>CALNXK010000004.1:7262500-7302500 GCA_942486035.1 Porites lobata
TATGAGTAGGAAAACAGACAAAAAAAATGTAATGCGTAAATGTAACGAACTTAATGTTTACACACGTCAATAAAATACTACAATAAATATTATTTTTAAATATTTAATATGGGTGTGACGAGAAGTCCCTGATTAGGCAAGGCGAGGATTCAACGACGTTTATCTTCAGATTCACTACAACCGGCCACTTTCACGCGAAACTGATTTCTTCGTTTATATTCCGATTCAGATAAGACTTTAATATCATCTGGTCAAGCTTTTTGGAAACAAAGTTTGGAGCTATGTATCTTCTTTTGCTGCAGGATGTTTAGAGTCTTATATTTCAAACGTTGTTTAAATGGGTGTGTTGGTAAATGTTATTGAAGGCGTTCCCCACCTTGCTGGACGTTTGCGTGTTTGGCGAACGTGGTTTATTCATGGGCGTCACAGCAACTCAAGTTTAAATGACATGGTTCTCTTTAAATCCATTTAAATCGGCAATTTTCTCACCAAACAATGTCGGTGTTTATTTTGACTGAAAGAAAATATCAACATTTTGGAGCCAAGTCCAATGTTTTTGGGTTGTGATTCGATTGCGTGTTTTTCTTCTTATCGGAGTCATAAGGGTGTGTCCGCAGTATTACCGGCGTGTATTACCTGCCTACACGCAACAATAAAAGCAATATTTCATTACTAAAGTATATGTTTTTTCGAGGGCATCGCTTAGAATGTTGCGTTAAACGCATGTATAGTATAAATATGGTCCAGCAATAACGCCTTTCTTCCTTATCAACCAGATATCTGAATTTACCTTGGCCCAGGTAAAACTCTGATGCCGACTCCGTTCATTCTAGAAAAGGATGCACTCTTGACAAAAATATTTACAGCCATGTAGACTTGTTTTGTTGTTTGATTTGCGTAAGTATTTTCTTCGGATCTGAGTAGGCGTGGCAGAAAAACTTTCCCGCCCACGCTAATGGTAACCAGGTAACTGGGTTATCCTATTTTCGAGTGTAGAAAAATCCAACACTTTCTGGGTTTCTTAATAGTATATAAAAGAGAAAGACCAACGAAATAAAACAACAGACTTGAAAAACAGTATCCCTCAGAACCAAATAACAATCCTTTGTTATAAGGACATCGTAAAGGAAGAGTTAGACTAAAATTTTCACAACGGCAGTTCACGTTTAATCAAACAAGGCGCTAATGATGGAGAATTTTAGTACGCAAGACTGTGTATTATCAAGAAACAAAACAGGGAGACAAGAACGCAGAGGAAAGAACTCACTGCCCACAAAAAACACGAATTTCTTCGAGATCGACGCGACCTCGCTTCGCAGATATCACAGCTTACCTGGACAGATTGACTTCAAAGATGTTCCATATGAAAGGGCTGTTTTAGAAGCTTATGGAGTTATTCCCAAGCAGAAATGTTCGTTAACGTTTCTACAAGAAAAGTTCAATTTGAAAGCGGATTGGACTACCGCGCAAGAATCTTCAAACGTCAGATATATCATAGCCAGCTTTTTGGGATAGCAAAGTGCTATCATATCAAAGACTCGTTATGCGAGTGAACAAACATTAACAGATTAATTCTTCGAAAGACAAATGTTTCTTAAGTAAACGATTTTCGAAAAGCACTTAGGTACCGGTGTAAAGTATGAGTTTTGGTAATACTTATGGTGAAAATATTGTGTATTAATATTCGGATGTCTAGAAAAGCCTAACCTCGCTAAAAAAAACTTCATCGACCACCTTTTTACGGTTAAAAGGGTGCTGTATGTTGTTTTAAGGTAAAGCGTTACTGTACAAAAGTGAATGTACTAACACATTTTATTTCATGAACGTCAAAAAATAAATACAATAAAATAAGAATGAACTTCCATAGTTTTCTCTTGCGCCACCAGGGACAAATTTATAACTGAGAGCCCGGAAAGTAATGTTAGTGGAAGCACAATAGTCAAGGAGTAGTGTACTGCCATTTAAGGGCTATATAGGTATGCGCCACAGTGTGAAGGGTATGGTTCTCAAGCAGTTTACTATGGGATAGGGTATGGAAAGAGAGAGTTTGGGTCTCGAATAGAGTATCATTTTCCACGAATTGGTCAACTGCTTGAAGATTTGACTCTACACTAGAGAAACTGGGACTTGACACTCAAAAAATGAGACTGATTTCCCTGTAACTCGGCTTAATATCAAAGAGAGTGTCGACCTCGGTAGTTTCTGGAAAATAGCGAATCTAGGATAGGGAGAGATTTAGGGAGTTTGGACTAATATAGGGTAGCAAAATTCAGCTGAACTATGGGTTTCAGGGTACCAGCGGTACATCCCCACCCAAGAATCCTTAAAGTTACCCCCCCCCCACACACACACACACACACACCAAGCACAATAGACCAGAGGACCATTCCTGATGATTCATGTAGCTCTAGAGGCACTTTCCACTATTCTGTGTTTTCACTCACGTGGCCAGCATCTATGCAAATTTATTGGAACAAAAGAAAACGTTTACATAAGAAAAGAGTTCAACTCCCACAGGATTGGTTTGGAACACCAACATGGCCGCCGTTTCATTGTTTTGGGACACAAATATGGCCGCCATGACGTCATGTGAAAACACACAATACTCTCTGATAAGGATTGGAGGTATGCTCCCTAACCCCCTCCCAACCCTGCCCAACCCCAGCACCCCATAGTCTCACAAATAAGCATTGACTTTGCAACAGTTGCAAATAAGTAGCTGAGGTCTATTCCTTTTTCTTCTTGCTGTCCGATGTGTTAGCCTTTTCAGTTGGTTCCCGAAAGAGGACAGCAGCAACAGCTTTTTCCACATGTGTGAAGGGATCGCTTGTGTTGCTCAAGAACATGACGACTTGAAGAACTGAACCAACACAAGCAACAAAAAGAAGAACTTCAGGTGTGGAGAAATCCAACATGCGTTTACGCACCATTATGACAAGGATACTGCCTACTATGGACAATTTAGTGACGCTGAAATAAAGAGCAGACAGCTTACGTGAGAAAAATGAAGATTGTTCTTAACGGCAATTTGCCCAGATTATCTTTGAAAAAATACCAGCAGGGGTGAAGCCAGCTCAAAGACCTGTAGGCCTGGGCCCACAAATTTTTGGTTTGATCACTCTACTGTTTGCAATAAATTATGCATTGCTGGGATGTGCTAAAAAGCTTAAGAGCTTAAAGTGTTGGTGGGGTCAGTGCATACTAGTCACGCGTGCAATTTTCAGGATATGTAGAAATGAAAGTCAGCAAGGCCCTCTCTCTTCCAGAGAGGCCTCTTTGTGTTATGGGAAGGCTGGGGAGAAAGAAAAAGAGAACGCGTGGGGAACGATGGGAAGGGGGAAGAGAGAAGAGAGTTTTTCGCCTTTTCCCTCTTCCCATCGTCCCCCGCGCGCTCTCTATTTTTTCGATTATTGCTATTTTTAAAGGGATACCCAGCGGGAGCATCTGCGGAGGAGACAGCCTAACAAGCTCAAAGATAAGAAAAATTGCAACTGTCGAAAAACAGACACATGCCCCATGGATGGAAACTGCAACGTAGAAAGCATAATTTACCAAGCTGAAGACACTTCACAAACAACTAAGGAAACCTACATCGGACTTTGCGACACTTCATCCAAGTTAGCGTACAGGAATTACACAAGCTCATTTTGCAATGAATGGTATAAAAACGCAAATAAACTTAGCAAAAATATGTGGAACTTGAAAGATCAAGACATTCAATACAACATCAAATGGCGTAAAATTAAATACGCTCAATCATATTCAAATGTAACAATAATTTGTGTTTATGGGGAAAAGATTTTATTCTATGTAAACCAGAAATGTCCTCTTTAAACAACCGAAATGAGCTTACATCGTGCTGTAGAGATTCTAGAAAATTTTTGTTGAAAAAAGGTCACCACCTACCTATTTACCGGAGCATCCCGCCAGACGCACTACGCGCCACACCCAGTATGTATTGTTTCCAAATTTCTTATATCTCTGATTGTAACCGTTTTTCTGACAGTTGCCTGATGATTACTTGCGATGAAGTATGAAAATCTGAGTAGCAATTAAATGTCTTGGACCAAATAGTCCAGCTCTTCGACTACATTATTATCTATTGCTCTAGTTCAACTATTGAGCACTCTAGTAGCGGATGAGGATTCCAACTCAATGTTTGGTTATTTACTAATTATTCGGCGAAGGCGAAATTATCCCCGAGACCAAGTCGAGGGGATTATTCAACAATTATATTAACTAAGCCTGAGGAGAATAATTGTTTTAGTTTATTCACACAAAGTGATCTCAACGGAATCAGAAAGGAAACTATTAAAAATACGATTAGTTTGATTTACAGGTGAATTCATGCGTGAACATGAAGCCGTAAACAGTGGATGCGCAGTTAGATCTTTACGTAATATATCAAACATGAGACGCAGTGTTTCATCACCAGATGAAACACCGAGAAGAGAGTTGAAAATACGACGCGCAGCGGAGTATTTTTGACGAACTTCGAGGTGTTTCATCTGGTGATGAAACACTGTGTCGAATGTTTGATATTTCTTCTCAAACAAAATCATTTTTGAAGGAGAAATTAAGGATGCAAATACTGAGCAGTTTTTCATCCGATTTCCAAACACTCATTAAACATTAATTTTCTTTGTATTTTCTTTATGAATTATTAATGAGTTTGAGAAAGTATTATCAAACATGGCAAATGATAGTTTTAATCTTTTTGTATCGATTTTTGAAAGCTTTAGCATCAAGGGTTTAAAAGAAAACGCCGAAAATTTAAATAACTACCCAATTCTGAGAAGAAAAGTAGAGTTTTATTTGTTTCTGTCAACTCACCGTGAATGAGAAAGTTTTTTTGTCGCTTCTTGCGACAACAGCGGCTACGATCAAGGTGAGCGTAAAGGTGAACGTTGTTTATCTGCAGTGTTCTTTGCCTTCCTTTTCTCTCCATAAATTAACTTCTATTTATATGCAAAATTGGTCTTGCGAAATCTCGAAATCACAAAACTTCAAAGTCATCAACACTTGGATATTCTTGTATTTTCAAAAAGTTCTTACTATGAAACTTTGGCAAAACACCCAGTTCACGACAGCGATTTTTTTCTGATTTATATTCACCGCCTAGCGCGGTGAAGTGATATTTTTAACAATCATTCCTCGAGCACGAATGGGCTCTTAGTCAATAGTCCATTCGGCCTTCGGCGTCATGGGCTATTTACTCAGAGGCCATGAGGGCGAGAGGAATAATTGTTTTCGTAAAATCCAACTAGTTGGTAAAAAATATCGAGACAAAACAACTTTAGCTTAGTTAAAGCTAGACTTTAATCCTTTTTTACCCCCAAAAAAGCCGGCGCTGCATAGTCCGAGATAGCGACTCCGCCTAATCAGATTGCTTGAATCACCAAGATCACTGAGTGTGTATATACTAAATATATTTATAACATAGCTAGAAAATTCGCCTAACAGGGACCGCGCAGCAAGTTTTCGAGTGGGGGGGCTAAAGAAGAATGCGAGAAGGAAAATTTTGGGGGGGGGGGCCGGGGGGGGCATGCTTGTGGATTTCTATTCAATTTCTCTAAAGTGACGGAGAATGCGAATAACGATAAAACTGTTGATTTTTTTTCACATCTTCAGTGATGTTGCTATCGGGTCTGAAAATTCACCATCACTAAATTGAAATATCATAGATTGTTATGTTATACTACTGATATCAACCTTTAATTACCATAAATAAGCCAGAAATCCAATGATTTTGCTTGAGCTGCCTTGAACTCAAGGCTGTATAATTACTGAGCAATTATTGCACGAGGCTGAGTATGATATGAAGAGTTATGCAGATCGAGGGGGTTATCCGCCAAAGCCGAAGGCTTGAGCCCAGTGGATAACACCCTCCGAGATCTGTAGATCTTCATATCATACGAAAGCCGAGTTCAATAATTGTTTAATTATTCATTCAAAATATTTACACGGCAAAACAAAACGGTAACTGAAAATAATTTAGTGAACGAAAGTTCAATTATAGAACAGATTCAGAAAAAAGTAGCAAAAATTATGCAGAGTTTACTCACCAGATAAAGAAGGTTTCCCATTTTGTTTGGAAAAGTAATCAGAAAATTTAAGAGATCCCTTCTTCGCATTACTAGTGGTATGTGAAGTCTCGTCGTTCGTATTTATGTTGCACTTCTTTGTTCGTAATAACCGCCGGATTGAATGTTCCTTGATGACCAGAGCTATACACAATTCTGCGGTTTTAAGTACTTTCGATGACAAAATGTTTTTATAAACAGACCGCGTTCAACAAAACTTGCAATTGGAATGCTCAACGAGCCGTGAAGTCTGACATCAAAAGACGGCGCTAATCGAGCTAAAATGAGAACGCACAATAACAAGAGAAACAATAACTTCATGATCTTCCAAAAATCAAGGTTTAAACTAATAAACAATTTGTTTGAGAATCGCCTTAAAAACTAAACCCAGTTATTACTTTGGATCGAAATTGACCAATTACGAAACAACGCGTTTTCCTAAGAGGTCCGCAGGAAAAAGAAGCCATTTAAAAGACGTTTACCTCTGCTAGGTTAGAAACGAAAAAATATTTTACAATTGTAACGACTAATGCTTCATTCTGTCTATTTATCTGCGCGTTTGTCTTTGCCAGTAACTCTGGTCACTTTCGAATTAACGATTTTTTGCTATTTTTCACTCCGTTTTTTTTGTTAAATTATTTTTTGTTTAATTTATTTTTATTCTTGCAAAAAAGTGGGGGGGCTAAAGCCCCCCCAGCCCCTCCCTCTGCGCGGTCCCTGCCTAATCAAATTCAATAGCGCGAGCGAGCGTGCTTCATGCATATTCCTATTGAGCACGCTGATGACGTCAATAAACTATTCGAAATTCCTCGAGTTCTTGTGAGCTTAGCAATTCTCAGGGGCACCCAACGACAATTTTCGGAAAAATTTCTGTTCAGAAGACGATTTGAGATCTAGAATTTTCGGAACATTTGTTGTAAAATTTCTTGCTTCCATGCCTCTCCTAGGATTTTCGAACAAATAAAAAATGGTATACTTGCCCATTTTAAACTTATTTTTACCCTAAAAAGTTCACCTAGAATTTTCGGGAGCCTATTTTCTGCCTAAAATTTTCGAAAAGGTAAGTTTTGATCCCTATAATTTTCGGATCACTAGACTTTCAGCTAGGAAATCCGAACAGATGAAAGATTTTTAGGGGATAAAAATATGCCTATATACCGTTTAAATACTAAAATACATTTAATAATGCTATGTTTAAGTGGTTTTGAACTATATTCTCGTTGCGGTGCCCCTGAATTCTGAGTCTCCTGAGTGCATCCATAACTCAGCAGTACACGATGAAGCGTTTAGCATTTGTTTTATAAGGAAATTTAAGAGGAAACGTTTGAATTTGTTAACCGATAGTAAGGAAAAGAGGTGAGTGTTTTTGCAAAGTTGTTTTCTCTCAATAACAATTTTTAGGTGAATTAATAGTTTTCCGGCACCTAAATATGGATTTTACCATCATTTTAGAGCACACGTTCTCTCAGTTTCATGATGAAAACATAAGCTTAACTGTGAGGAAAAAAAATGTAGTCACTCACTGAAGCGTACTGCTTTGAGCTTGCCCTACAATAATAAAATTTTTAAGTTAACTTCTGCATTGATCGTAGAGTTGCTCTCGGTTGCGCCTCGAGCTACTCTTACGCCTCTTTCGTGCTCTTCAAACTTCCCGCGTGCTTAATATCTCGACAGACGCACGCTGACGTATGAACTAATAGGACAATTGCACGATGACGATATTTGACTACAACTACAAGAATTCATTTCGGTTTTGCTTTGTTATTTAAATTTGTCAATCCCGCTGAGGATTAAAGAACAATAGCCTTAATTTGCACAAGAAAACAACAAACTCAAGGATTCTGGTAGTTGTAGTCAAATGACGTCATCGTGCAATTGTCCTATTGTTAAATTTATTCTATTGTTAATTACCAGGAGCCTGGCCTGGCACTTACTCACTTTACGAAAACTCATTACCTGGCAATGGTAACTTCTTTGGTCATGTGCAGAAGTCACAAAAACAACAGACCCCGTGTTCTCCACAGACTCTGGGACCCCGTGTTTTCCACAGACCTCGGGACCCCGTGTTTTCCACAGACCCCGTCGCCCCGGCACCCCGCACCCTTACCCCGCATTATCCACTAAACCCTCCGTGAACGCTAGTCGCAGTGATATTGGTACAGTCCCTCTATTTACTGCGTAGCAAGCGTTTCCAATCGAGTCATTGCGCGAAAGTTAGAGCGGGAGCAAAAAAAAGGTGGAAGGGGGATTGGGAGGGGAGAAGAGGTTCCTTCTTTCCCCTCCCCCTCCCCTGTCATTCCTTTTTTTTTTTGCTCTCGACGAACTCGCGCGGAAACGCTTGCTACGCAGGCTACTCTATTTTTCTTGTCCCCCTCCCCCTGGAGCTATAATTCCCAACGCCCGCCCCACTCGGTACATTTGAAAATCAAGATGGCGGTCATCGCTATATAACTTTCTCGACGACTCTCTCCTCCGCAGAGGCCTCTTTGGGGACCGTTAACATCCGAGGACGGCTATGTTAGCGTCGCTTAAAAAGTGAATTCACGTTCTATTCATTCAATCTTCATCGCGACAGTTCAAACTCACTTACTTTGTAAAATGTAGGCGAACTCTCCTGGAGTTGAATTCCTAAAAACCATATCGAAGTTCAGAATGACAAGGAAAATTTCGTAGTAGCTTGTTAACGTCCTCCACAGAAAGGGACATTTTCTACGCCATGTGAAAGATCGTTTCTCGGTCCCAGACCTCGTGTAACCGAGTGTGACTGACAGCACTTTTAAGTGCCCTAAGTGTATTTCATAATGACAACATTGAAAGACTTTGATTGCACGGCCATAATTTACTTCATTGTCTAAAAATAGAATGACAATTGACTTGATTTACAAATATGGCGACCTCTGGGGAAGATGCGGAAACTCAGGAACTAAACCTCATCTTGAAGTCCTTGGGAGAGGGAAGTGAAGAAGATGGAATCATCAGGAAGGCCTGGAAGGAACATATAGAAAATTGTTGTTTGCTGGTGTCGCTGCATCAGGACGGTGGGAGGCGTTTTGGGCTAAGGTTTGAAAAGGAACTC
The DNA here is from genome assembly GCA_942486035.1 of Porites lobata. Classification (NCBI taxonomy): domain Eukaryota; kingdom Metazoa; phylum Cnidaria; class Anthozoa; order Scleractinia; family Poritidae; genus Porites; species Porites lobata. The sequence continues at coordinate 7,271,660 of CALNXK010000004.1, forward strand.
GCTTGTACGTTACGACTTTATGGAAGTTCCGCCGAAGATTTGAAGAGCTCTATGTCAGCCGATGATATTGGAGATTATGATATTATGGTCATTCCCTCATCTGAAGATCTGTTGATCGACGATGAAATGATCGAATATTTGCCTCAGCACCCTCTGCACGTTAGAGTCAAAGGACGGGATCACACCTTATTGCAGTCCTGCCTTGTGGAGGACACTCCATACGTCACCACTTCAGCCATAAAGGAGTTCCATCCCTTAATTTACGGCAGAGGAGCGTCAGTTCTTATTAAGATGATGCCTCGTTATGCTCAGGCTGTACATAGAAAAACTTTTTGGTGCAGAGACTCCAACATTGGTGAGTGGGAAAACAAAGAGGACGGGCCAGCTCTTCAGATGGACCTTAACCATTCATATTCTATAACAGAATTGGTGGAAAGCCTGACCAACAAACACTCCTTCCCTAATTTTGGCTTCGCAGATTTTGAATACTTATTTTTTTTGACAAGTCTAATGCTTGGCATTGAATACACTAAAGATAAAGCTGAAGGGAGTGAGGAACTGGTTAAATTAATAATAAATGATTATAAGATGGCGTGGCAAAGTAACGACTCCCAACAAGAAGCAATTCAGGCAATGCTAATTGGTACGATGATGAGGAAACTAAGTGATGAGGAAAGTGGTGAGGAAAGTGATGAGGAAAGTGATGAGGAAAGTGATGAGGAAATTGTGACACGAAAAGACTGTCACAGAAGCGAAACAGGAAGTGAGAAGGAAAAGGTCTCTCAAGACACATTGCCATCCAATAGTGGGTCATTTCTCACTCCAGAAAATGCTCATGGAAGTCAAAAAATTGCTGAAGACTTAAAACCCACTGCAAGTCAATTACCAATGAGAGGGTCATCAGAACTGAGCCACAAACAGTCCTCACAACACTCCATGTCAAAGGAAGTGAGTGAAACAGATCTAAACAAGGAGAAAGAAAAGGGAAAGAAGGAAGGCCCAAATGACAGTGAGAGTGAAGCTGACATGTCAGAAGAACAGCCCTTAGCAGAAGAAGGTGAGCCATGTTACCTCGATTATGATGTCCTTATGGAACACCTGATTGGACCTGTTAGTGAAGTACAAAAAGAAACAGATGCAAAAGAAACTGTGCCAACCATCAAGGGTGGAGTAGATATGGTTCCTTCCCTCAGATGCCCTGGATGGCCGCAGGTTGCATGGGATTGGGTAGAACGAGAGCGAAAATGGCCTTCACCTGATGTAGTCAAAAAAGTTGTTCAGGAGGGCTTCCATTTAGTGGTTAAGCCTCCAAAGAATGGTGGAAATCCAGAATGTAACTTCAGAATTTCTTTTTCCCATGCAGAATTCCTGTTAAGTCAGGAGATGAATGAAGTCCAGCGCGGATGTTACTGCTGCCTGAAAAAGTTTCATCGAACCTATCTTTCCAAAGATCCAGAGGGTTTGGTGTCCTTTCATTTGAAAACCCTACTTCTGTGGACAATTGAAGAAACTGGTGCTGAAGTTTGGACTGAGGGTAACAGAGTGAAATGCTTCATGAAGCTCTCTAGAAACCTTTTGCAAGCTCTGACAAAAAAGGAATTACCACATTTCTTTGTGAGATCTTACAACTTGTTAGGTGCAGATTATGTGGATGATCCCAAGATTCTTGAAACATTGGCAGGAAAAGTCAAGAAGATGGTAGAGAATCCAATGCTTTCTGTCAAGGAGTTGATGCAGAAGGTGCCAGAACTGGAAAAGGAGAAAAACACTTTAAGCACCAAACCAACTATCCCTATAAAGACAACTTCAGAACAAGGGAATGCAGTGGAAAGGGAAGAAACTCCGCACAATGACAGCCGAGTGGCTTTGACTCCTGTAAAGGAGGGTGCCTCTTGTTCAGTTGCAAGCTCAGGGCAAGGCTATCTTTTTCACGATCTGAAGGAGACATACATTGTCATAACCCAAGAGTTAATTAGTCTGGCTTTAACAGGTGATGATCAAACTATTGAAGCCCTTGAACCTCTTGAAAGAGCCTTGGTAGGTGATATCAGAGAAATGTTCAATGGTGAGAATGTTGAAATTGTGCTGATTAATGACCTGTTTGAAAAGATGTGGAACCTGCTTTACCCAAAGATTTGGATGAATCCAGAACCAAACATGAGGCACTGTATGCTTGTTGCAATCCAAGAACTACTCGAAGCGCTGGGGGAAGATGACACTGAATCAAATGTAGATTCCTTTACCTTGCACCACCTGATTCCACCTGGCATAATGACTGAGATGGTCAGTAGATTAATGAACAAAGTCAATCTAAGTACAGCTAAAATGGATAAAGGAGACATTCCACTGGACTGAAGTCAACTTTGATGATTATGCACACATCAAATTGGACTTTGCTGTTACGTGTAACTTATCATACTGGCCTTATGCATTAATGCTGGTTTTGATCATTTTCAATAGCAACCACATGGTTCCTTAGATTTTGTGCTTTTATAATGAATATGACAATTGAGCTTAAGTGAAAATGATGTAGGGAACAATTATTAATTTAATTATTCTTCCTAAGATGATCACTGGTCAAATTTTAGTTAGAATATGTTAGCACTGATTTTTAGCTTCGATTACACCATTGTTACTAGCTGAGCTCTTGCGCACGAAGCGTGCCAGCGGAGCACCATGGGTAAGAAAATGAAGTAATCTACCCATTCGGGAAAATTTGGTAATCACATGACTGTACAACCACCGACTGCCTGCCCGAGATACCGTCCGTCCGCACCACAGACATACCAATGTAAAATAACTCACATCAACAGGTATGGCAACCGAAATGCCCTCCGGCGTCTTGTAAAGCAGAGACAACAAAAGGGCCAATAAAGACGAAAATGGAAAGTGGAAACTTTTTTTGTATCCGTGTTGTCTAAAGTATTAAGCTAAATTATCATATCCACAAATTTGGAATAAAGAGCAAGAGAAAGATGGAGAAAAAGACAAAGAGGGCGGCAGGCCAGCGAAGCTCAACGAGAAAAAGGGCGACAGAGATTTTAAAAAAAAGAATTTTGTAGCGGCGGTGACAAAATGAGAAATGCTAGCGGCCACCAAAAATGCAAAGTGAAAATGAGCGGCAGTGGAAAAAAAGTGAATGAGAACACGTACAACATTTCCTCCACAAAACATGTAAGTAAGAAGTTTCTGGAAGTTTCACGTTGTAGTCGTGCAAAACAACGGCAAAGAAATGTACCAAAAAAGTGTGCTGCACGTGCAAAGTTGCTTTTTTGCTAATTAGACCTATTGTTGTTTTTCGCTGTTCTCCGGCATTACATGCCTGCGCCGCTTAGCATTACTATACAGTATTTTATATTTTGTTTAAACAAACTATTAAAAAAAAATATCGCAAGCTTCGCTTTTAGCCCCGGCTAAATCTATATATCAGATGAGCATTTCAAAGCTACTTCCTAAGAGGGCAAATATTATTATTCCTTTAATTTTTATAGAACTGTTCATGTATATGCTTTGAGTTTATATAGTTGACAAAAGATCTCTTTATTACCCCATAATTTGAAATTGCAACAAAAAGTGACAGAAGATAACTACACAACTTCTAAAATGAACACGTATTTGGTCATCAAAAGACACGTATTATTTTAACACTAAGCAGGGTAGGAAAAATTAAACAATTTTTTGACCTTCAACTTGATCATACCATATACTTGAGGCTAATTGGTGAGATTTTTATCGGCATCAATATTTGGAGCCTGGCACACGATAATATTGTGCTTTGACACACGCTGTAGTACACAAACATATTTTTCTGGTGTAGTATATATATATAGTTAAGTTCTAGAATGCACAATTATATATTTGTGGCTAATTAGTTCACTTTGAACCATTTTGTCTTAATACTAAGGCTCCATTTACACAATACATGTACAAGGATGAATTTTCGACCAGTTCAAAATTTGCGTTTAGGTGGTCCCTTCACACAGAACTTAACCCTAACTACGCTAACAATTATTTAGAAGTCTAGCCATGCCAAAAATTAATTTAAATGCCAAAGTCAAGGTCCACTTTTAGCCACTACATTGTGAACAGCTTGACTGACTAGATTTTTTTATAACAAAGGCATGGCTGTATATGGATCCATGGTGACTCAGCTGGGAGATTTGAATTTGCTAATTAACCAGCACTGTGCACATGAGCTGATACTACAGCTGGGTTAACAGGGCAAAAATATTGAATGGTTCCTAGTGAACAAAACATCAGATGTCCTGAATCATTTGACAGGTCAAAAATACATCCAGTACAGTGTGAAGTTTTGTTAGATTGGCATAGTAAAGCTGGTCCTTATAAGCTTTGGATGTAAAAGCTTGCTGCAAGCCTTTTCATTATTAGAGTACAAATTTCAGTAACAAAATAATTAAGGCACGGTTTGAGTACATCATCTTTTTATTCAGCAAATAGACATTAAACCTTTGATAGTTAACTCTTTTATACTTAGGCAGATAATGGTTAGGTAATTCCCCATTCTAAGCTTCGAACTTATCGCTTCTGACAAAATCCTACGTTGTTTAAATAAGGTTTAACTTAGGCTTGTTTATAGTAGAAAGTGCATTTAGCATCCTGCTTGTTTAAAGACACTCCACTCAAATAATACTTAGAAACAAATAGTTCAAATTCAACATAGCAGGATTAAAAAAACCCAACTGGCAGAAGGCAACCAATTGGCTATGTACAAGCGTGGCTGTGGATTTAAACTCGGGACTTAACCGAGAACAAATCCAGCAAGAAGCTAGAGTGGAACTCGAACCCAGATTGCGAGTCCGATGCGCTGACCACTCAGCCACTCTGCCTCCATTCAAATAAAACCTGATTATGGCAGTACTGTTTATAAGAGGTACTATCAATTTATTAGGATTTTTGCAATTAGACATTTAAAATTCTTTATAAACAATTTTTTAGTTTGGCCAAGTCAGTGAAAGGCCTTTCCAAGTTATCTGATAAAGTTTTCTACAGAATGGAATTCATTGATGGAGATAGCTTTAAGTATCATATTTAATCATAGCAAGTATACAACAATGACAATATTTTAGGAGCACAAAATAAGGTGTATTTTGCACATTTATTATAAACATGACAAATAAATATCAGATGTATTTTTACACAGTAAATCTTTGTCCTCAAGAAATTCCACCAGCTTGGTATTTCTCTGCACTGCTGTATTAGGACCATACAGTGAGAGTCAACAATTGTGCTGCCTTTTATCAGACAAGTAGTTTTAATTTCTGTACATGAATGTCGCTGAGTCTGTTTTGGGCATATTGAGTGATTTCCATGATAGACTAAACTAAGAGTGTGTTTGACAGGGAGGGGTGATAAGGCAGCAAGGGGAGGGGGAGTGGGAAGTGGAAGTGAAGGGTTGCAAGGAGTGGCTATTATTATGATATTATGTCCCTTCTTATTTCCTCGCCTCCTCGCCATGTGACCAAAATCTTTTTGAATTCAAATTTCACTTTCTTCCTTGAGAAACTTTGAAAATATAGTGATTTTAAACAGATTTCGCAGATAACACATGCTTTGAACTGCCAAAATAGTGGCCCCATCAGAATCTTCATTTTGATTAACAAGTTTCTTTGCAACAATTCCCCTTCAAACAAAGACAAATCGTTGCGCTTCTTCACTCACAATCCAGGGCGGAGCTCAAACATGAGAAATCCTTTCCGTTAAGCAATATAAATACAAAACTTTAATTTGAACGAGTCAAAAGGATTCACAAACGGCCTTAAACAGCAACGGTGCAAAAAATTATCTTGATTACAACAGTAGAAACATAAAGGCGACTACAAAAAAATGCAGCGGTTTGTCTAAACAAACTTGCATGTTTCACGCTTAAACAAACGTATAAAAGAATTAGTTCGTTTATCGCCAGGGTTCTCAATAAGTTTTAAAGTAGACAGCTATGATGTAAATGATGTAAATGTAGGCGGCTTGGTAACTGAGTGCTACAGGCAATGTCAGGCTTTCATTCTCTCACTTTACCAAAAAATCTTCTTTTCAACTTTTGCAGCACTCTTCAAATTTTCAAACCTTTTTTTATCTTGAACCCTGAGTTGGTACATTTAAAACCAAAAATTAAGGGGGACAGTGAACAGCTGTTTAAACATAAATATATTTCTTTATGTACAACCCTCAGCAAATTTATACCTATGATACATGGGTTAAAATATTATTTAGATTTCTGTCTCGAACACCTGACTGGGACAAACATGTGCAATTTACACCTTTCCTGGGGCAAGAGCAATACAAATGAGTCCCTCTCAACAGCTGGAGAACTGAACCTAGCTACAAGATACAAACAAACTATACAATAAAACTGCATTTTAAAACATGCAAATTGGTATATCAGAATCCACAAGCACTGTAAAAATTTATAGGGGGTTGCCTGGTGGTTTTGATGTACCAACATCCTCTGGCACCCCCATACTCCCACAGCCATGCATGAACTTTATATAACGGAGGTCTATTCCTTTTTCTTCTTGCTGTCTGATGTGTTAGCCTTTTCAGTTGGTTCGCGAAAGAGGACAGCAGCAACAGCTTTTTCCACATGTGTGAAGGGATCGCTGGTGTTGCTCAAGAACATGACGACTTGAAGAACTGAACCAACACAAGCAATAAGAAGAAGAACTTCAGGTGTAGAGAAATCCAACATGCCTTTACGCACCATTATGACAAGGATGCTGCCTAATATGGCCAATTTAGTGACACTGAAATATAAAGCCCACAGCTAATATGAGAAAATATAAGGCGTTCTTAACAGCAGTTTGCCTAAAATAGCTTTGCTTTACGTAAGTTTCACCCAACAGAATGTGGAAAAGCAGGTCACCAGATAACAAGTGATAGACAGTTCAAATATCCTGGCTACATACATGCCATGCATGCATGATAGCAACCTGGAGATTATAGGATTGTATGCTCCCGAGCCGTTCACTTGCAATAAATTCCCCATGCTCTCTCCATCAGTGCTCAGTGTTACAGGTATTTAAACTAGTTACATAAAGCTACACGGAAAGGAAAGAAGTAAAAACAATGATTTTGGAGGTTGCACCTGGGAATTGTATTCAAAACTTCTCACACAAAAGGCTGCCCAATGACCAACTGTGCTAAGAGAGTAAAATGTCTTGCCCCAGAACACAACACAATGACCTCCTCCTCAAACACAGACATCTTGATCCAGAGTCCAAAGCACTAACCGCTAACCCACCATGCCTCTAGATGTAGTGATACAGAGAGTAGCGACAAACAAATAACTTACAATGATGGATAAAGTGCTTCATTTGTAGGTTCAATTTTGCCTTGGACAAACTTCACAACAGGTCTAAGTAGTCTACTTCCAGCTCCTGAAAACAGAAAAAAAATGCCTCAAATATTCAACGTAGGACCTGTTACGATAAAATTCAACAAGAAACATGGCTTTGAAACAAGGTTGTAAGACAGATGAAATGGAAAACAAAGAAGAAGATTTGCAGGGGTCACATGGACTGATCCAGTATGATTTATTCCGTGCTGGAAGATCAGACCTCCAACTTCATGTGCCTACATGAGCTTTTCCACTTAACATTCAAGTTTTCACAGAGAATTCATATCATCAGCTTCATGAAATTAAATCAGCCCCATTCTCAAATAAGCTCCCCTCACACATGCTTGAAAAAAATAAGTCTGGGGTGGATGGGGGGAAGGTTAAGAGGATTTATGATACTTGCCCCTGATTTTAAGATCCATTAAACCAATTGTCTCCTCGAATCAGCATTTGGAGAGCATTCCTTCTGCATTGGTGGCAATAATCATTAATGATAATTTATTATAATCATACCTTTAGCAGTTCCTATGGCGATCATAACAAACCATGCATCTGGGTAGGCTGGGGAAGCCATTTCAACCCCCTTTAGAACATTCTTAGCCCTGTGGGCTTCTTTCAGAACAAGAAGAGCAATCTAAAAAACATTATTTAACAGTCTGTATTTTAATGACAATCAGTTGCTGATAAATCTCAATCTCATTAGGTCACTTTTTAAAACCAAGGTAAGGGCACCTAGGCCCTAAATATCATAGTTGTAAGTAGAAAGAACTTCTAGAATGAACAATGCATACCCAAAATGGCTTTAGCATAAAAATCTTTGTAAACAGATCCAGTGGACCAAAGAATACAAGATACCTGTAAAAGAAATAGGTGACAATTTTTATTGGCAAAAAATAACCAGTCCAATCAACACTATGAAAAAGGGATAACGACAAGTGACACAAGGCCCTGCAGCCATAAGTAGAGCTGTCCATTTACAGAGCTTCCACTTACTTTTAAAGGCTATTAGATCACTAATTTAAGTGAACGGACTTGCACTTACATGTACCAGGGTGTTTAATTATGGTTGCAATAATTGTGCCACCCTGTAAACATTACCCTATGGTTAAAGCTACAACTCACTATCACTTACCAGATAACAGTCAAAATAGCAATCTGTTTCATGTCTAACAATGGTAAAATGAGAGCATTTCCTAGCAAGAAGTTTGCCATAATTGTCCCAGCAAAACAGGTGAGGATGCTTGAAACCCAGCAAGACATTGGATGGGTGTAGGCAAATGACAATGAACCTACAAAAGTCAAGGTAACAAATCTTAGAGAAAGATAGCCTGAGGAGATGGCCAAAATTTTGCAATGCTACCATAAATTTCCCCGTAAAATTAGGTCTGAGGAGCTAGTGCAGAAACTCCATACTGATTTCCTTTACAGAAGCACTACCCAAGATCCCCAAGATCTGGGTAGTGACATGTCATCAGGGATGGAAATTTCACAGGCATCACTTTATAGGGAAATCAGTGGTGGGGATGGCTTTTCCTCAGGCTAAGAGAAAAATGCCAATGAATAATTTCAGACATCTCAGTATGATGTTAAGTTATTCTTTTCCTCCATCCCAATTATAACAGGTGACAATTCCTCTTTGGAAAAAAATTTTAATTTTTAATTTTTAATTTTAATTAGCGGAAGAGAAAGGGCATAATTTGTACTTGGCTCCATTCATGTGGTTCCGTTGTATAATAGAGTTCTTTATACAACCGAACCACATGAATGGAGCCAAGTACAATGCCCTTTCTCTTCCGCTAATTAAATACAAAATCCTGACTCATCCCCAGTCTTCTCTCCTGGGCCTCTGTTTCTAAGTCAGATACAAACTATTAAATTTGTTAGGTGTGTCAAAAAGGGTGTTAACTCTGTTCTTGGGTTTATTGCCCAGAGGCAGCGAGAGGTAGTGAGGGAAGTTGGGTATACTTCAGATTGACTCAGCCATCAATATTGTTTTTCAAAAAGTTAAATATTAAACATTTTTTAGAATATTTAATATTCTACAAATACTTTTAAAATGTAGGCCAAACACAGTGTTGAATGACTGCAAGTAACAATTCTTTGAGGGTTGAAAACGTTTTGTCAACGCGGTAATACATTGACCCCTAAATCCTTTCCATGTATAATTATGGTCACATGACCTGTACAGCTGCAAGACATCTGACTGACCCATTTTATTTCTATCCCATTGGTTTGATAAGTATGTGAAGGGACATAGACTTTTAGCGTTAACATTCTAAAGTAGCATTACCAAATTTCCCATTTAAGAACATTGCTGCCAAAGTAGGGCATGCACTTATAATCCAAGTAAACTCAATTTGTAAAATATTACAATAGTACTTCGAAGTGTGTATATTTGCACTTACCAGCCTCCATTCGCAGTTTCAAGCACATAATTGTGTAATGAGCACATTGTAGCACTGGAAACATAGGAATGTTGGCAAACTGCCCAGCATAGAATTTAAAACCATCGTAAAACTGATCCATGGCTAATCAGTTAATCCCCCGCCTGCGTGGGTGGAAACGAAGGAACGATCGATATAAACAGAAAATTGAGAATCGAATATTGATGAACCGGTCAGCGGATTCCCGTGTTACTCGAACCAGACCTCTACTCGAACGAAGACAAAAAAACAAAATGGCCGACTTAGAAGAAGGTTTTACCGAAAGCGATTCTGATTTATCAGATCAAGAGGTCAGATTTGGTAGTTTTGAAAATCGGTCTATATTAATATAATCTTTAATTATCTTACGCTCTGTATACTTTACTTTCACAGCTTCAACGAGATTTTGCAAGCGGTAAACTTCAAGTCGGTTTGAACAGACTCCAGCCAAAGAAACTCGCACGTGTTTATAATAACAACATTGTGAGTTCAACATTTTGGTAGCAAGTACACTTACTTATAATATTCTAAATCTGGAACTCTTTTGAACAGCTGTACTATTATTTGTTTTCTCCGGAAAGCTGAAAACAAATCCTATTCCCACTTGCATGTATTTGGTGGCTTTGTAGCAATCAATGGCTGTTTTGAAAGAGCACTTAAATCAAACCAAAACATTAAATAAATATCAGTCTGAATGAAAGTATATCAATTTCTGCATTCAGTGCAGTAGATTTCGCACACAAGAAGATTGCATAATTAAACAGCTGTTGCTTCAGATCACGAGCCTCTGCTGGAACTAAATGTTGCGGTCTGTACCAAATTAAACCACACTGCTCCAAAACAATCTGGTTCAAAGGCATGATTGGTGTAGCCTCTCACACATATACATACGTTCTTAGCGGTGTCTGACACATTCCCAGGAGTTCACCCATTGAACCAGGAGTTGTTATGGAGTTGCAGAAGGATCGAAGTACTTCTGAACATATATCGTGTTATAAGTAGGGTAAATATTAAGTATGTTGCAGAAAACTACATTTTTTATTCAAACATATTTTATTGACAAAGTCTGCGATAAGAGTAACTGAAAACTCAATTACCATGACACGCAACATCTCCTGCATAATTATTCTAAGCTTTGTCCTTAAATGACATGGTTCTCTTTTACCACATAGCCTGCCATGAAGCGAAAACTAGAGCAAATTGCTCAAGAACTTGACTGGCTTGAAAGAATGGACGTAACTGTCACAAGAGATCAGGATGAAGAAGGTGTTAATCCAAAGACATCAGCAACATCTACACCAAGTAGTGAGAAAAGCTTACATGATGACTTCCAACGAGAAATGAGATTGTAGGTTTCTTTACAATGTACTTTTCACTGTGTCTAAAGCAGAGATTGTTGGTACTGTGACAGTGTCCAGTGCAGGTATCGTAAACAGAATAAAAAATGGTCTGAAGAATAACAGGGACTCAAGCTGGGTGTCTCTACAGAAGGGTTTAACCCTTTAAGTCCCAATGGAGACCAACAGCAATTTTCTCCTAACGATATCCATACATTATCATGAAATGAGGTTATGAGAATTAATTAAATGATCACCTACGGGAAAATACTTTGATCTTTTATCAAATTCTCTCAACTCATTCTTTAAGGAAATGTGTAGAGATCAGTTTGGAGAATTTGTATGTGGATGTTGGAGTTTAAAGGGTTAAGGCAACAGAGAGTTGACAAATGTTCTCATGTAAAATGCAAGTTGATAACATTGTTCCAAAAAATGGAGAAGCCCTCATTAATCTCTGATTATCCCATTTGCCCTTGAATATTTTGCCCAAAAAATACACCATTTAAAGCTAGTGGAATGGTTATGATTTATTGATGCATATAATTAGATCTTGTGGAAATTATTTTCTTTGGATGAGAGTCAAATTTCACAGTTATATGCTCTGCATGTGGAACATTGTATATAATTGTTTAAACCTTGTACTCTACTGAACATGAACCAAACCTTCTGATTTATCTCACAGTTTGTTTCTGTTTCTGTTTTCTCACTGTAAGAAAGGTGTTTAAGTAACTTGGAACTTTTTTTTAATTTTAGTTACAGGCAAGCCCAAGCTGCTGTCAATATAGCTCTCCCTAAACTTAAGAAGCTTGACGTAGCAACTAGGCGACCAGATGACTACTTTGCAGAAATGGTAAAAACTGATGATCACATGCAAAGGGTAGGTGTTAGACAAGAAATCCCAAGCTTATACTCACCTCCTGTTCTTGTGAAGAGAGAGGAGGGTGGCGAGGGAGGGAGAGATTGTATCAAAAAGCCACATTGCATGGTTTCTCACTGAAGCCATTCATTAGCAAGTCTCCTTGAAGTCAAGTGCTTGTTTAGTTACTTATGTCGCTAGAATTTCCTTTTACCATGTGAACAGTTTAGCCAAATTTCCTCCAGCTTTATTACTTCTATGGGAAATTACTACTTTTATGGTCATAAGGCACGGTATTTTTTTAAGAAAGTTTGCTCGATAGATCTAAAACCATTGTAATTTTGTGGTGTGTCTTACAATCAGGTATCTACCTCTGTGATTTCTGTGACATGCTTAACATTCACATCATGTATTTTGTAAGTGCAGTGTGCACAGGAGTACACTCCAAAACCTAACTTCCTCCCCTGCTGTACAAAAATAGAATGCATTTGAATTTGAATTTCCATGTCCTTTAAAAAGATCCACAATTTAGAATGAAGAAAGGCAAAAAGTCAGAAGTAGTATACTGTGTCGGTTTAACAACCCAATTGAGCTACATTTTTATCACATTTAATGATAACGTTTTTGTTCTAGGTGCGAGCAAAGTTACTCAGCAAGCAGCAAGCTATGGAAAGATCAGAGAAAGCAAAGAAGCAGCGTGAGATGAAGAAATATGGCAAAAAGGTACCTCAAAAGCTTTCTTTGTGGTGCTGAATTAACCCTTTTTTTTATAGTGGCCAGAAAGGAATATAATTTCACAAAAATGCCACAATAATATGATTTTTGTATAATCCTAAGGATTATTAATGACTTCTATGCAAAAGTTCTGTCAAAGACGTGTGATTAGAATGGTAATATCAGGGGATTTTGCCTTTACCCAAACACAAAATGCTCCTGTAGAGTTATGAAGAAGACGATATCAAAAAATTTCTCCAGGGAACACTAACCATAATAACTTTTTCAGGGATTTGTGTAGGCATGGCGTTAAAACCTTTGTCAACTTTCTATCCATGTCCATCCTTGCTATCCATTGCAACAGACAACAGGAAACAGTTTCAATGCCTAAATAATGTATATTATCATTCGATGCAAATTTTTCTTCCTTTTCATTGGCCGAAAGCCCACCATGTGACCTGCAAATAACTGCCTACAAATAATGGTCTGCTCAGGCATAATACCGTCCAGCTTTGTTTAGCAGCAAATAATATTCTGCTCAGTTGAAATGAAACCACGCTCTCCATCTTGCGATAACTCTTGCGTGAAAAATGGCAGATCACTTTGCTGCCCAAAGATATTCATTAAAAACCAACTTGGTGATCGAATAATAAAACAGTATTATTGATCTGTCAGTGTCTTGCAGATCTGCTTGCCACTGACAAATCACCACATTTTGCTCAACCTTGTCCAATAATTGTTAAGTAGTAGATAGCAAAACTGGACAATTGTTTTTTTAATTCAATTTATGCAAGAAAAGGTTTAGCTTTTTAAAAAGATAGTGAATGGCACAACTTAGCCTCTTTAAAGAGAGAATGTGATTTTTAGGTTCTTTAATAAAACTGTTAATGTCATACATCTTGGACAAACATAAAGAAGTCCTTATGGCATTCACATTCATTTTCACGACCTATGTGGTACAGTTTGGGCACTGTAGCAAATGAGATGCAGAAGGATCATGTTAGCAAGGCCTATCGTTCACAGTATAATATGTGACATTAACTCAGCCAGGGTTCTTTGTCAATATCTATAGGTTCAACAAGAAGTTTTACAAAAAAGGCAAAAAGAAAAGAAGGAGATGATGGAAGCAGTAAAAAGTTTCAAAAAACGTAAGTATACAGCAAGGCTGACTGCCGGTTTTATGAAAACTTGATGGGAGTCCACAGTGCTGTGAACCCATGAAAACCATGGTGTCAAGCATAGGACTTCTATGAAAAAACTAAGATTCCTAGTTGGCCAAGAGCAAAGGGGCCACTGGGCACAGCTAGAACACAACCCTGATACATACCAAGTAACTCGTTGTAGGGAAATAATAATTATAACACTCACTTTTCTTGGCAGAGTCTATGCTACAAAGGAAATCATGTCAGAGGAGATTATTGCTGCATTCTCAGAAACTCATTGGGGCTATTTTAGATGGGATCAATGATTTTACATTCTCTTTGCAGAAAAACAAATCTTAAAACTTAGGGCAACAGTAAAATTTTTTTGTAAATGTTATCAAAATGTTTTGGCGCTAAAAATCATGGAAATTCCGCCGCTCCCCCTGAATTTGAATTTGTTAAACGATGGCCTTTTTATTCTTCTATTTTTGTTTCAGGTGGTAAGAACACTCCAAATTCAGATGTAGCAAGAGCCAGTGATGAATTTCAAATTCAGGCTGAGAAAGACTCCTCGAGTATCCACAAAGGAAAAGTTGTTAGACGGTGAGCTTTTACCGTGAAGATGAAATTGTAACTGAGTAGCTGCTATAATAAGAAATTGGCTTCAACCAAACTAATGTAGGTATGAGGGGAAATAAAATTGCAGGAATTTTGTGACCTGAGTAGGGCAATGTTTCTGCTTTTTGGTAAATTTGTAAAAGTCGCTCCTGAACCAAAGCTAATATCTTTATAAATACACCGTTACACAACGATGACTGGTATGGACTTAAGTTTTGCAGTTATTGACTCGTTATCCCATCATGCTGGTATTAACACAGGAAAATAAATTTCGTATCTCCCTACGGTCGTGTCTTCTCATGTATTTGAAAACGTTTTTTTTTTCTCTTTAGTGGAAAAGGTGCAAAGAGAAAAAGGAAGGTAAGTGAATGTTTACATGACGTTCTTTTATGCAGCAAGAACCTTGCCCTTGTCATGTTTTTTCATTACACTACCAAGGAAATTTCTCAATGGAAATTAAACGTGACGCACGTTTTCTTTCTTGAAAACGAAGAGCAAACTAGCGGGAAAAACAGTTCCGAACGATGTTTGTCTCTGTTTGTCTACTAAACAAAAGTCGCCTGTAGTAACTTTGAAGAACTTTCAAAATCTGCAAAAATCGAGGGGACTTTCTCGCACGGCGCTCTTCAGTTGTGGCTTAAATGAGGCTTTTTCTTCCAACTCGCGATCGAAGCAAATAAATTTTGTTATGGCTGTTGCTGAGCGCAGGCAAACAAGCAAGTTATGATTGGTGAAGTGAAATCTCATGCTCAACAAACCAATCAGAAGTAAGATCACGAGGAATCATGACTTGTTCGCACATGTTTGCCGTGTTTCGCGTCGCTTACACGTATTTTCTTGAGTATCAGCTCGCGTTGTGATTGGCCACAGAAATAACCGGTTCTTAAAAGCACACACACACACGTCTTGTTCTTGTTCTTTTTTTTAGGATGCTAAATTTGGCTTCGGAGGACTTAAGAAAGGAATGAAACGGAATTCAGCACAGAGCTCTTCAGATGTGAGTTCGTTCAGTGCGGCAAAACACAGCAAAGCACCAAAAGCATCTCGAACAGGAAACAAGGTAACTTAAGGAAACTAAACACTGTTAAGGTTGTAAGACGAGACGACTACTTTCTCAATACTAAAGGGCCGACCATTTAATTCTTGAGGGGAGTGGGGGAAGGGAGTGGGAGTGGGGGGTTAGTGATTTTGAAAAAAAAATTCCTGCAAGCGCTTGTCGGAAGAAAAAAATTGCATCCAGCACAAATGTAATAGAAAGCTTATGGGAAAAAAGGGAAAAAAAATATCCTGCCCACCAGATTGCTAGGAAAAAAAATTCAAGTATTGATGACCAGAAATCACCCACCCCCCCCCCCCCCCCTCAAGAGTTAAATGGTCGGCCCCTAAGTAGTGCGCGCACGTGAACCAGTATCATTTTGGCGGGAAAACCCATAGCCGTCGTCATGAGCTTTAAGGATGTTACACGGTACGATTCGCAACGACGATTTTTAGCGCAACACAGCGTTGCAATGCTGGAACAATGTTGTAACTATTCAAAACAATGTCGCAACAATATTGCAACGCTGTGTTGCGCTAAAAATCGTCGTTTCGAATCGTCTCGTGTAACGTCAGCTTTAGCGAGAAAGTCGTTGTGGCGGAAACAAGTTATCAAATGTTAGAAGTTTTATCTTTTTGCGCTCGGCGGAGGGCTTAACCACCTTCAAGAAAAATAAGAGTGTTAACTTTTTTCTCGTTAAAAAATGTACAATGAAGCTTTCCGGGGTGTCGTTTCTTTTAAATACGCGAAACAACCTTAAGAGTTATAAATCTCGTCTTCGTGGCCGTCCTCGTCCCAAATCTAAGAGTCTCTAATATTCACTTGAGAACGACCTTAGTCGACTACGGACGACGGCTAAACTTTCGCTGGATCACAAGAACGTTACATCCATTGTATTTTGATATTTTTACTCCTAATTCTTTTTCAGGGTAAAAAGAGAAAGAATGTTCGACCTGGAAAATCACGAAGAAAACAGATGAAAAAATAGGAAATCGCTTCTAGAAATGAGGCTATCGCATTGGAATTGAAGAATTCATATGAAATCACAGGACAGATTCTTTGGACCGTTCAACCGGTGCAACTTTGCTCACTCTCTGGATGTCACCCCATACACTATCCTGCGTTTGAGATGAAATTTGAAGTAAAAAAACAACCAAACTAATGAAACTGAATTTTATGTTAAGTGGTCGAAACCTAGCCAGTTCAAATGCCAGCGCTTTTTCAGCTCTCAATGAGACGAGTTTATGTTTGTCCCTTGCTGAGCTTTCCTATCCGGCTGTCAGGAGTATCAGCAAAAATTGACATAAACTAGGAGCCAGTGGCTATTAGAACGGGAATGACTTAAAAGTTGTGTTCAGTAAAATCATTACAATTTGGCTGTCTTTTTCGAATCCCCAATAAAGATTGTAACGACTTTGTTGTTTGAAGAGTGCCTTATGTCAACTCTATTTCCCTGTCACCAACTTATTTTAAAATAACCTACAGATGTCCCCCGTTTTTTCTAGTCTCCTTCGCAGCATTCATTATGGTTGTGACGCAACGCTCCTCCCGACGTGCGTGACTACCTTAACAAGGGGTTCGAAAGAGACTACTGTTTTTCTTGCTTTTTAGTCCCTTTTTCGCGTGCATGAGCGGACCAGTGGCGGGTGGGGAGGTAGGAGGTGTGTGTGGTGATTTCACCTGCCCTGTTTTTACGTCCCCTACTTGGAGGCGGTGCCGCGCGCCCTTTCTACTTTGTCATCCGAGCCATGCGAAGGTCAACCCTTTTGAAGGGCAAAGACAGCACCTTGATCTTCAGTTATTTTAAGACCCGAGTACTAGCCCGGTCTCTTACATGACGAAGCCAGGATAAGACTAAATTTAACAAGTAAGTTTGGTCATTACCTTACGCATAGGCAGCCATGGACAGCTAGCTATTTCTCCCTTACTAGGGCTCATCAGCATGGCATAGCCTTTGGACCTAGGAACGGACAAAGCTGTGTATCAAAAGCTCCTCACTGAGGGGAGTGCAAAGTACTCCTTTAAGCGCCAGTTTCACAGCCCACAGGACCAGCTGTGATCTTTTTCTTCTTACAATTGTCATTCTTTCTCACTGGCTGAATGGATATACTTGGATCCCTGTGTGGTGAAAACTAGTGCCAGTCTATTCCTGTGTGGTGAAAACTAGTGCCAGTCTATCACCTGATAGAAATAAACATGATGCGTTACCTGATGCAACTGGCAAGACGAATGGAATAATACGTCTGCCGACCAATCTTGTATCGAAACGTATCTCTGTTTTAAAATCGTGACGTTTATTTTAATCTAGTTTAGTTCATTCACTGTGGTGTTTTCTTGTTTCAAGTTAACCTGGAATCGTACGGAAACGTCCTAGAGAAAAGTTAGAGCTTGACCTAGTAACTTATATTTCGTGTTCGATTTTCCAAAATGGCGGTGTCGAGGAGTTTTGTTCGATTGTGGATAATTTTTCTATTTGGAAGTCATCTGATCACTGCAGGTACGTTAAAAGTCTTTATATTTTTACATTTTAGCCTGTTACAGAGAATGGATACTTTAAATACAAGTAAATCTTTTATAGTTTGAAGCTTATTTCAACGAATGCGGAAGCTAACAAACACACAAAACAGCTGCACATTTCATGTATAGAATAGGTTTTAAAAGTGAGCTAAGTTTCATGATTACGACTGTTGTGTTATTAAGTGCTAACTCGCTTTTCTTGCAGGTGCTCATACATGTCAGTACCTTTCCCCTCGAAATCTGCTGCCTGATTTTCTTTTGCAAATGTTAACCCCTCAACCAATTTTAAAACCCGTTTTAAAAGTGGCCAAGTAAAATTCACCAAAATTTCCAAAAATGCTGAAAAACAAGTGGTACCTTGTGAAAGTACTGCTGAAGATGCTTCATATGACTGGTCACACTTTAAGGCTGTGTTCACACTTTATCAGCGGAAAGCTCTTGATGCCACTTTGATAAGCTATTCAGTATAGTATATGAACACCTATTGGACAAAAGATTGCTGCGGCACAGTTCTCTCCATCACAGAAATCATACCAAAATCACAATCCTTGTGTGTGAACAGAAGCACTATCTGGTATGATTTTCATGCTGGTGTAAAAGCTGTCCGGTGAAGTGTGAACATAGCCTAAGACTCAAAAGAAAGAAACACCTTACAAGACCCCCTCATTCATAATGACTTACAATGAGGTTATGATAATTTTTTAGCTCTAGGTTGGGGCAGCAGTGACAAGATAAAATTGACAGATGTCAATGTTATCACATTACAACAAGGTAAAATGACAAATTCCCGCCGTACTCACCCTGTCCCTCAGTTACAGTGTGTCGGTGGGACAGCGGGCTGTTCAGCATTCACTCCAAGAGTTGTTCAGTGCTATAACAGAGGATCTGATGGCTATGATGTGCAGGTACTATCATTTTTTTCTCGTATTATTTTTAACACATGCAAACCAGCACCATGCATTAACGGTAGGTAATGAAATCCAGCATTTTGGTATGCAGGATGCGTAATTGTGCATGCATTTATCTCACTGTGTTTGCATTTGCACTCGTGAACTTCTCTTGTGCTTGATCCATAAGCTTACATTTGCATTTGGCTCACTGGATCAGAATAAGATTCAGGAAAGTTCATCTACCCCTCCCTAACCCAACAATTTGTCCTGAGTGAGAAGTTAGTTATAACATTGAGTTAGGGGAGGGGTAGTTGGGAAGATTAATTTGAGCCAGCCCACCCATTTTCAAATTTTTCTCAAAGCTTCTGGACTCAGTGATTTATTTCCACAGTGGGAGTGTAAAGCAGATATGGACAGCCGCTATAGATTTGGTGACATTGCTGTCAATTGTGAAGGATACAATTATCCAGATGATCCATACATCCTGAAAGGCTCTTGTGGGGTAGGTCTCAATTTTTTTTTCATAATAATTATTATACAAGTTGACAGATGTCAGTTAAAGTACCCCACTTCACACACATTATTTTAATCACCAATAAAACCTTTAGTGATATAAGATATAAGAATTTGTTGCCTTTTTCACTAATTAGCTCTCCTTCTATATTTGTTTTTAAAAAAATTTAAAGAATTATCTCACTGATAGCCGATCTGTTGCTTAATTTTCTGATCTTGCTCACTTTGCACTGAGCCATGAATTTACTTCATTAGGTAGTTGAAGGAAGCCTATTAATATAAGCTTCAAGCTTCATTAGGCTTCCTTGTCACATTAGTTTGATAATTTAATTAACAACTTTCATGTTGTATAAGGTTTTGTGAGTGACTAAATAAATTAAATAAAATAAATAAATAAATAAGATCAAAACTTCCTCTGCAGCTGGAGTACACAATTGATGTCGTTGACGGAGGTCATAACTACCATTATTCAGGTCACAGGGACCATGGTCACCATGGTTACAACCATAATTACCACTCAAGAAGGTAAATCGTATTTTTTTATGATTGTGTATATAAGTGCCTAACACACTTGCCAGTGTAGGAAGTTACAGACCTTGCCATCTCCCTTATATTTTTTATTAAGCTATCTAGTTAGCAAATAAATACATTGAGAGGTTAGTAACTCTCTCCTCCTCAGAGCCTCCCGCTGGGTATCCCAGTGAAAATAGAAAAAAGTACACAGGGGACAGTGGGAAGAGAGAAAAGGTGGGAGCCTCGACTCACTTCCTCTCTGCCCAACATCCCCCCATGTGCTTTCTTTTCTCTCTCTCCCCCAGCCTCCCTGCGACACAAAAAGGACTCTGCGGAGGTGAGAGGGTCTGTCAATCACCTACAGGGAGGATGAATTTATCAAGCACATCAGGATATTATATTGCAGATCTTATTTTGCAGACATTCAGGAAGCTGGATTGGTACCATCATTATGTGGGCCATCATTGCTTTGATCGCATATTACATTTATCAGCACTGGACAGGCAATACTGCAGGACAGTATCCTTTTACCCCTCAAAACAACTGTAAAATATTAACTTTTTTTCCAATAATTTTAATTTTATTGTTGCTGGCATGAGTGATAGGGGGTTGGTCTTAATTCTAATCTCCAGCTTGCTGTTACACATGCGCAGGACTTCCACTAAGAATGAGTGAAATGTATAGAACGCAATCTGATCATGCATGGTTGGACCTTCTACCACTTGTAACATGATCACACACATTTTAACCATTTTCTATGCAAAGCACTGCGTTGGAGCAAGGCTGTTTGCATCAATCTCGCGTGCACGTCCAAACGTTTCAGTGGATTGTTTCAGTTTAGTTTAACCTACCAGTGGTCAACAGAGTTGTCCAGACAGTTTCAAGCAGAAGGAGAAAAAAATTAAGAAGGCAGCAACAGATTAGATTGAAAGGAAGAGTCTCAGTCATGCATTGCAACCATGTGTGTGAGTAGCCAGCTCTTCAGTCACCTATACGGTGATTTTCACTGGTCTTTGCAGTTTCTCAGAGAACCCTGAGCAACAGTAGCTAATACCTCGTGTATTTCCTCCTTAACTTGTTGTTCTCAGTACTCAAACCCCTGGAGGTTACTCCCAGTCAACCAGCCCCCCTCCACCAGGATTTAGGCCTGAGTATACTATGCCAGGTATGGGCTATGTTAAGTCATTTCTCTTAAAGACAGATAGATGTGTGTCTTAGTAAGCTTTATTATAGAAGAACTGCCGGGACCAGTACTGGGTGTCCATCTTAGACAGGTGCCCGCCTTACAGAGTGCTAACCATTAGGGAGCTTGAGCAACCACACTGACGACGCTAACAAGTGCGTGCATCACGCTTTTTTGTACATTTCTTTGCCGTGACGTTTCACGACACGACTTGAAACTTCCTGATCTCACGTTTTTATGGACGACGAAACCACAAAATAACAACTTTCTTTTTCTTCGAAACTTAGATACCGTTCTTCCGAATTTAACTCCAAAACACAACTCGCCAACGATTAATTTTTGAAAAATTGAATGAGCTGAAATAAGAGCGATGAAGTTTGAAACAGCACGAATTTAGATGTTTTAAGTGACGTTTTCGCCGTCCTTGCCGTCGTGGTTGCTTACACTGGTATCAGGTCGTTTCGCCCGAAGGTCGGTTCGCCCGATAGCAGTTCGCCCAGACTAATTTCCTTGCGAAAGACGGTGCCTGTGACGGCTGTAAGCAAGAATTAGTGTCAAATAGCAAATTTCGTGAGTAAAAGGGCGTCAAAACCGTAAAAGCCAGATGGGAAAAAGCATCAAATTGCTCTATCCTGATGGATACCTCTTTTGTTACAAATTATGTTGTTAACATATTTATGAATCAACTTTTTCCTACTACACAGGAGTTATAATTTTATGTGCTGTATAAATGTTTTTTCAGGAAGTGAACACACGACAACTTATGCAACTCCGACAGGTGCAGGGACTGGAGGGGGATTTTGGTCAGGTAAATTGACATTTAACTTAAACTCAGGGCGCTAAAATTTTGGAAAAATTATCGTCGGTAATGTGTCGATTTCTACAGATCTGCATGGTAGTTTTAGATTATTTTTGTTCACAAAAGGTCAGAAAGTATTGGAGAACCTCACCGTTGAGATGCGTCAGATTTTTTGAAGATCATCGACCCAGCAACTTCGGAAATCATCCGAAATCGCTAGAGTGCTTCGGCAAACGTCGGACGAAAGCCAGCAGTGGGTCGAGGGAATCCCCACGATTAACTGTTCAACGCTGTTTTTGTCCAATCATTTTTTCCCGAAAATTTGGCCAACAAATGTTACTGTGACAAAGATGATTATGTTCAACTGTAGATTTACGTAATGTAACTTAAATTGCGTAATGTCTTTTCATTTAAGGAGCTGCCACTGGTGGACTGCTTGGTTATCTGTTTGGAAGTTCAGGGTAAGATTAGATTTTCCACTTAAGGTGATTCCCTAGTAAAAGAACCTAACATAGATTGTAGATGAAACTTGGTATACTGATGTAACAAGTCCAGAAGATGATAAAAAAAGTAATAAAAAGTGGGGGTCACGGTGCTCGTTTTGACGTCACAATGCTGAGAAATACGGCTATTTTGGACCCTTTGACAAAAACCGCGCGCAGCCCAAAACTAGACAAAAACGAGAGATTTTTTCGATGATGCATGTGGTATCGCACAGAATTTGACTTTATTGCATTGTTTATCCACATGCATACCAGAAAAATACCTTTTAATGCTCCTTTTATTATTTTACGCTTTAAAGTAGAATTGAATTGGACACGCGCTATTCGACCCGTGATAGCTCAATCCGTACAATTTAGTAAAATTGCCAAAAAACTGAACATAGATTTGTTCCAATTTTTTCTCATCGAAAGGAAGCACTGTCCTTATTAAAATCATGAAATAAAAAATGGGGGTCACTGTACTCGTTTTTGCGGTAGAGCTGCAGACAGTGCGCACCAAATGCATTTTCTCCGAGTTTTGAGAGAGGACTGGGGCGAGTTTCAAAATAGAATGTATGTGAAAGGAGGAAGAAAGTATTAAAAAATCTGTTTTTACAGAATTTACATCGAAATATCACATTTAGGACACAATGTGATAAAGAAAGCGTTTAAATAAAAATCAAAGTGAGTAAGCACAAGTTAAACATCCACTATTGAGGTTCTCCGTGAGGAAGTCGAACTCAGCAACACGTGTACTGCCTACGTTATGCACATTCCCAACACATTGAGTCTCACCCCGGCAAGAAACAACCGCAAGCAAAAATTCCAATAGCGTTTCTCTTCAGTCCACTTCATTTTAATAATGTTACTTCACATGCCCTGTTTTACGGCGGCCATCTTGTTATGCGCAGTAAGAGATGCGCAGTGCAAAACCAGGGAATCACCTTAATCCTAAAATGCCAGCAAGAAATTTACCTCCCAGGCAGTGCTTAATCTCGCGGCTTTGTGGAAGCGGGCTAAGCAGCTAAGCAACAGTTAAATACACTGAGTTTTAAAATTCTATTATTGTTTTCACTCTTTAAGGCATCGTAACCAGTACTACAATGGTCACGGTTACTATGGACCGAGATACCACCGGCCGGGGCCTGGGTATGGCTTTGGCGGATCAAGCTGGTTTGGCTCCAATAACAGCTGGACCTCTGGCTGGTCCTCAAGTGGTACACACAGGAGAAGCCCTAGTCCTCCGAGTACCCGCACCGCTTCAGGTAAGTGCATCCCAGCTTCTGTCCTCAGTTCCCTCAGTCATTTACAAGTGGCATAAAATCTTGAAAAGACTTAGATCTTGCGTGTTTTTTATTATGTTTTACAGGCTTTGGTGGGACCAAACGCCGCTGAAATTTTTGAAGATGAAGAAAATCGTAGAGGAAAAAATAAACATAGACTTAAGAAAGCACGGAGTAGTACCCTGCATCATTTGACATATATACAACAACAATAACAACACCAACACCAACACCAGTAAAAAGATATTCTATTAAACAGCAAAAAGAAGTAACATACCATCAACTGACGTCATACAACTCACTTTGACTCTGACGATGACTAC
This sequence comes from Porites lobata, assembly GCA_942486035.1. Classification (NCBI taxonomy): domain Eukaryota; kingdom Metazoa; phylum Cnidaria; class Anthozoa; order Scleractinia; family Poritidae; genus Porites; species Porites lobata. The sequence goes on from CALNXK010000004.1 coordinate 7,295,640, forward strand.
CTCACGGGTTGTCGAAACGTCGGTCACTGTCAACAACAGGACTAAGCTCACCCGGGCGATCGTAGGTCACCAATTTATGAAAACTCAAAATGAAAGAAAACGTCTTCGTGCGCACCAGGAGCCCTGTGCGCACTTAACACAAGTGCAAGCTGAGAAAAATATGTGGGATTTCAATGTTATTTATGTTGCAGCCATTCACCTACGAAGAGCCTTCATGTCGGTAAATGTACGTAAAATAAATAGCAGATTCAATTTTTGTTATGCGGCGCAGCCCCACGGAGCCGCGACTCCGTGTTCAAACACAGAGGGACGATTCGCAACGACGATTTTTATCACAACACAGCGTTGCAATGTTGGAACAATGTTGGAACTATTGAAAACAATGTCGCACCAATGCTGCAACGCTGTGTTCCGCTAAAAATCGTCGTTGTGAATCGTCTCGTGTAACACTACCTTTAAATTTGTTCCGTGACAAGTGTTACTGTATACTGACATCCATATTCAGATGTATGAGGCTTTCTGAGGGTTTCAAGGTCCAAATGGATAATTTTTGTAACTACTTTTTATTTGCGGAATAACATCAGTCGGTCACACTTTAACTTGCACAGGAGTAGCTTTTGGTATTCAATAACTTAATATTATGATAGCTTTAAAGTCATTAATAGCTTTAATTAAAAACGATAATAAAAATGTAAACTTACGAAGTTAAACGAGTTTTTTTAAAATTGTGCACTTTAAATGCGGACTAGTTCTTTTATGAAAAGGGCAATTTTGTATACTTTTCACAATCACATGTTATTTGAAGAGGTCAACTAACAAATATCTTAATATGAGTGAAGTCTATCACCTCAGTTATTCAATAAAACTATGTTTCTTCTTCCTGTCCGAGAGAGCCACTAGGGAGAATACTTTTCAAAGTAATTGGTGTCACTCTCTTAAAATAAAAATAAAGGTTATATAGCCAACGAAACGCGTTTGTAACGGATAAAGATTCAGGAAGCTTACGATTAGTAGGAATTGTCAGGAGTATATTCCTAGGCAAGGCAGTTATTTTGATGAAAATCTTCTAGCCTGGGAATAAGCAGTGTTTCCTCGCTACTCGCCGCAAGGGAATTTTTGCGGAGAGACGTCCCGAGCGGCGGGAAAAGACGGCCATCTTTGCAGGGCTAAAAATCCTCGAAAGAAACCTTGCTTCATTTCAAAATTATCGGTCTATCTCTGTCTTTCGGTAAGCGCCCGAACGCTTTACATGATCAATTATTTGAATAGTACAAGGTACACGTAAGCGTTTTTAAACTGGTGTGGTATTAACTGTTGTCAGGCGTGTTGAGCGGCGTTGATAACTACCAAACGAGGAGAGCAGAGCTCTTCTGAAATCCTCTTTGAAGAAAGTATATAGGATGGGGTTTACCACAGAGGAGGCAAACCTCAAGAACATGAGCATCACACTTACCCAGCCTGGTACATAAAGACTTGGGAGATTTAAATCCCGCATCAGCCCGTCAAAGTAATAAGAAAACCAGCAGGCGATAAAAGTTAAGATCATCGATCCAAAGACAATAACTGCCTTGCCCTCCAATGGAATAGGCATTTTTCGATAGGCTCTACTTTTGTAAGTTTGCGCTCTCTTTATGCTTTGAAGCTGCCTTCGCAGAACACGAAAAATACGTGTTAACGCTACTGCCATGATCAAAAGACTTGATAACACCACTCCGAAGAAGATCGACAGACTGTAGATGGTATCTTTTCTGTAAACTTCGTCGGTATCTTGTCCATTTAGGGAAATCCAAGTGAGCTGGATGAGGGATGCTCCAAGCGAAAAACACCACACAAAAACGAGGACGAAGATCAATCGGGATTTTGTTACAATAAATGGATAATGCATAGCATGGATTATCATGAAATACCTCTCTACAGTGACTAACAGTAAGTGCAGCACTGTCGAAATGGAAATAAATCTGGACGACAGGTCCATAACTATGCATATCTTTATCCTGAAAATGCCAACATCTGCCTTATTGCACACTATCACCAAGGGAACCGCGACACTTCCCGCCAAAAGGTCGGACATTGCCAAACACGCGAGGCATAGGTTTGTTTTAGTTTTAAGATATTCTTTCCTTCTGTAGAGGAATATGACAACAGCGTTTGCAAACACGATGGCGACCCCCAACAAAGCCAAACATACGAAAACAGACAGGTGCGTTTCTGGAAGAGCGGAGTCTGCATGCATTGCGGACCTGGTAGTGTTGGTTTCGTTGGCGTTCTCGAATGGACTGTTGTACTGATTACTGTGGATTGTTTGATTCTAGCAAAATAGAATAAAAGATGACAATATCTTAAGTTTTAATTAACTTAAGTGAATTTGGGGGAATATGGAACGCACACGCCACTCAATGTTAAAGTTAAAGGGAAAAGTCTCTTACAAAAGTAGAGTAGAAAAATGAGTCTCAACGTACCAACCAGCCTTGCTGCTAAACGTAACTATTATATCCCCCCAACGTACAAAGTAGGAAATGATAATCTCGTATCAGATCATAAAAAAACAAATTATCCAGCAATTCGCCGATTTATTTCATTCTAAACTTTTGATCACTCGACCATAATTATGCGTATAGACACAACCCTCACGATCTACATTACCTTTTGGGGAAAATTTCTTCCTGTGTTAGATATCCTAGCGAGAGATTTTGCAAGTCAAGCATAGACCCCTTGAATAATATAATATTCAGGGAAAAATTAAAACGAGCAAATTGCTTAGCCCTAATGTTTTTTTTAGGCGGCTCCTTTCAAGTGTCTCTTCGGTGCTACGTATATTTAACGTTGTAATTAAATCAACATATCAAGATATTTGAATTTTCGGAAAGTTACTATAAAAATAATTCTTACACCTTATAATTTGCTCGCACACTAACAAGCTCATCATTCACCGAAATTCGTGAAATAGAAATTTTGTAGAGCTTTCACGGTTATAAGATAATTCTGGAGTTAAAAGAACAGAGGAGGTAAAGTAAATGAATTAATTGCAAATGCGTATTGCCAACTTCTTTATTAATTTTTTTGTTTAACTTTTGTATGTAGAATACAAGCTTCATTTTTTAAGTAAACAAGGTTGTTTTCAGTTCCTTTCAACTGTTTAAAACATCTTGAGCCACGTTAATTTATAACAACTCCCTCGTTTACCAATTATCGCTAGCCACTTCCAAGTTATGTTGGCAAGAAAATAAACGTGAAAACTTGAGAAATCACCTAAATGATGTATCGTATCTCTGAAGTCTTCAATATATCTATTAACGGTCTTGACTTGACCAGCTGACAACATCCGAGTAGTGTTATGATCGTATTTAGACAGAGGGAAATTTTTCTTATTTAAACGACAACAACGGTCATATCTATATACTTTACGAGGTGTTTTTTTTTTTCACACTTTTTTCCATGGATCATTTAAAGTCTAAACTGTTCGGTTTGCACTTTTTTGAATTTTTAATATTGAGTCTTCCATGTCAGATGCTGTTTGTTATGCTTTATAAAATTACTAAGATAGTACGAGAGTTCTGATTGGTTAAAAACCTATGGTTTATTGTGCCGGTAAACTCATAGAAAACTGAAACATTTTGCGTTTTACTTAAAGTTATTTTATAAGAGCAGTAGATCACACTTTCTGTGGGTTTACCGGCGTGATAACCCACTTGGGATGTTGGGAGAACACTCGAAAAGCGTCGTGTTCTCCCAACATCCCGCGTGGGTTATCACGCCGGTAGACCAAAAGAAAGTGTGGTCTATTGCTTAAGTAAAAGGCGATCCTAAGTTTTTCATTTGTGGATGAACATCGTCAAAAGTGTTCCCGTCGAAATTAAAAAGGTTAACGCCCGGCTTTCTATAGTAGTGAGCCGACTTAAGGAGTCTTAGCAAACATGACTACCGAGTGCCATCTGGAGGAATATAAAAGAAAACGAATCCTAAATCTCGCGGAAAAGAAACCCTTGCGTTTCCAACAGGAAACTGAAATGTTAAATCGGTCCCGTAATCTTTCCTAAAGCGCATTGAATTAATGCTATTTAGCTGTCTTGTAGTAGAAAGTAGGAAACGAACTTGAAGAAATCCAACGACCCTTTTTTGGAATTCAAAGGACATGAAAGTACATGGCTTACCTGGGAATTTCTTGCCATTTGCGAGACAAGCCCCAACTGACAGTCTTTTTAAATTGCAATATTGAATGGACAAAGAGTACACTTTGTTCCCGTCAGCTTGTATGCATTTCAATTGCCTCAAACTGTGACTTTAGTGACAATAAGTCTCCGGCAAAGGGGAGCATCAAGGACATATCGCTAACAGGATTGACAGAACAAATGAAGTCACGACAGTCAATTTCTCATAACAGCTGCTCGGGATAATAAATTTTCGTATCTGCCGCCGAGATATTAAGCGAGAGAAATATTAATTGATGTCATGTTTTTTTGTATATCCAGAGGCGACCGGGGCTACACGCTGACATTAGTGGCTGAGAGATAATCCATGCTGACTATGTTTGTTTATCGAAAAAACTACAACCTGAATTTCATTTTGAATTTTGAATCGCAGGCGAATTAAAAAATGTTTTGATGAAAAGGATGAGTCATTCAAAGCCTTTGTTGATTCTACAAGACTGTTAATAACCTTGAGAGGAAAAAACAATTCTTCTTGGAGATAAACATAAATCAATTTACAATACGGGGAAGTAATCACAGCAAATAATCTTACCGATTTTTTCAGGGGCGCATTTTTCGTTAAAAAAAAAAACAAAACAAGGCTAAACACATGAAAAAAGGAGCAAAGGCTACAATTAAATTCACACTGAATGAGTAAATTATAATCATGCAGAGGCCACTAAAACATATCAATGCAATGACATGCTATAAATAACTAGTCGTTAACAAAGAAAACAACTACGTTTTTTTTTTTTTTTTTTTTTTGCTCTTTTCTGCACTTGATTTTTTCAGTTTAAAAACAGCATCTCGCTCTGGATTGCGATGCCTAAAAGGGAGTTAATTGTAAGCAAGGATTAAGAGGCCAAATAAAAAGCAATTATTTTCCTCTTACAACGAATCGATCCGAATGAATAACTGGAGCTGGTAAAATCTTGCAAAGCATTTTGCTTGGAGACCCCGTTATATATATGTCAACCCAAAAACACTGTTCAAAACAGTTATTTTATTTTTGTGACTTCGCCAATGACACCATAATTCAAGAGAAATGAATGGGAAAAAAGTTGCTGGGACAAAGCATATAAAAAATGAACTAAACACAAAGAAATATAGGGCCCCCATTTCCGCCCCTAACGTAAATTGAAACCCGATATGACGAAGTGCCGAGGGAATGATTGGAAATCACTCCTGTGATGGGGATACGGGAGTCCTGTCTCAAACATGTTATATAGGGTTGTTCGTTACAGCCGGGATGTGTTCGTTCTATAGGGTTTAATTTAACTGTACCCCATTACTTTTTGCTTACGGAAGATAGGCTCTTCCAAAAAATACAAGAACGAGAGTGATTATACCGCTCATGTAAAACGTCCATAGGCGACTGTACTGTTTAGTGAGATTTTTAAGCCAATGTGAAAACAATTGCAAACACCAGACTTATCAAATCAAGCTTTGGTAATGGAACAAACTGAACTATTCCAGATGGGCTTGGATCTTTTAAAACAGCTTCGACATTTTCGAGGGAGCCGTTATTGGGACGAGGATCTATCCCAAGCAATTTGCACATTAAGGGATAGAGATCGACCGTTTTGAAAGGCTCCACGATCGTGCCCTCCCGAAAAGAGGGACCACGAGCATAGAAAACCGAGTAGCTCTTCGATTCCACAGGGGGCCATCCATGTTGTCCTAGGTTAGGAGGAGTATCGTTTCTGGAGCGAGTTACGAACCAACCAACTTCGGGATCAATAAAAATCGGAGGGATTCGTCGGTTGTTTTTCCAATGATATTCAGGGGGAATGTCTTCTTTTATAAAAACTCCGCGGATGTGCGGTATGGGGTTCTTCGTCAGGTTTTGATAGATGGCTTCTTTCATTCCAGGGTGTGGCCATATGTGAACTAGGGGACCCCACTCAGTCAAGAAGTAACTGCTCGAGTCAATGTAATCATCCAAATACACCTGTCGGCTTGATGAAGTGCTGTCCATTCCATGATCACTGACAATTATTAAATTCACCTGCAAAAGAACATTACAACTGTAAACGGTAATTAAGAAAGAAATTGTAAAATTGCTTGGTCTTAGCATAAGTGCGTCTTGTATTTTTCAGTGGTTAAAAAATCCCACACCACGTCACCAACCCTGATCTCAAGTTAGCTTGCATAACAGGCTCTTCATGAGCCAAGCGAGGCGAACGCGGCATTTGGGCGTTTCGATCCTCCCCTCTTCTCGCGCTTCGGGTGAAATGCCACGTTCGCCTCGCTTGGCTCATGTCAGGTTAATCGAATGTACGAATGTACGATGGTTGGTCGAATCAAATTTCCCACGCGGCACGACCAATCAGGAAGCACTGCCCAGATCTGGGTAGTGATGCGTCATCAGTATGGAATTTCTGGGCTCGTTTCTCAGACGTCATTTGGCGGGGAAACCAGTGGTGGCGTGCCCAAATGTCGGCTGTTTTCTCAAGCTACGACGACCGTACCGGTCAAAAATTTGACCTCGATTTTAACGTTTAAATTTCGGTACGGTTAGTCTGGTTCCGTGTGAACGGAACATCTAAACGTACGAATTTTCGACCGGTACCGTATCGTGTGTATCTTGCCTTACGGTGCAATCACCAAACGACGTTTTACAACAGATTGAAAAGGCACTTAACAATACCCACATTAAAAAACAAAAGCGAAC
>CALNXK010000004.1:7307500-7322500 GCA_942486035.1 Porites lobata
AGTTTTGTTCGTGTCTACTGTAGTGATTCCCTTGTCCGCTTGATGTCGATGCCGCGCGTCAGTGTTTTGCTTTAATTCTTTTTAACGCTTGTCGGTCCTGGCGTGACAGGTTATGTTTTGGCTTTGTTGTTTGGATCTCTGCCAGTTGTGACTTAACCTCTCTCAAGGGCTTCTTATGGTTGAACCGGTAGGTTCCAGTCCGATTTAACGTATAAAGGGTGAACTTCCCTATTTCTAAACAACCGTTAAGTCTCACTCACAATATCTTGACGACAGAGTACAGTTGCAAGTGTCCTTTTGACTCGTCAAGGCGCCAAAATAAGAATTCTGAACTGTCATTTTAATGAAGCTGAACTAAGCTGCCCTCTAAGTCCTCGATAAGTCCACCAAGGGAGAAGAAAAAATCTGCAATATTTGGTAGACAACAAACCACCACTTTGGATCGAAGCCTCGTATCGGTGAAGTTAAGACATCGATAGACAACACAACTGGTCAGCGTTCTCTGTTTCTCGACTCGAGTATTTTTTTTTTTTCAACTCGACTCGCATTTTTTTCGACTCAAATTGCAAAATTTCGACTCGTGTTTTTTTTCGTTCGTGAACATATATTTTGCAAATCTCGACTCATATTTTTTATTGCATTCGATGTATTTTCCAAGTTTCGACTTAAGTATTATGTTTTCAACATGTTTTTACTATCGGTATAATTTTGTCCGCAACGGAACGCCATAACCGGCAGTCGAGCTGAAAAACGTTCTAAGTGTCACAAAACCCCGGGGGGCACAAAACACGGATTCGTCTTCTGGGCCCGGTTCCTGAAAAGATGGTTAAGTTTAACCCAGGATGAAGCGAAATTTTAAGCAAGGTTTTCTTACTAAGAGAATGTAACTCAAGCTTACAAAATACTGTTGAGCTTTTACTCTGAGACACAGTAATGATTTACACAAAATGTTTCTCTAAGAAATGCATAGGGAGGTGAATACAAAAAGTGGAACAAAATCTTAACCCTGGATTAGCGCTAATTGGCCTTTCAGGAACCGGGCCCTGAGCCCAGCGTAAACCAAACACTAGACTTGAGATCTATAAAGCATTTCAGGATCGCTTGACTTTTCTAAATCGACATATGATAGTTTAGATTAGCTAAAATCTTTCGATTTTGTGAAATTTACTGAGAATGTAGGACTGCCGGCCATTTAGTGTTTTGAAAACCTTGACCGGTTACCGGCCATATTAAGCCACAGCGTTCACCGTATGCAAATGAGTGTTGTGATGAGCATGCGATTTATTTTCGGCGATGATTGAAATGACGTGCCGTGTAAATCCCCAGGGGGGGTACTCGGGATTTCAAGTGACGGGGATGATCGAAGGATTTTTTTGGGTTTGAAATTTTCGATTCCGGGAATCGGTAGTACAATAATAGTTTTCATTAATATACCCTCGGTAATTAACCAAAAATGATATTGGAATATATGCTGTGCTCCTGGCTGTGGCCAAAGTCTCTATGGATGCATCATAGTTTATCGAAGCATGATTATTATTTTTAATATTTGTAATTAACTTAGTAAAGTTATTCGTTATGTTCTTACCCGGGTTGGTGTTTGTTTAGAGTTATTCATAACGTTACTGTTGAAACAAAACCGTTCTTGGGTGTCTCTAGCACTCGCTCTACTTGTTAAAATGACTGCTAGATGAGGGAAAGGATATATTCAGATGGTATGATGAATAAACAAACCCGAGTGTTCAATTTCCAATGTTTTTCTTTGTGTTATAGCATTACCCCTTTCTGGAACTTTTAAGGGCCACAAAATCGGCACGGGATTTTTTGGGGGTTAATTTTTGGTCCAGGGATTTTTTTGGGTTTTGCTGGAAGCCCTAGGAATTTTTTTGGGTCTTGACTTTTGGCTCCATTCGATCATCCCCGTCACTTGAAATCCCGAGTACCCCCCCCTGGGTGTAAATCACTGTTTCGATACCTACCGCAGAGGTCTTTTTGGTCGTCGCTAACACGCGTACTAAACCAATTCAGAGACAAGTAAAAAGTATCGACGTCGATAAAGTAGAAAGTAAAGCGAGAAAATCGCCTCCTCATTTCTCGATCTAATCTCCAAGCAGGCGAGATCTGTATGCCGCGGTAAGCGCGTTCTTGTTAGCTTGTATGCTTCTAATCATGTTTCTTGTAGAATTAATCTATAAGCCATATACGCCACTAGGATATTAGATGGGATTCTCTGAAAGACTCCTACCTTTTCCAGAAGATGAGATTCATTCAGTCGCTTCAGTAAAAACCCCACGGCATTTTTATCCGCGTTTTCCACTGCATCCAGGTACTGTTGGGAGGAAGGCCCGTGTTCGTGCCCCGTGGTATCGGGTTCTTCAAAGTACAAAGCGACAAAATGAGGCGGTGCATCAGAGAGAAGCCAATGCGTTACGTTATTGACACGGTCAGCCCAGGGACCTCTGAGGTCAAAAGCACAATGTACGTAAGGTGGAAACCCGAGCAGAGTCCGATTTCTATATTTTGGGAGATCCTTGGAATTGACAGCACTACAATTAAACCAGCATGTTTCCCTGGCGTGGTAAGTAGGCTTTTCGGCGTAGCTCGTTGTTGCAGGCCAAAAATATGACGCGCTTCGTCCCCCTTGCTTCTGGAGTGTCAGCCATATTGGTTCCGAGTTGTTGTAGAACTTGGGATCAAAGTTTGAGCAGTCGAAGCCGAAGATGAACATTTCTTCGTAGACGGGATCCCAGAACCTGTTCGAAACGATGCCGTGGCTTTCGGAATAAACACCTGTTAGAATACTGTGGTGATTGGGCCACGTGACCGAGGGTACAACATTCTTGATGTAGTCGGCAGTTACCCCGGTTCGTGCGATGAAGTCAAGGTTTGGAGTAACTCGGTGATTTTTGAGAACACGCCAATCCATTCCATCTAAGGAGACTATCACCAAAGGAGGTTCGCCGGGTTTAATTTCCGCACCTGCATAAGTAAACTGCAAGCAAAAACTGGCGAGAACGATAAGAAACATTCAGGGGATGACAACTGACAACTCTATTAATATTTGTAGTCACTGAATAAGCTTGATCAAATTCCTCAGTGTATTGAGTGCACGCACGTCACGGCTGTTTCGCAATGGAAATTTAGTTCACGCATGCGCTCTCGTAGAACCACCCGGTTAATTATTACATTCTCAAGTTAATACCGAACTACAACAGGGCGTCTGGAAAAGAAGGAAACCGGAATCCGGAATAGGAACGGGAATGGGAACAGGAACCGGAACCGGAACCTGAAACGGAAACGGAACAGGAACAGTAATGTGAAGGGGAACCGATACAAGAACAGGGACATCATTTACTTTAAATTATTTTAATTCTAATTCAGTTTATACAAAAAAAATAAGAAAACTAGTCTGGTATCATGCTCCCCCCGAATCTCTTTATATTACGGCAACGAGAAGGTAGAAAAAGCCACAAGTTAAATAAGTAAAGCAACAGCTTTGCGAGTGCATCGCGCTTTCCGTCAATTTCTTCACCGCCTATGCACAACTACGACGTAAATGATCAAATCTTAAGTTCTCTTGAGAACGTGAACAGCAGACGATAAATTTTATTGTGTCTTTCTGAGCTCGGACGCGGTCTCCAGCTTCATTTCCCAACCTTTGAAACACTGGACAATTTGGAATTAATGAGAAATAGTTTGAATTAAGACCCGAATTCAATTTTTCAGTGGCGTTTTCGCTGGCGTTGCCGTTGTCAGATCTTAAGGTTCCTTTTGTCTCTTACAGGAAGGAGGTTATAACGTGTTAATATTATTTGTCAGACTATCGTGTAAACGAGACACCCTTCGGACATGTTTATTGGGCTGCCATACACCTCAGGTTTGCTGCATAGATATATTGTACTGTGCTAAATTGGGAAGTTAACCAGAGATAGATAGTCCACAGCTTAAAAAGGGTATTAACACGTGCCTCCTCAACCCTCCCCCCCACCCCTCCCCCCATCCCAATCCCAGCCAGCACTTCATCTACCTCAACCGAGTGCAATAGGGACCTTAATAAAAATTAAAAATGGAAACTGGAAGTGGATGTTTTCTGTCTTTCGGTCCTCTGACTCAACAAATTCGCACAGTGGAAGGTAAGAGGAAGAATTCAGATTCGTTGTGAGAGACAGAAGCGTTCCATCAAGGGACGGTCAGCGTTCTCGTTGCTTAAGTTCGCTATGTTTGACACGAAAACACAATGTGTCATAGGCTAAAGATAAAGAAAGGTTAATTAGATTAAAATTTCAGAGGTGTTTTCTTGTTTGCTTAATTATTTCCCTGGCTTTTTATTGAAATCACGATTATATCTTTTCCTTTTCACATTTCTATACACTGTTTATATTCCCCTTCCTATTCCGGTTCCTATTCCGATTCCTTTTTTTCCCTTATTTTTCGTATATCTGAACAGGAATTAAATCCAGATTAACTTAAATTAAGGTAAATGTTGTCTCTGTTTTTATATAGGTTTTTCTTCCCATTCCGGTTCCTATTCCGGTTCCGGTTCCTGTTCCTATTCCAGTTCCTATTCCGGATTCCGGTTTCCCGCTTTTCCAGACGCCCACTACAACACGCACATATTTTAGCGTCCATGACAACCTAGGGGCCTCTACCGTTTTTAACCAATGAAATCTCACCATTTATGTAATGTATGCAAGTGAAATTTATCATGGCGGACTTTTGGAGATCGATAGAGCAGTTGTTGTCGAAAATGTGAGGAAAATCGACCAAATTGTGATCTTTTTCGACAAAATCGCGTCGTTAAGGTGGACTTAGCTGAACACAAGATGTGAAAATCTACATAAATGTTTCATTCCAAATTACAAAGGCCCCGAATTTTATTCAACATCACAAGAGTAGAGGGAGAAGATGTGAAACCTTCCTGAAGAACTTACGGAGGTAAGTGTTTTAATCCGAATTGTTTGAACACTCATTCAGGCGTTTTTAATATGTGAAGATCGGCCGTTAGGTGACTCCATTTTGAATTTCTGAGATAATCAGCTTGGAACATTTGACGGAAAAATTCAGTTTGGATTGTAAACTACGGAAGCCTGTAAGGGTAACTCTTTCGTGCTTCATTGCTAGCGCCTCTATTATACAGAGGGAAATTTTCGCACTACAAATGTAACTTCAATGAGTAATAACATATTTCGTGAATTTCCCCAAAGTGAAAAGGATAAGCTTATTCGTTTGCCTTTCGCTTTAAATTCCTTTCTCTAGGCTTCGGAGCTTTTCCTGCGAGTGATGGGCTCGTGGCAATATGATGATTTACTAGTATCTGCCGCAATCTCACATCCTGCTTCTTGACGTGATCAAAATGCTGTGACTGCGTGTTGAACTCGGAATGGATTCCTTCGATCCCTTGTTCACCGTAGAATCCATGGCCCATGTGCCATTGTCGTAGAAATGGACAAACATGGTCTTCTAGCATATGAAGCTTTGGTGTGATTGCTATGCCAGGGAGGTTTTCTCTGATAAACTTCAGGAACTTTTTTATGTGTGCATCTAGAAAAGGTGAATGAGACTTAACTTACTGAGCAGATACAGAACAACGCATGTGATGTACATTTTTATTGTCTTTGTTACAAAAAACCACAGTTTGTCATTTCACCTACCTAGCTGGTCGATCTTCTCATCATCAAGGTATTCTGCACTATCATAAACAAAAGGCAAGCAGCAAATAATTTGAAGGCTTGTTCAAACTTGACACTAATTTCTCTTGCCTTAGAAAGCAAGGAAGGACATGTTGTAGCTCTTCTGTTTTTGCCAGTACGGCACTGCATAATTTATTGATATTGGTTGCCTAAAGAAAAAGACAGCAACAAGTTGTATTATTAATGGCAGTTCATGTGTTTGCTTCTTTGTAGTTTTCATCTCTTATTTAAGTTTGAATGTTTGTTACCTTGCAGCAGGTGTGCAGGTGGTTACCAATGAATGATTTTCCATGGTAGGCTTGTCACTCAACATTCATTTCCTTCAGGACAACGTCCAAATGCCTTGTTAGTGGTCCATCGGATCGATCAAAGCCCGCCAATTCTATCTGCTCATCTGCAAGTTTTTCCTGTAATTACATGTAAAGAGAACATAATTACATTATTCAGAATGTGGATCTTCATGGTCTAAAACAGCTTCATCAGAACAATCACTTAAAAAGGTTGTAGATTTTGGTCTGTTTGATGGAGTTAGTCACATGAACATTCTTGATATTATAGTATATACTGTTTTGTTACCTCTTCCTTTGCGTCTTTAAGGAGTCTGTCAATTTCATTTTGCATTGACGTGAAGAAGGCAGGCATAATAGTCACATCAGAATGCAAACTCTGTAAATTCAATAATTCCTGTAAAGAATTTGCTTTCTCATGCAACTGTTGTGCCTGACTATAGTGTTGATGAGCAGCTCTGAGTGCCAGGATTCTTTCATCATTTCGGTCACTGTCAGCAGCCAGCTCCATTTGAATTCTTTTGTCCAGCTCAGCACACTGGTTCTCAAGTTCGTCAAATAGTTTCTTGAAAACACCCAAGCTGATGTGAAGTCCAGGAACACAAACCTAAAGAAAGAATCAGATTGTTAAGTTAATGCCCTGTTATATTAGTATTTGTTTTTCCTAAGCAAAAAAATATGGTTATAGTATACTTACTTTTTCCAGTTCAATGTCCAGCAGTTTCTCATGGATCACATTGTGATAAAACTTCTGTCGACTTGTGACACAGCCATCTGCAACAAACTTGTTATAATCTTCTTCAATGTTCTTAATATTTCTCTTTTCTATGTGCCCACGACGAGGATCCTGGCAAGAGAGTTGCATCGTCTCATATGTTATCAGACACCAGAGGCATGGATACTTGCCTACAAGAAATGAATTCACACTTATGAATACTCCTTCCATAGAGAGTGTTTTAAAGCTACAACTTAGGATAATTTAGGTGCTACAATATAAATCAAATATTTTTTTGTTTTGTTTTGTATGTGTGAATTATTAGTTGAACTTACCTGAGGCTCCAGCTGTACCAAATATCTTGCACAAAAACTCGTAGTCACCAAAGAGGAAAACTATTTGCTTTTTGCCTCTAAAAATAAGTAAAAAAAAATTATTGCAGAATTTCAGCAGGATACCTCACTCAGTGTGGAGGTTTTATCCTGTATGGTTTATAAGGAATCTATAGTACATTTACAGTGTATGTACCAACCTCCAAGTAGCTTCCTTTAGGATGTTTACTTGCTCCCTGTATTTCATTAATGCTGTTTTTAAATTTGTCCATGTATCTTTGGCGTGGAACATGGCATAAACCACTGTATTTGTTTTTGAGTTTGGATGTTGAAGGTTGGCAATCTGAAAAGCCATTTTAAAGGACCCACCGCCAGCATCACCTCCAAGTTTTAAGTGGACTTCCTGTTGTGGGATGGCATTATTCCACGTCAAGCGTCCATTCCTAAAATAAAGAGTCTGTTGTTTAATTGAAAGTGATAATTCTTGCAAGAGGCAGTGCCAAAAGCCTACTTTACATTCACAATGATTGACATTGCTGCTATAGTAACATTCATAACAGTATAAAAAGTCAAAGAATTATACTTTTCATTTTCATCCAAATGAAGCTGTACAAATTGGTTAAGGTCAGCAACATAACCGAACTCTGCTTGTTTGATCTCAGGGTTGCAGCCGGGTTTTTTGAACTCAAAAGGCACCATCTCACACACCAAGTTGGCAGGGTCAGTGATGGACTGAACTTGTTTCTGCTGGTGTTTCTCACTCTCAGAGGACAGTCCCCATTGATCAAACCACCTGCAGGGAGACAATTCAGGACAATATTATTATAATGTATAAAACTAGGTGGAAATTGACTTTGTTATTACTTATTGTTGCTACATTACAAAGGAATTCAGGAAATAATCCAATTAATAATAGGAGACAAAAAATACTTTTTAATCAAATGTTGTGTGGATTTCTGGGGGCTGGGTTCATTATTTAAATCTTACCTCCTAAGCTTCCTAACTTTGTACCATGTTTCTCCGAGGTCTGCCTTCATTGCAAGTATGTCACCCCTGGGGATGGTTATTTTAAATTCTTTTCCCAAGGCTTCCTTCAGCAGTGCTTCTCTCTCCAGTCGACCCATTGCTTTCAATTCATCCACCAACTGGGTCCCTGCAGCACCACCACTTACAGCTGTTCTGGTATCTGCTACTACCTTTGATCTTTGTCTAACAGTTTTTTTTGTCACCTCATCAGTTGTTTTCCTGGCCCTAGTTCTTTTAACCAATTCTAGTGGCTGAAAATTCATATAATAATCATGTTGTTCATGCCATGTTTTGAAATGTAGTGTCATTAAGAAAAACATGAACATATATCATTCTATATGTAAAATATCTGTACCTGGCCACCTGTTTTTAGGAGAATGGTTGTCCCATCCTGAGACTGTGAGAGGAACTGCTGAATGATAAACAATCCAACTTCTTTTTTAAGGGATGTATATACTTCCTGTGGGCTATGTAGTAGTTGTTGTACTGTCAGTTGCTCTGCATAGGTAGTAGCAGGACCAGGTTCTGTAAGTTGTGCTGGTGCAGGTACATGTTCAGCTACTGCAGGTGCTGCTGCAAGTGCTGGTGGGGGTGTCACTGGGGGAGGAGGTGGTGGTGTAACTGAAACTGCTCCTTGTACAGGGGTTTCATTTTGTGTGGGTGTTGTCACAGGGTTTGGTATGCAACTTTCTTGATGCTGTGGCAAATGGTGTAGTTTTATAGTGTGTGTACATGTAGGGCATTGAAAATCTAGTTCTGATAGTATAGTTCGTAGAACAAAAGGAGCTGGTTCAATGAACTCCTGAGGATTTTCAATTGCAGTTTAGCCTGCGTAGCATGGCGGTTTTGTCGAGCTGGGCGCAGGAGTGGCGTAGCAGCGAAATTCGCGCGCGAAGCGCGCGAGAACGAGCGGCGAAGCCGCGAGAAGTTGCTTCCGCCCAATCTCCTTGCGGTTTCTCTGCTCTCGCCCGCCTTTATTACTTAGCGCGCCCAACCAAAACCGCCATGCTACGCAGGCTAATTGCAGTTCTGCAAACTGGGCAGAGGGATCCACATGTCTCAAAGGCAAATGAAAGGCAGCTGGCACAAAATATGTGGGGGGTTTGGCATTTTGTTTGGACGGGTTGGTCAAGGACTTCTTTGCATATTGGACACATGTACTCATGCTTAATGTTTTCAACAAACTGTTCTGGGTAAAGGGGTTCCGTCCCTCGATAGCTTTTCAAATTTTTTACCTCCTCAGAGAAAGAGAGCGTGTTCGGGTCTGGTTGAAAACTTAATGTGCCAGACATTCCTTCAACCATTTCAATCTGTTCCTTTGATCCAGGGTCATGTTTAGGCTTCACTCCAGGTTTGGGTTTTCTTTTTCTTCCAGGCTTTTGTTGGTCCTTGTAGGAACTGCATATAACACAATTGCCAGATCGCTTGTGTGGAGGCCAAGCATTTATTGCAAAACGTGTGCCTCCTCTTGAAGCAAGCTTGTAGCACTTGTGGCAGAATTTAGGAGGGCATTTGTCGAGGTCGTCTCCTCGAATCTTTACACCAAAGGCCGTGAAAATAATCTCTCTCTTATCTGCACAAAGAAAACTGTTCTCGTACTTATCTTTGGCCTTCTTCAACCGCTCCCCACAAATTCGGCAAAGCTTCTCCAATATTCGTTGATGTTCAGAAAGACCAAAGTTTGCCATTTGATTGAACTTAACTGACCTAAATTTACTCGAATTCTAAAAGCTATCTATCGATACAGTGAATGAAATTGACCAAAGGTATGTTTCGAACATCGCTTTATTTATTCACAGGCCGTTTTAAGTTTCATTCAGGAAAAGGTGTGTGTTTATCTTTCACTTCTTCGGGGGAATGGTGCATACTAGTTTTATTACGTGCTCCTCGCTCGAAATGGAGGGCATCACGTACAGGGGAGAAAATACTATCACTCGATGATTGTAATATTAACCAGTGACTGGTAAAAACACAGGTACACCCAACGAGAATATAGTTCAAAACCACTTAAACATAGAATTGTTTAACGTATTTTAGTATTAAACGGTAGACATAGTATACCTGCCAACTCTCACGCCTTAGGCGTGAGTCTCACGCCTGCGGGTTGAAAACTTCGATCTCACGCCCGCTCACGCCTGCGGACCAATTTCTCACGCCTGATTGAAAAATGTGAGTTGTTGCCGTCTTGCTTGACACAATTTCCAAAAATATGTTAACTCAGACCCAAAACGAAAAGAACGAAAACCATGTGTAAAATGAATAAATGACAATACCTTCCTCGCGATCTCTGATTTTGTGGATAGGCGTTTTCTCGATAACTTCGCCTTCGGCAAACTTCGGACGTCTTCGGAAGACTTCGGACTTCTTCGGGAATCTTCGGAAATGATCGTGTCGTTTTCAAAAATCCCAGCACTCCCAGGATAAAAATCTCACGCCTACATCTCAGAAAAAGTTGGCAGGTATAACATAGGCATATTTTTATCCCCTAAAAATTTTTTATCTGTTCGGATTTCCTAGCTGAAAGTCAAGTGATCCGAAAATTATAGGGATCAAAACTTACCTTTTCGAAAATTTTAGCCAGAAAAAAGGCTCCCGAAAATTCTAGGTGACCTTTTCACGGTAAAAATCCGTTAAAAATAGGCAATTATACCATTTTTTTCGATGTCCGAAAATCCTAGGAGAGGCAGGCAAGCAAGAAATTTTACAACAAATGTTCCGAAAATTCTAGATCTCAAATCGTCTTCCGAACAGATATTTTTCCGAAAATTGTCGTTGGGTGCCCCTGAAAACACAAAGACAAGATCAATTATGGGCAAATATAATAAAAGGGTCAAGAAATCTTTTTACACACACGATCGTGATCGAAATAGCTGATGGAGAGATACAACTATGCGTGGTTTCGCAATTTCCCGCTACAGATGACGTACACTTATTGGGAAGGGAGGAATCAACTGATACACTCGGTGCAAATTTCATTCGGTCGAAGGGGCGCTACTTCTTTACAGCAGTGTTATTATTTCGTGCACGTTTCTATAATTTACTTTGGCCTACACAAATTTGTGTTTTGAAGAGGGATTCACACTGTTCTGGGGAAAATTTTACGAAGCAACGGGTAAATAAACGCCATCTTGACCGTTTCGATGGGGAAGTGCGATCGGTGATAACACCGGTCAAATCAATTCGGATTAAAACGCCATAGCATAGAAATAAACATCAAAAGATAGAGCTACAACCAGAGACGTATCATTATAACAGGAAAAATTCTAATACACTCAAAAAAAGTATCTTTATTTAACAAGACCTGGACGAGGCCACAAATCACTTCGCGTGAAAACAAGCCGCCTTTTCATGTCTCTTCCTCTCCATTTGACCTTTCCAGCTCAAACGTTGATCATAGAAGCCGAAAATAGTAACTGCGCATAAAATATTAATTTCTACAAGCTAGGCGCATATACTTTTTGCATGTAGGTTGTCTGTGGGCTCTGAATTATTGAGCCGTTTTTCTGAGGCTATCAGCGGTTTCAAACACAAAAAGTCAATTTGACATGCGTGAACTAAATTTCCACTCGCGCGCCTTTTGAAACAGCCGTGGCACGGGTCATGACTCCGGTTCTATCATTCCGGAGCACGTTCAATCAAACGCGTCCTTCGTGGAACGGGGAACGAGCACGAAGAATGAAAAATGTAATGTCGTGGATCAGGCGACAACAAGACGCGCCCTCTTTACATGTAAACAGTAAGCTCGGACGTCTGCGGCATGTAAGCTTACTGTAACCCACCCATAACCCATGATATGAATGATACGTGATGGGTGATGCATGACAGGACGCACGGGGCATCGACTGTAAGTACCGCAAAGGAATCCTTAGTACATTGTACTAGCATTCCTAACATACCTTCCCCTAAGTCGCACCTGCGAGATGAGCATATATAAATATGCAAAATAAAAACCAAGCGTGAAGCGAGGGGAAGGACTCTATTACGCTAACCTATTTAATTCTTCCATGAAAACCCGGCATCATGAAATCGCACGAGTGTATTGATACATTAATTCCTGACGAGCTGTCCGCCAGTTCGAAAATTAAAAGAAGATAGTTTTGTTTTGAACCAACAACTTGAGTAGAATATGTAACATCGAACTGTATGGGAGACGCCGTCCGCCAGTTCGAAAGGAAGTTAGTTTAAACTAGGGGATCTGGATGGGAGGGTGGGTACAAATGTCAGTTATAGGTTAAAATTTCCGTCATTTGTCAGTTGTCAGTTAAATTTTAGGCTTTCTGTCAGTTGTCAGTTAAATGGTTATTAATGATTAACTATGAAACTTATTTGTATATTTTTGATTCGAAATTTGGCTTAAAAGGCACGAAATTAAACATTAAATTCGAAAACTGATGCAATAGTACCTTAATTTTTATTAGTTTTACTATGAAAATTATCAGTTTTACTATGAAAATTAAGTGTCTCCGCTCGAACAGTTTTAAAAAGGAATATAAACCCTTTCTACTTGACAGTCAGGCATCTTAAACAACTCTAATCTGTTATTTAGCTCTATTTATTTAA
The DNA here is from genome assembly GCA_942486035.1 of Porites lobata. Lineage (NCBI taxonomy): Eukaryota > Metazoa > Cnidaria > Anthozoa > Scleractinia > Poritidae > Porites > Porites lobata. Next base: position 7,320,108 of record CALNXK010000004.1, read on the forward strand.
TTATTTAAGTTAAATAGTTTTTTATAAGTACTGTATAGCCTCCACCCACTTGTTTTAACCGCTCTGTGGTAGTAGCCGACTCGAAAGCTTGGCTCCTTTGGCTTCTACACACTTTTTTCCTTTATTATGTTAAAATTCAATGTATAGTTAGCTCTCTTATTTACTTCTTCCTTTTTTTTCTCATTGTTGTTGTATTGTAATTGAATAAGTGTGGATAAATGAACTTGAACTTGTAAGCATTTCAAGTGGCCCTCCTTTTCTCAAGTCTTGTGTTACTCTCCTCCACTCGAACATTTTTGCTGGCCAGATTCCAACATTGCCAACCTTTAGGCCAATCCAAATTTATACCATCACAATATTGTATACGCATTATGCGTGAGTCTAATCACGCCTGTGGACGAAAGACATCGATCTGACGCATCAAGGACAATTTATGACGCCTGACTCACAAATCCAGACAAATTGTTCTTAACACATGATGACTTTGAGTCCTTTTTTGTGTTCTAACGAAATCATCAAAGCACACTAAAATTGCCGTCTTTTAAGTAGCTTCAGAAGTGCTCAAACGTCTTTGGGAACAGTCTGCGGACATTTAATTTTCGGCAACGTTCGGAAGTCTTCTGAAATTCGTCGGAAATCTTCGGAAGTCGCCGGAACGTTTCCGGAAATCTCGGTCATCTCACGGATTTGACTCAGAAAAAGTTGGCAGGTATAATATTGGGATGTAGATCGTGAGAAGACCAGGAAAAACGGTCTCTCAGTCATGTCAGTAAAAACTTGCAATTGCCATGGTAACGCCCTCAGTCTGAGCAGCCATTCAGAGGAGCGTAAATTTGAGATCATGGGTCATTTACAACAGATGGTACATGCCACACATGGGTTTTACTGCAGTAAAATCATTAACGAAATATGACACTTAATTATAAGCGTCTTGTTGCTAAGGTTACCCCTAAAAACGCACATTTGATCACAATGTCTGATATAAAAAATGGGACAATGCTATTTAAGGCCTTAAAAAACGGGTTTTGTAGAAAATAAGGGTCAATCAGGTCCTTTGTCAATTGTTAGTAAAACCTACGGCAAATGTCAGTTGTCAGTTAAATTTTCGGCCATTTGTCAGTTGTCAGTTAAAATTTTGGCTATTTGTCAGTTGTCAGTTAACCCCATCCAGGCCCTCTTTTGAATGTGCTATTCAGCTCCAGAGCATTTGTTATGCCTGGCAGCTCAACGGGAATCGTCCAGGCCAAGCAAATGAACCATTGAACAAGGCACCGTCCTTAAAGGGTTTTAGAAATAAATCACATGCACTTTACAAAGCGAAGAGAACGTTGTCGAATGTTACCGATCGGCGAAAAAGCGAATCGAATTTATGGAGTCATTGCGTGGTTTAAGGTATTACTGAGCACAAGCTAGCGTCATATCATAATAAAGTCGTAGCTAGCGATATAAATTTCTTTACGACTGTTTTCGCTGAGAAACTAATTAAAACTTTAAATTCTTACCTCAGAGTAGCCGTTTTTTTTACCTTTAATTCGCTCAGAATGAGAAAAATCCAGCACCCTTCCTTGTTATTAGGCCCCATGTATTAGTTGTTGCGAAAATAACATCCACCATGCGCATTCTGATCTAATCTCACTACGACCAAATATAAACAATTCCCGAGAAAAAGAAAAGACGAGTGGGCAAAAGGGGCAAAAGGCCAGGTCCTCGCCAAGGCAATGTATTCGAGAAACAACGCAGGTATTGTGAGGAACCGAGTGATTTCAGGTACTTTAAAAGCGCGCAAACAAAACTATTCTGGCGCGAAAGGAAGATTATCTTGCAATGTATGCTGAAACTTAATGCATTGAAAAGTCTCGCCATGACACAGAAATGTTAGCACTTTAGAGGAGCTTGAAATATTAAATGGGATTAAGTGCCAACAAAGCTCACAACTCTGCAGGGTACTGTACTTCCAGTAAAAATCCTCTGTGTCCTCTCATGCGTGAAAGGTAGACCACACCACCGGAGAAAATTCCCCTACTCTTTCCGAACAGAAGAGTGAGTTATTTTACGTCCCCTTCGATTTGATTAATGAAAGAAGGATGAAGGAGACAAGCCCAACGGCTTAAAGTCACCGCCCAATGACGCGGTCATCTGAGCTGGGACACCAGTTTTTTAAAGACCCTGGTTGTTACTCTGGCCGTGTTTTGTACCAGCGACGTCACCGGTGCTCCCCCAACTGACCTAACCGTGCGGCGGAAAAATAGGAACAATACAGTGAATGTGTAATGAAGTTACTGATTAGATTTTGATCCCAGGTTTTTCATTTTCCCGTTCTCCGTTCCTCGTTTTAGTAACTTCTAATACGCCGACGTTTTATGAAGGACGTGAACACTACACGAAGAAAAATT
>CALNXK010000004.1:7325000-7702500 GCA_942486035.1 Porites lobata
GTGGGTAGTCCATATTAAAGGATGACATGATACCCTTTCCGAGGCCTAAACCAGACAAGTGACAGCCCATTAAAAAAAACAAACGGAAAAACCATACCCCATCTAAGAGCTATTATAATCTCTTGGCGGCACATTATATGGGAGTACCTCCCCCCACCGGGCTATCTTCACTAGTTCCTATTTTGTTTGTTCCATTATTGTCGATAAGCTCATGCCGTTGTTTTCGGAACAAAGACCTAAGCCAAACTACAGATGATATATGTATTTGGCTGTTACCCCGGTTTGTGCAATGAAGTGGCGGAGGTTTGAATTTTTAGTAGTACACGCCACTGGAGGCCAATCCATTCGATCTTTCTGGGAGGAGGTCGCATATGGAGGTTCGAGTGCATTTGGATGATTTAAGTAAACTTGTTCAAATATCTTAATTTTGTATGATGCAAATATGGAGTGGACAGATTAAGGCGTTACGGCTTCATGGCACCCCAGCGGGACATAAGAACAAAAGGGATCGATCAAGTCACAATTCATCAACTTATGCAGCCCAATTCAAAGCGTATAATAGTATTTTTGCTACCTTCCCAATGACTCATATTCAAGAAAAATGAATGGAATAAATTGCCGAGACAAACCAACAAACGTAGCTAAAATAGCGCTCGGATAAATTCAGCTCCAAATAAGCGTCCTGTTTGAACTAAACACAAGGGACTGTACAGAGTCCTCCCCCTCCGGCTCCTAACGTTGACAACTTATGTTGGAATTACCATGTTGAACAGACCGTAAAGAAAGCCAGCAAAATGATTGCATTTTTTGAGGGAATGTAGGAAAGCAAACCTTCCTACAGAGATCGGCATCACGATATATTGCACCAAAATACGCCCACTTCTCGAATATGCCTCCCCAGAGTGGGGCGGTTTGCCAAAGTACCAGTAACAGTCTATACAAAACAGGTGCCTAGATATCATTGGGATACCAATAGCATCCCTTCCAACGTTAGAGGACCGGTGAAACGTAGCGACAAAGCGTGAATTAGAAAGAATTGTGAATCAGTGATATTTAGCACCAAATCAAATTTTTCTCACTGAGCCAAATACCAGCCACGGCTATAACTTAAGATCCAAACCAGGTTCAGTAGCAATGCCAAAGTCAAGAACGCAAAGACATGCAAATTCATTTATAGCAAGAGCTGCAAGACTCCTTTTATGATCTGTTATTTTTACTTAAATTTTTTATTAGAATAATCACTTGATAGCATTTTATAGTATTGTAAATCCATTGTATATATTTATAAAAGATGGATAAATAAAGGTTATTATTAACGTAAACTGTAACCTGATATAACATAGTTCTGAGGGAATGACTGAAAATCATTCCTGTGGAGGGGATACGTTATATATCTGTTACAGGAGTCCGTCTCAAGCATGTTACTGTATTAAAAGAACAAAGATTGTCATGATCAGTTATACAGGGATGTTCGTTACATCAAGGTTTAGCTGTACTCCATTACTTTTTGCCTGCGGAAGAGTGGCTCTTCCAGAGAATACAAGGGTTATTATACCGCTCATGTAAATCCATACGCGACTGTATTGTTTAGTGAGATTCTTAAGCGAAAGTGAAAACAATTGCAAACAACAGACTTATCAAACCAAGCTTTGGCATTGCAACAAACTGAACTATTCCGGATGGGCTTGGATCTTTTAAAACGGCTTCGACATTTTCGAGGGAGCCGTTATTGGGACGAGGATCTATCCCAAGCAATTTGCACATTAAGGGATAGAGATCGACCGTTTCGAAAGGCTCCACGACCGCACCCTCCCGAAAAGAGGGACCACGAGCATAGAAAACCGAGTAGCTCTTCGATTCCACAGGGGGCCATCCATGTTCCCCTAGATAAGGGGGAGTACCGTTTCTAGAGCGGGTTACCAGCCAACCAACTTCGGGATCGATAAAAATCGGAGGGATTCGTCGGCTGTTTTTCCAATGATATTCCGAGGGAATGTCTTCTTTTTTAAAAACTCTGCGAATGTGCGGTATGGGGTTCTTCGTCAGGTTTTGATAGATGGCTTCTTTCATTCCAGGGTGTGGCCATATGTGAACTAGGGAACCCGACTCAGTCAAGAAGTAACTGCTCGAGTCAATGTAATCATCCAAATACACCTGTCGGCTTGATGAAGTGTTGTCCATTCCATGATCACTGACAATTATTAAATTCACCTGCAAAAGAACGTTACAACTGTAAACCGTAATTAAGAAAGAAATTGTAAAATTGCTTGGTCTTAGCATAAATGCGTATTGTATATTTCAGTGCTTAAAAAATCCCAAACCACGTCACCAACCCTGATCTCAAGTTAGCTTGCATAACAGGCTCTTCATGAGCCAAGCGAGGCGAACGCGGCATTTCAACGTTTCGATCCTCCCCTCTTCTCGCTCTTCGGGTGAAATGCCACGTTCGCCTCGCTTGGCTCATGATAATCGTAGGTACGAAAAAAAGTAACCTATGAATGACTTTGCACTGTTTGTGTTCGCGAGGGTGCGGATAAATTACCCTTACCCGTAGGGATATATATATATATATATATGGATCGTTACCTGGCGTACCCAGGGCTATATCATCATAAATGGGTAGACTACTCGGAAGAACGATGATACTATCACCACAAATGAGAAATCATGGTTGCCTTTTACATGTCATGTCCTGATGCGTACCCTTCACCATTTAAGCCCTAAGACTGATCAGCATCAAATTTCTCCTTGTAATATCAATGCTTTGTAAAACAGAGTGGTCCTGAGAATTACGGATATGGTCACACAAGATGAATTTTCTTGATATTTTATCAACTTCTCCTCACTACTTTTGTAGGAAATGAATAGGGGTAACTAATGAGAATTCAAATTTTGATCTTAGGGTTTAAAGGGTTGACCGTCGGCAGAAACGGTATATCTTAGGCCGAGGCAAAACGTCAAACTTTTCATGAGACGAACCAAACTCTAATTTGGGTCGACCTAAATTAAGTTAAGATCTTCTGTTGGGTCAGACGTCGAACTTAGGACGCGTGGAACCAAGCAACTGAATCAGCCGAAGGCGATCTTCAGACGGATAGAAAAAGCTATGTAAAGAGGACATGTATGTTTGTCCTCTCAATCGCGACATTTACATTTAGATTACATTTAGATTACATTTACATTACATTTACATTACATTACATTACTTTACATTACATAGAACGTGTTGGACGATTCAAACTCATTCAGACGATCTTAACTGAGCCAGACCAAGAACTTAAGGCCCGTTTCAAACGTCGTGCTACTGCCGAGCCGAAATCAATTGCTCGAATTAAATTCGACTTAAGAACGGCAGTAGCGCGACGTTTGAAACCAAGTCGTGTTACTGCCGTGTAGCACGGCAAGCCTTGCCGCGCTAGACGGCAGTAGCTCGACTTGGTTTCAAACGTTGTGCTACCGCCGTGCCGAACTCAATTCATAAATTATAAATACATTAGAATACATTTAAAAGTTTGCTAAACCGTTTCTATTTTTTGTTTTGTTTTCGGCAACAGCCGTTCTATTCGCTTGAATTAAATTCGACGTCTGAAACCAAGTCGTGCTAGTGTCGTGCTGCAGTCGAGCTACATGTCGCGCCAGCTTGGCACGGCTGTAGCACGACGTTTGAAACAGGCCTAACTCACTAAGTTTGGTTCGTATCATTAAAAGTTCGACTTTGGCCTAGGCCTTAGGTCTCTAATTACACTTAAAAAGACGGATCAAAACCCACTACTTGAGTATTTAGTTTTCACAGCCAATACTGACAGAACGAGCAAAAAAGACAGCAGATAACACCGAAACTTCATTGACTAATCAGGGCAATATCCAAAGTACAAGAAGCCTGGCGCCTTAAAACCGACTGATGATGGCCGCATGAAAAATATAATGAACATACTTTTTAAGTTGAGGAGGACATGTCAGACATGCGCGAGGTGAGAGGTAGCTTTTACTCTCTTCGTGCGCGTCCTCTTTCCTCGCGGCCAGCTCCGTTCTTATTTACGGCCTAAATTCTTTTGCGCCAACTAAAAGTTTCTTGGTGCTGCATTAGGCTACCCAACGGTGCCGGTCGAATTTTCGACCGTTTGAAAACTTGGACCGGACATTTGTTCACACGGAACTGTTCAATATTTTTGCGCTGTTCACACGGGACCGTCGAACCGTAATACGCTGAGTAGAACCCCGATAACTCGATCTCGGATAACTGGAACTCCCCGCTAACTCGAACTAAGTCCAATTTCCCTTTGATTTCACCCCACTTTCCAGTCGTTTTTACTCGGTTAACTCGAACTCGAATAACTCGAATTCCCCGCTAACTCGAACTGAAATTCCTTTCCCTTGATCAAAACGCCACTTAAACCCCGATAACTCCAATCCGTGGTTCTTTTAACTCCACTCGCATGCCATTCCATTAGCTCTAATCTTCTCGTTGTATAAGGTTTAAAAAACTAAAAGTATTCCCAAGCAGAGCGAGTGATACCAGCTGCGTAACCACGCCTTTGCCGTACAAAAATTTGGCCCTAGGCGTTCTCTCTTGACCCGTTTTCCGTGCAAAGTCTGGGAAAGAGCGAACGAGCTCTTTCGATGACGTCACAGCTCATGGTAGAGTCCAGGATTGACCAAGCCGAGTACGTCTAAGGACTAGGCTGGGTGCTCACACCTTGCCGTTCAGATTTTCGACCGTACAGGTCAAAAATTTGACCTCGTTTTAAACGTTTAAATTTCCGTACGGTTAGTCTGGTTCCGTGTGAACGGAACATCTAAGCGTACGAATTTTCGACCGGTACCGTACCGTGTGAATCTTGCCTTACGGTGCAATCACCAAACGACGTTTTACAACAGACTGAGAAGGCACTGAATAATACCCTGCCTAGTACCCAGACGTCTCTCTTTCGATGTGCGCGCAAAGGAACGCGGGAAGAAGACAACGGGCGAGACGTCTGGCAGATCTTGCTTTCAAGATGGCGGGAAGTTTAATGGCGGACGAGTTCGAATCTTTAGAAATGAATTTAGACCAGTTCACGTTGCCAAGTTGGAGAATAAAATTGCTTGTCCGCATCCTGTGTGTAAGGAGGCTGTTTTCTTGCAAAGAAAACGACACAAGATCTGGCAGGCGCTTCGCCCGCCGTCTGTACCCTTTCCATAGTCCCTTGCGGTTCATCACCAGTCACTCGTGTTTCGCACTCGCCTCTGCCATGCGAAAAAAGAAGCGCCTGAGAAGGAGGCTGGAACAATACCCACATTAAAAAACAATGGTTTTCGAATCACCAAGAAACGCCCCCTGTTAGGGAAAGTTCATTTAATATGACAAGTGGGGGGGGGGGGATGAAGATATTGAAACTCGAAGCTTGAAATTTTAGCAGCCCCCCTCGCTAGCCGTTCAATTTTTCAGGAGCCCCCTCCTTGGTAGTCGAAAAAATTTCAGAGCCCCCTCCTCCTTCAATTCCTTTGCTCCCCTGAAAAAAGATCGCTAGACTATATTAAATATATTTACCGTTATTGTCTTCAATGGTTTATACTATGACAAACTCGAGATACAGTTGTGATACAATTTTCTAAAGCATTTTTGGGATGAACAAGAGTGTAATAATTACTGAGACTACATTTGTTATATCTGTAAACCACGTGATATAGCTGAGTTGCACAGGTCATTAAATTGTTGAGTTGAAAACCATCCGATCTGTATGATGATGTCATGTGTTGGTTTTGAAGTGTACAAATTTTCGGAGCCCCCCCTCCTAGGGCAACAATTTTTCAGAGCCCCCTTCGGGTGTCTAAAAATTTTCGGAGCCCCACCTCAATATCTTTCATCCCCCCTTGTCATATTAAATGAACTTTCCCTTATGCAGGCTGAGGGCATCAATGCAATAGCATTCAGGTGCAACATGTTTGTTTTCTTTTTCCTCTTCAGATATTGATCTTGTCGACATACTTCAAGCCTTGCATATGTCAGTAGCAAACCTTGCTCAGTTTAATCTAACTGAAAGTCTAGCTAAAAGCTGAAGGTCTTTCTCAATGAATGGCAATTAGTAAAACGTTAGGCTCGGCGTCTTAAACTTGACCAAATCTGTTCTAAGATTCCAGATTTTATTCTGTACGTGAGATCACAAAGCATGACTATATAAAAAAAATGTTTCGCATACTGACGATCTGACCTTATTAGTTTGTATGCTTGTAGGGTTAAATGGAAGGATAGTCAGCCATCCAAACGACATTTTGGATATTTTGATAATCCAGAGAACGCTATATCTAAGTACAGCATAGCCACTTAAAACATTTCAAAAGACACTTTGGGCTTCATCGTTGCGATCGGAGGATTTCACTGGAGCATGGCTAATTTATTCCTATTTAGCTTCTAAAAGTTCTGTTTTGTATCTTGTTATGTTGACGATGTTATTGCAATCAGATGTATAATATAATAATAGATTGTTGTAATAACCTTATGTGAATAAGTAATAGCACGATTTGTAGCGATATTTGGTATAACTACCACGAGTGATATTTCGAAATTGTTATAGGTGGTTTTCATGCAATCTCGGGAGACACAAATAACAATAGTGAAATGAACAAATGCTGGTGGACAAACAAAACGAGCTATTGAGCGATCTTTTGTTTACCGTCCACCAGCATGGCGGCGATGACGTAATGTGAAAACCTCCTACACGTAATTTCACGAGCCATTAGGCGAGTGAAATTTTAGAAATATCACGAGTGGTATTTATGCGAAATATCACGTACAAATCATGCTATTATTTGTTTATACTACCACCCACAAAAATTTTGTAATTTTCACATGTAGGTATTCCAAATTAAACTGAAATACCACTGCTCTAAGCCAATCAAATTACAGAAATTCCTCATGTAGTAGTATAACTCAGGGGCACCCAACGGCAATTTTCGGGAAAATATCTGTTCGGGAGACGATTTGAGAACTAGAATTTTCGGAGCATTTGTTGTAAAATTTCTTGCTTGCCTGCCTCTCCTAGGATTTTCGAACATCTACAAAATGGTATAATTACCCATTTTAAACGGATATTTACCCTAAAAAAGGCCACCTAGAATTTTCGGGAGCCTTTTCCTGGCTGAAATTTTCTAAAAAGTAAGTTTTGATCCCTATAATTTTCTGATCACTAGACTTTCAGCTAGGAAATCCGAACAGATGAAAAGTTTTTAGGGGATAAAAATATGCCTATATCTACCGTTTAAATGCTAAAATACGTTCAACAATGCTATGTTAAGTGGTTTTGAACTATATCCTCGTTGGGTGCCCCTGATAAGTAATAGAATGGTTTTACTTAACCCCCGAAATACATAGTAGACTACTAAGCAATGTTACATACACTTAAGCAAAATCACTCTTAACACAAACAGGACCGTTATTTCAGGGAAATTAAAGCTATAAGCTATAAACCATACACGCCACTAGGGTATTAGAAGGGATTCTCTGAAAGACTCCTACCTTGTCTAACAGATGAGATTCATTCAGTCGCTTCAGTAAAAACCCCACGACATTTTTATCCGTGTTTTCCACTGCATCCAGGTACTGCTGGGAGGAACGCCCATATTCGTGCCCCGTGGTATCGGGTTCTTCAAAGTACAGAGCGACAAAATGAGGCGGTGCATCAGAGAGAAGCCAATTCATTACGCTATTCAGTCGGTCAGCCCAGAGAACTCTTAGGTCAAAGGCACAGTGTATGTAAGGTGGAAACCCAGGTAGAGTCCGATTTCTATATTTTGGGAGATCCTTGGAATTGATGGCACTTCAATCTAACAAGCATGTTTCCTTTGCGTGGTAAGTAGGCTTTTCGGCGTAGCTCGTTGTTGCAGGCCAAAAATATGACGCGCTTCGTCCCCCTTGCTTCTGGACAGTCAGCCATAACGGTTCCGAGTTGTAGTAGAACTTGGGATCAAAGTTTGAGCAGTCGAAGCCGAAGATGAACATTTCTTCGTAGACGGGATCCCAGAACCTGTTCGCCACGATGCCGTGGTTTTCGGAATAGAGACCTGTGAGAAGGCTGTGATGATTTGGCCAAGTGCTAGTGGGTACGACGTTCTTGATGTAGTCGGTAGTTACCCCGGTTCGTGCGATGAAGTCAAGGTTTGGAGTAAATCGGTGATTTTTGAGAACACGCCAATCCATTCCATCTAAGGAGACTATCACCAAAGGAGGTTCGCCGGGTTTAATTTCCGCACCTGCATAAGTAAACTGCAAGCAAAAACTAGCGAGAACGATAAGAAACATTCTGGGGATGACAACTGACAACTCTATTAATATTTGTAGTATCTGAATAAACTTGATCAAATTCCACACTGTATTGAGTACAATGCAAATTGGCATAAATATATAAACGTCATGGCTCCTTGGTTTCTGGAGTTTATTCCCTGTTCTCTCTTTCCGGAGCACGTTCAATCAAACACGTCCTTCGTGGAACGCAGAACGAGCACGAAGGATGAAAAATGTAATGTCGTGGATAAGAGGACAACAAGATGAGCCCTCTTTACATGTAAACAGTAATCTCGGACGTCTGCGGCATGTAAGCTTACTGCAACCCAGCCATAACCCATGATATGAATGATGCGTGATGCGTGAAAGGTAGACCCCCGGGAGGGGGGAGGGGTACTGCCATATAATTATGGGCTATATAGGTATGTGCCGCTGTGAAGGGTATGGTTTTCAAGCAGTTTACTCTAGGATAGGGTATACAAATCAGAGCGTTTGGGTCTAGAATAGGGTATCATTTTTCAGGAAACTGATCAGTTGGTTGAAGATTTTATCTAGACTAGGGAAACAGCTACTCTAGGATAGGGGGGATTTGGGGAGTTTACTCTAGTATAGGGTAGCAACATTCATCTGAACTAGTTCTGGTATAGGTTAAGGGTTCCAGGGCCCCTCGGCACGTCCCCACCCAAAAATTCCTAAAGTACCCCCCCGTCCCGGGGGTAGACCACACCACGGGGAAAACTTCCCCTACTCTTTTAGCTCTTTCCGAACAGAAGAGTTGCTTCTTTTGATTTGACTAATGAAAGTAAGATGAAGAAGACAAGGCCAAAGGCTTAAAGTCACCGCCCGACGACGCGGTCATCTGAACTGAGACGAGGTCTCCAATCACAGCCAGGAAAACTTCCCCTACTCTTTCAGCTCTTTCCGAACAGAAGAGTGGCTTCTTGTACGTTTGACTAATGAAAGATGGACGAAGAAGACAAGGCCAACGGCTTAAAGTCACCGCCCGATGACGCAGTCATCCAAACTTAGACGAGGTCTCGAATCAGAGCCAGTGTGATCTGACCCTGGTTGTTACTCCGGCCGGGGTTTGAACCAGCGACCTCACAGGTGCTCTCCCAGCTGAGCTGACCGGGAGGCGGAAAAATAGGAACAAATCAGAGAATGTGTAATGAAGTTACTGAGAAGATTTTGATCCCAGGTTTTTCATTTTCCCGTTCTCCGTTCCTCGTTTTAGTAACATCTAATACGACGTTTTATGAAGGACATGAACACTAAACGAAGAAAAATTTCCCTTAAAAAATTTACCGGTACTTACAGTTTAAGCTGTTAAGCTAAAACTATTAACGTTGTTACAATGAGTTTAAGAAATGAGGAGACTTTGAAGAGGAATGAATGAACGCCTCGCACATGTAGAACACACGAATGTGCGCAAGCGCAGGACAACTAATATAGCTATTCATGCACAGGGAGCTCATACTAAACAGTCATGCAGCAGGCTCAATCAGACAAACTGGGATTAATTTTGTTTTTACACTGGACTTATTAAGTGAATTGTTTAATGTTTCTTAAACTTACGTTACACTCATAGGGCCAGTTATAAGTATTTGTAAGTCAATAAACTATTTTTCTAGTTTGCACAAAATACCCCTTACTAAAAAAATTTTCACAGTACACAGTACTTAGATAGTTCACTAAACTGTAAATGGGGAGGGGAACATGGTTGCAAAAGTGTCTTCTTAATTTCAAGATATAGTCCAGTATCCTTGATGGCCTCTTAGGGGGGTGGGGGTGGGGGGTATGTGTGTCCATAGTCTGAATTTCAAATATATTAGTCTTTTCGCATTTTGAGAAGTGGGCCATGTCCCTGTTGGTATTTAACCCATCTTCATGTTGTTTGTCACCATTCCATCTTGTCTTGTGTCACTGTTTCAAGGCCATGCTGCTTGTCAGAATTTTAGCCTAATAGGGCCTTCTCCTCTTGTTCATGATAATAGCGACCTTAAGCAATGTGAACATTTATGTCCCAGACGTCAAAAATGGCAAGCGGGAGTTGATATTTTTTCTCTTTCAGTGCTCTGACTTAACAAATTCGTCCAGCGAGATATCGAACTTATGGTTGCTATTCATGACGTCCGGGATGTCAGCGTTCTCGTTGCTTAAGCTTGCTCTTTCAGAAAGAAAAATTTTAAGAAAAACCTCTGGGACCAGGGTACCTATCTCTACATCCAAACACACATACCCCATTGCAAAAATTTCAGATCACATACAAGAATATAATTTGAATGATATCCTAGTTTTAATAGATGCACCATGTGGGAAAGAGCATAAATAATTTAAATATAAGACAGAAGTATCTAACATGTGCTCTGTGAACTATCTACACAAAAGTCCTATCACCACCTCGATGGACTCCTCTATTCCAAGAATAGGCAGAACCTTTTTAAACTGCCGAGGAATGCTTCTGAGTAATGAGTTGTTGTCTCTTTGGCCTGTACGATTTTGTGGCACTGAAGCATGTATTTGGAAATCTGGTGTAACATGGCCAGTCTCAGTAATGCAAATTCTCCAGTAGATGGTAAAAATCAGTCCAGGCTTGTTTCGATTCATCAGTTGCAAAGACTGGCATCCAGCTGGAGTGCCAATTAATTGAACAGTCTCTGGATACTTTGTGTAAAAATGCTGAAATGTCCTTTGTCTATTACTATGCCAATCTGCATACTGTACGAGTCCAATAAAGAATGGTTGTAGTGCCTTTTCTTTTTCTACACTTTGAATAAAGTTTATGAGTTCTTGCTCAGCAAGAGAGTCCATGACTTCCACTGACAGTCTTTTTAAAACTGGAACGTTTTCTTCATCAGGTCTTATATCTTTGGGTTGAAATAGCAATCATAAGTTTACATGTAACAGGTTTTGTCATGACAGTCCAGGTTATTCTGTATTACTCACGGGGAAAGATGAAAATTAAACAACGACTTGGCTCACTCGCCTCGTCACACAGGTCTAACAAAACCCTTTGTGACTAAAATTCACTTTATCTTGACAAGTGTTGTTTGCCTGTCGGACATCTTGTGATATTAAAACATGCTAGCCCAACGGGTCACTCTTCCAACCTTGGGTTATCAGAAATTACTCTGGTTGTGCCCTGACTCATCTTTACTCAATATGGAACTTAACATTTGTGAAGAAGTAACTTGTGAATTTCAAAATCACAGTGACCATAGGGTGCATTTGATTGATGATATTCCGGAATTAGAATGTGCAGAAATTTGCGACAAATCTCTTTAGTCACAAATTTTTGGATCGTTGGAGTACAATATTCATCAAATTTATTAATTCCCACCAGGGTTGTGGATTTTACTGTTCAATGAAAGCCAAAACAATTGATTATTTGAGTTTATTCCAAAGATTCTTATTCCCTTAGAAACAAGGTGGGATTGGTTTCCTGCTTATGATCTTCTTAATCACAGGGTGAAGAGGATTTATTTGTTATGGCAAGCGAAGCAAAAATTTTATAGCCGATCGCACAAGTCGCCTCTGTTTACTGTAGAATCAACTATGAACTTGACCTATCAAACGGTAATGCGATCTAGTTATAAACCTAGTGAAATATTATCTAATGCTCAATGAACATTGGATAATATTTACCAGGTTTATAACATAATCGAATGACGGTTTGCTCGATTCTACAGCATAAAAACAAAGGCAATGCATGGTATCAACCGTAACATTTAACTACAATCAACAATCAAGGTCACAAATAACTCCTCTGTGCTCTGTGCCTTAATGGGTTGAAAGAGCCTATTTGTAAGCCAGGCACTCTTTACCGCCTCATTTGCACACATCAAAATGCTTTAAAGAGCAAGGCATATCACAATGAGCAATTACGCTATTCAATGACATGCAAATGCAATAGGCCATTTTTGAGTTGTCCCAAGACTCGTTTTTAACCCTTTAAGCCCCAATATCCACATACAAATTCTCCAAACTGATCTCCATACATTTCCTTCATGAATGAGTTGAGAGAATTTGATAAAAGATCAAGGCATTTTCCCTTTGGTGATCACTTTATTAATTCTCATAACCTAATCTCTTGACATTGTAGGGATATCGTTAGGAGAAAACTGACATTAGTCACTATTGGGGTTGAAGGGCTAAAGTGAAGCTAAGTGCGAGGCCATTGATGTGAAAAGGATTTTTTATTCCCATGCAAATGAAACCCATTTTCACAAGAAAGGTTTTGCACTTAGCCTCCTTTAGAAAGTGAGAGTTTGTGGAACTCAGAATGACCTATTGTATATGGCCGGGCGCCAGCTGTTCCAACATCAGATAGCGCTATGCAGCTATCGCTGTTGGTATAGGTGTTAGGAAAACCAATTGCATTATCCACTGAATAGGAATTTATACAGTGGATAACGCTATCCCTCTTTTGAAGAATTGGGGCCAGGTATTTTGCAATTTGCTAAAACTGGAAAATCCCAGTTAGTAGCTATGGAAACATAACAATGCACTTTAATAGACCTCTGTATAGACTAACCTTCTCGTTCTGAAGTGGTGATACTTCCCCTATGTTCATCCTCTTCTACTTCAAATTCCACTTTAAATGGAATCCCAAGACAAGTTCCAGAAATTCGACGAAGTAACATCGTTCTACTGTCGCTCTTCGAAAGCACTGAAACGTTATTTTCAACAACTCTTATCCCCGTAAAGCTTTCTAGAGAAGTAACTCTATTATTGAGTACATCGATTTCTTTTTCAATTTCACTTCTGTCAGTTTCTTCCAACGAGGAGGGCTGTCCATTTTCAAGAAGTCCAGATGCAATCCCTCGCAAAGTGTCGAGAGTATACTCGCCAGCACATTCAGATTCCTTCTGAAAAATTTCCTCTTCCAGATTGCAAATTTCATTATTTAAAGTGGCAATTTCTTTAAGAGCAAGTTCTCTTAATTCATGAGTTTTCTTGGGTTTCTTTTTAACCGGTTCGTTATTATTGTCTTGTTCTGTCTTCCTGTTGTTGTTACGACTCCTTCGAATTCGATGTTCAACCTCCATCTTGAAATTTTGGCGCTAATCTTTTTCGAAAGTGAGGCTGCTCTTCTGGGCAAGTACGCTGACCTCTGAGTTTTGTTTACTTTTTGCTTGCATAATGTTGAAAAATACAGGGTAAGGAAGCGTCGAATAGAGTTTTCTACCATTTGAGAGATTTGAAATCACTGTAGTCTTATAAACTTTTAATTTCAGACAGTTATCTGGTAAAACTCTGTTTATAACCGGTGCAAGCCGTGGAATTGGAAAGGCGATCGCCTTGAAAGCGGCGCAAGATGGCGCCAATATTGTCATTGCAGCCAAAACTGCTGAACCCCATCCAAAACTACCAGGAACTATCTTTACTGCGGCGAAGGAAGGTAATTTTTATTTACTTTAACTTATTTCCAGCCCAAATTTCGAACCTACTCTCGATCTTCTAGCTGTCATACTAAAACTATGATTGCGTGATACAAGTTATTTTCCCAGACTGCTTGCGTGACACATTTTGTTTACCTATTTGTTTACACACGTGATAATTCCTTGATGCCTTGTTCTGTTAGGGTCCCCAAAAGAGTATTGAAGATTACTTATTCGACTTGAACATCTCAAACTTCAGGAAAGATAAATGTGAAAAAATGGTTCCTGTGATGTAATTGTTTGAGAATTTTCTTTTTCTGAGTTTTCTCTCTGTTAGGATAAGTGACAAAGATTCATAAAGACAAAATAACTGGCATAACACACATTCACTGCCAAGAGCAGTCTTCTTCATTACTACTTCCTGGGATTGCCTTTTTCCACCAATTTATGACACATTTTGATTGGTACAAAACGTATTGGTACCTGTAAAGTTATATTATCAGTGGTAACTACTCAGAAAGAGTATATGATTTAAGCAATAGACCAAATTTTGTATTTGTTGCATGGTATAATAAAGCCACTTGAAACATTGCACACATCTACAAATCAACAGAAGGTTTGGTCAGGTGTACTGTGTAAGATATTGGAATTATTTTACTTGTAGTGGAAGAGGCTGGAGGAAAGTGCCTGCCCTGCGCAGTGGACATCCGTGATGATGGAGCTATTTCCAAAGCTGTTCAAGATGCTGTAAAAAAGTTTGGTGGCATCGATATACTAGTCAACAATGCAAGTGCTATAAGCTTGACTGGAACATTGGACACAACGACAAAAAAGTAAAGTTTTTTCATGAAAAACACTATGAAAGAATGATAAATCAAGCCCGGGTGGGGGACTCCCACATGAAAGGGGTGGGGATGCTCGTTGGAAATTTTGAAAAGGAGACCAATCTGGGCGTGGCCCGACCTTTTTTTAACCCCTAAAAGTGATCATTTTAAACTTGGATGACATGAATCAAGTAAATAAAATGAATTGAAAACATATAATTTTTTAATATTTCTTCGAGTGCAACCCTAAAAGAGACCTTTACGGCTAAATATAATGGTGTTTTGCCCAGAACACCCTAAGCAAGACCAAAATCTGAAGTTTACACCCCTAAGCGAGATGACGAGCATCCCCGCCCCTTTCATATTGGAGGCTCCCCGGAAATCAAGGTCACTGTTTGATGTTGAATAAGCTCAGTGGTCTGAAGTAGCCCAACAACTAACGAAAGTTCAAAATTGAGTTTCAGATTGCTGAAAACAAACAAAGCACCATTTAATTAACAAAAAATTAAATTTAGTTTTTGCAACTTATGGCAATAACAGTCTCATCAGTATCATTATTGTGGAAGGGGAAAGGGTTGCAAGAGAAAGCTGAGTTTTGGTCCATATTACAAACATCCTAAATAATTTTATTTTTTAATAGATATGATCTTATGAACAGTGTCAATGCCAGAGGAACATTTTTGTGGTAAGTTCAATTATTTGCCTTGTGTGTATAAAATAATATAAAGTAAAAGTAGTTAACAAAATAATTCATGACCAAAGGTTACTAGATATCACTATAATCGATAATCAAACTTACAGATATTTCCTCTAAAATTTTTGCTTATACAAATATTTTGCACAAATTATCAGAACTCTTAAACAAATGTTAAAAGCTTAAATATTATCATTTAATAGCAGAGGAACGTACATGATTTTTGATCAGGTTGTGTCATCGTTTTTAAAGGTGAATCATCACAGTATGAGATTAAAAATGCACACATTAGAATACATTCTTTCTGATAGAGTATATTATTTTTATCCATGTAACATTCTTTGGTATAATCAAAATACATTTAGCCATTATATTTTGACTTCCTTTAATTTAGTTTCTTTAATGTTTCTTTTATAGTTCCAAAGCCTGCCTTCCTTTCCTTAAAAAAGCGCAGAATCCACACATCTTAAACATTACTCCACCACTTAACATGAAGCATGAGTGGTTCAAGGACAATGTTGGTAATGTATGAGAATAGGCGCCCATTTGTGTGTTACCCCAAGCCTCTGTTTCAAAGCAAGGCTAATATTATTGCAAAGCCATTTGCATGGAAATGATTGTTTATTCTCATGATATTAAACTAACTCATTTTCACAAGAAAGGTTTTGCACTTAGTCTCATCTTGAAAAACTCGGAAATGGCCTATTAAGAATTTGCATACCTCAGTACTTTCACATTGATGCACTTTCTTGTCAGTATTTTAAAGATAAAAATATTGCTTTTTCTCAAATTGTTTGGTACATTTTTCATGAAATTTTTATGTTATGTTGAGTTATTAGGGAGTTTGACAAATCTCATCATGAATTCTGGGGGCAAATGGGTTAAACACCCTAACCCGCCCTATCCACTCCACCCCACCCATAGCAAAATTCCAGTTAAGCATCTTACTTTCCAAGAGACTGTATATATACCAGAATTTTGGCCAGGTGGGTGTCCAGGTTTCCTGTGTGCACAGCATAGAAAATTTTTTTTTTGTACATCTTGGGTTAAAAAAATGCTGTGTTAAATTTAAGCAAATTTATTTGTCACCCTAGAGGCTTCAGTATTTAAAAAATTGTTGGGACGGAGTATGCCCTAACACCCCAGTTATAGATGGGTTTTCCCCCAAGATCACTTGTGGATTACCACTGAAACCCTGCTATTCATCTCTCTTACATTTCCAAATTATTGCTTTCCATTGTCATCTTGATGTGATGTCAACCGTTAACGTTTGTGGTTGTTTTCAGCTTATTCAATATCGAAGTTTGGCATGACACTATGTGTGCTTGGTATGTCTCAAGAATTCAAGAATGATGGTATTGCAGTTAATGGTCTTTGGCCTAAAAAACGTGAGTCAGTATATAGAACTCAATGTAAACAAGTTTTTCCTCCCATCTTAACCAACACTTACAATCACACCACTTACAACGTTACTAATGTATTACACATACCTGCCCAAACAGTTAATGTAATCAACGGAACTGTAAAAATTAAGATGTCAATGGCAACCAAGTTGGTGGACCAGTGAGAAGTCTGCCAAGTGGAAAGATGATAATATTGTTAGGTTAAATAGCATTCTGAGTGAGATGGAGCTTTTTTTCCATGCTTGATATGGGTTCTAATTTGCATTTCATTATCCCTGGGCAGTCTGTGCCAGCTGTGATTACAGGATGTTTTTTATACATCTGTGAAATTGGTTAACTGGGCTTCCTGTGCTCTATTGCAATTTTCCAATCAGAGTGAATTCTTTAATTACTGTTTTACGTCATGGAAATGGAAACTGCTTCATAAGTCTGAGAAAACAGCTCATTTTGCAACACCACTGCTGGTTTCTCTGCAAAATGACATCTGAGGAGTGAGTGTGGAAATCTCATGTTATGGATGTGTTGCTACCCAGATACTGGATCGTGCTTCTGATTGGTTAAAGTAAATTTTCATCCAATCAAAGCACTATTCATATCTTGGTAGTGACGCATCATTAGTATGGAATTTCTGCGCTTGTTCCCCAGACGTCATTTCGCAGATAAACCAGTGGTGGCATCTCGAAATTCCAGCTGTTTTCTCAGGCTACTGCTCCATAAGGTGCAGGGTGCAAAGAAAATCGGTTTTACGGCCTGCCATTCGGGTAAGCTGTAGCTAGCATGTACTAGCCCACAAGTCATTTCAACTAGCCCCAAAACCCTATTTGATTAGCAGGATTGATTACAACCCTTCCGTAATTTGAATTTCCCCCAAAAAACAGTACTTGCCCGTCGGGCTAGTTGAGAACAAAAATCACTAGCCCGATAGCAAAATCCACTAGCCCCGGATTATCAGACACGACTTTCTTTGCATGCTGAGGTGGATAAATTCTTTGCTCAACAGCCATTGCTACAGTTGCTGTGGAAGTAATGTATAGTAAAGAGGCACTTGCATTTTGCCGAACTGATCAGATCATGGCTGATGCTGCATATGCTCTTCTAACAAAAAACAGTCGAACAAGAACAGGAGAGTTTCTTTATGATGAGGATATTCTTAAACAAGACGGAATTACAGACTACGATCAATATTTGGTTTCACCAGGTATTAATGCTTATTTAGGTAGAAAAAGAACAATCTGACATGACATTCTAAAGCTAGATTATTGTAACTGGCCGTATAAAACGGAGTAAAAATTAATCTTTCCTAGATTCCTTGCTATTATTTCATGATCTGTCAGCTCAAATTTGCCGTTAATCAACTTAAATTTTATCTCTGAAGGTACTAAAAACGAGCAACAAAAACGCGCAACTTGTTTTGCAACGTTGCAACGTTGTTGCAAAACGAGTTGCATAGTGATGTTGCGCGTTTTATAGCCTGTATAACAGGCGCTTTATAATCGAGCCAAGTTTGCCTCAGTTTGGGCCAGCAAAACGAGCAACAACTTTTCGCAACTTACAGCAACCTGATTTGTCGCAAGACAGGTTTGATTCTCGTTATGGTAAAACGTGCAACATCGCTTTTCAGCTCGTACAGCAGCAATGTTGCAAAACAAGTTGCACGTTTTTGTTTTCCGTTTTACCCTATCTTAAGTTCTAAGAGAACCTTGAAAAAGGCTCGGGATTTAAATAGATAATTCAATTCTTACCCTTTTGTCTCTGAGAAGCTGAACCTCTCAGTGTCACTGACTCAAAATTGATGGCTTTCTTTCCTGGCTTGTGTCGACATTCTAGTGTATCATTGCTTAACTCTTTTGTGGTTTTCCTGATACCTTTTCAGAGGCTTTGAAGACCGAAAACGTCTCGCCAAGTCTGCACATTGGAAGTGTGTCACAAGTCTTTGAGAAGGTTCACAGTCTTTGTAACGAGGAACTTGTTCAGAGTATAAACGGCATCTTTGAATTCCATTTGAGTGGAAAAGAGTCCGGAGTTTGGTATCTGGACCTCAAAAATAATTCAGGTATATGAAAGTTTTGTAGTCTCGTGGTGTTTCAGGAACCTTTCTTAAGCAACAACGACGGCGACTGCAACGAGAACAATTAATAAAGCAATGCGTAGATTAGCAAAACAACAGCTTTGCACGTGGATCCACGTGCATCACGCTTTTTGGTACACTTCCTTGCCGTCGTTGCACGACTACAAACGGAATTAACGCGAGTACTGAGAAATGCGAAACTATATAAATCCATAATTCTTTCTGAACTGCACTTCCTTGAAAGGAAATTCCTATCCTCTTTTCCTGAACTTAGAAGCAGCACTTAGAGTTCAACGACAGAAACATTCGCCGACAATTGACATACAGAACGAGATGGAATGAAAGCTATAAAGTTTTAAACAGCGCGAAACATCGACTGCGCACGTATATCACAATCATTGGTACCTTTTTGCCACCCTCCGCAGTACAGTACAGCTAGGACGTGAAACTTTCATTATGCGAAATCTATGCCGTGAGGAGCTTTAACAGACCACATTTTTTCCTTTCTCTTTCCAAACTTGCGTGCGTCCCGTACGAATTTGAACAACGCCTAAGCTCCACTACTTTTTTCTGACAGGGGGCCGCGTTTGAAATAGCCGGGCGTAATTTTGAAAAGTTGACAAAATACGGTATCTTAGAAATGAAAAATTTCCAGAAACGTGAATTATTTGGAATTTCCTTTATTGTTCTAATATTGCAGGAAACGCTGGTAGAGGTTCTTTTCACGGAGATCCCGGCTGTACCATGATTTTAGACTCAGAGGATTTTGTGAAAATGTTCCAAGGACAACTGAATCCATTACAGGCGTTTATGGGCGGAAAAATGGAAGTTAAAGGAGACAAAATGCTGGCCGCGAAACTTGAGAAACTTATGGGCACAATGAAGTCCAAACTATAGCAAATAACCGCTAAGAAGGGATAACCATGTTACTCACTCCTTGTGGAGACTAAAATTAATGTTCAAGAGAAATTTCAATGATCATTTTGTTAGCTCCATGTGGAAAAGAGTAAAAAGGTTTCATTTGAATGGTCACACCATAGAATTTTGTTTACAGACCTCCAAAGTTAGGACTACATAGTTTACAAAACAAATAGTACCATGTGAAAGTACTGCTGAAGAGGTTTCATTTCACAGGATTTACATACAAAGCAAATAGTATTATGTGAAAGTACTGCTGAAAAGAATTCATTTGAATGGTCACACCATAGGATTTTGTCCTCAGACTCAAAAGTTAGGACAAAACAAATAGTGTTGAGTGCGTGAAAGAACGTTTCATAGTGAAGCCCTCGAAGCTACGATGTAGCAAGTATTATTTAAATCTAATTTATCCTAAGACTAAATATCTTCATCAAACATTAAAAAAATATAGTACTGCTGAAGAGCTGCTCAAAATTGTAGTGTTACCACATGAGTTGTTGAGTTGAATAGGCCAACATGGAGAAATAGAGGAGCGCTCACCCTTCTTCAAAAGACGCTGCCTTATAAAGGGTAGCTACGGATAAGTTTAGCCTACATAACAGGCGATACCTACACAGTCTTCCAAAAGTCTTTTTTTCCCTGCTAAACTATGACCTCCAGTACTAATGCCAAAATCTGGTGAGACTGAATTGCCAGGGGTGTTAACAGAGAGCCTGTTCACAGGCTACAGGGGTGTGAATTCGTAGAAAACGTTTTCTTTTCGAGTTAGTTTTATAGAGAGGAGGTCAGAGTAGATAGTTGCTACTTTGGACGCTGTACAGAAATGAACTTAATGTCTTTCAGCTTAATGATTATTTATCAGCTACTTTTTTCTCCTACTTACGTACAATTATGTAAATGCCTTATATAGTGCGGTAAAATAAAGAAAGATTGATTGAATAAATGAGAACGGGACAACAATAGTCCCATTGTTTTCTAACCTAAAAACATTAGTCCTCAGTCTGCATAGTCACAAACCTTCTCTGCAAAGCCTTTAGGGACTTTTAGGGGCCGGTCCTTAGAATTGACGGCCCGTAGAGACTAATTTCCCGGCTTCTTTCAATGACTCAACCAACCTATGTTGCTATCCCAGGAGCCAAATCCACATGCCTTTGTTCTTGATGAAGAGGGACCCCTTTCCATTATCCCGATCCAAATTTTCGCTCAATCCCGTAAATCCCGAATTCCGTCTCCATATTGTTTTGAAATCCCGAATCCCGGCCACCAAATACCGGTAAGGCAAATCCCGGATCCTGAAGACCACCGTCACCGTCAGGTCATTCAAGGTCGCTAAATGCTGGCCAATATATCCGAGGGCTCAAATCTCTCATCCGGCGGTTGATGGAAAATGTTGAACACAGGGTAAGATCTCGAAAATAATTTTCAAATATTAGTATCTTAAAAATTATTTCACTGTAGCTTCATGCCCCTTATAAAATAAATTTCAGGAAACTAGCTGGTAAAACGATCTTTATAACCGGCGCAAGCCGTGGAATTGGAAAGGCGATCGCCTTGAAAGCGGCGCAAGATGGAGCGAATATAGTTATCGCTGCTAAAACAACAGAGCCACATCCAAAACTACCAGGAACTATTTATACTGCAGCAAAAGAAGGTAAGTTTGTCGGTGCTAATAACAATTTTTTTTTTGTTATTCTTCTCTAGGAAATTGCCGTGAGATTTTGTATTTTATGTGACATTTTATTATGACTCCTGTTGAGCTGTAAGTTGTGTGTGTACTTTGCCCTCTCCTCCAGTCCCCAGGGGATCGAAGATTACAGGGCTGTCAACTCTTCCAGATAATCCAGGAGACTCCAGATTTTGAACCGTTTCTCCCGGTCTCCAGATTAGAGTCTGAAATCTCCTGGATAATCGTTGAAGAGTGCCATTTCTAGTAGATTCGATGTTCTGCCGATGAAATTTCAAATATTTTGCCTTATTTTGAGCTATTTTACTGTTAACATCGAACATTTCCTCACAAACTCCGGTATGCCATTGTAATATAAGCAATAATGTGACTGGTGGGAAGTAAGCCAATTAGGTCAAATGTTACAATTCCAACAACATCTTTTTCGCACGTTTGTTTTTTCACAAATGACATCATGTGCCGTCTGTTATGACATCATCTATCATCTCTTCTCCATCAACTCTCAATATTTGAAGACGTGGGGGGTTGACAGCCCTGAGATTACCCAGCTCAGCTGCAGTCAAACTAGCCTGCATTGCAGAAGTAATTTAACCCCGATTAGTAACATCTGTGAAGCAGTGCCAAAATCCTTGTTCAGGGCCCCCAACAGGCTTAACGAATTACCACAAATGTCTTTCGAATTTCCTTTCATCTTGATTGGCAAATCTACAATGGCATTTTTAATTCGGCAATCACGGCACGTACCCAAATCCTGGTACACAGGTGGGGCCCAGAACAACAGCATGGTTTCGCAGACGGACTTAACCAGAGTTTAGTTTCCTCTGTGGTGCAGGCTACAGTCAAACACAAGTATTGGAGTTCTGTTCATTGTTAATGATTGACTGTGAGATCAGAGCTAGCTCTAGTCATTCAAAAGGTGAATAGCATTATCCACGGGATAAATCTCTATCCAATGGTTAACACAATTGGTGTCACCAGCTAGTGGATAGTGATTTATCCAGTTGATAGCGCCATCCAGTGTTTGAACAATTGTGACTTGGCTCTAGCATATATTTTGTCCAATGGTAGCATAGATCACCAAGGTAAGGGCAGGGGTGAAAGAGGGGAACTTAGTCTCCCTTGCAGCTGTTTTTTGGATGTCACGCAATGCGGGGGAGCATTGCGTGACATCCAAAAAACTGCTTCGAGGGAGACTGAGGAGATCTGGGCTTAAAAGGGAAAAGGGGTATAAAAAGTGAATGGATAAGGATGCCTGTTTTCCCAAAGTGAGGCTATTAGCAGCACCTGCCTGAAGGGCTCCTTCTCTCCTTGTGTGTCTCTCTCACAGGCCCCGTTCTTTTCTGTGCCAATTACCTCTAAGCGCCTGCTATACAGGCCTAAGTCCATAATGGAAGAATGTTGAGGATCAACTCTAGGTGTTCATTTTATAGAATTAAAGGCGTTTTATGAGGGAAAGTTTGTAAGAGTATTTGCTCTTGTTTGGCTCTCTTTGCAGTTGAAACAGCCGGTGGGAAGTGCCTTCCCTGTGCAGTGGACATTCGTGATGAGGATACTGTAAATAAGGCCGTTCAAGATGCCGTGAAGAAGTTTGGTGGAATTGACATTCTTGTCAACAATGCAAGTGCTATAAGCTTGACTGGTACTCTTGATACACCCATGAAAAGGTGTGCCTACTCTTTCTCTCTTAATAAAAGTGTTCTGAACAAAAATGAAATAATGATTGTAGCAACAGATGTGACTAAGCACCTACCCCTGCAAAAACTGCTCTGGACTAGTTCAAGACTTAATTTACACTGTTCTCAGTCTTATGTTTGGTCTTTGTTCCTCTCTGAAAAGAGAGAGAGTGGGAATTTGAGGAATAGAGATTTGACTGGGTCATTTCCTGATTACTGACTAGTAACTGAGCCTAAAGCAAATGTTCAAACAATCTTAGGGTCATTAAAATTAAAAATTAAAGCTAAAATCCAGATATGCTTGGAATGGTATCTACTTCAAAGTAATAACAGGTCTCTGGTATACTTTGTACTTTCTTGTCAGACCAACTGAAAAATAAGTAACTCGGACCACCTTGATTCCTGATTTTCAAGACATGTTTTCTTTAATGAAAAGCACTCTCTGATTAGCCAAGAAGACTGATCATTGTACTAAAACTTAGGGTTATCTTGTAGATATGATCTTATGAACAGTATCAATGCAAGAGGAACATTTCTATGGTGAGTTCCCTTAACCCTTTAAGTCCCAATGGTGACGAACATCAATTTTCTCCTAACAATGTCCATAGATTGTCAAGAGATTAGGTTATGAGAGTTAATAAAATGATCATCTAAGAGAAAATTCTTTGATCTTTTATCAAATTCTCAACTCATTCTTTAAGGAAATATATAGAGATCAGTTTGGAGAATTTGTATGTGGATATTGGGGCTTAAAGGGTTAATGCTAAATTTTTATTCAGGTTGTTATGAAGTCAACAACCTAAAAGACCCAAAGAATGCAGTCTCGTATGTGTTCAGTATATAATTCCTCCTTGCGCCATTATGCTTGAATAAATAAAAAAGGTCATGAGAAATACTAATATCAATCACCTTGTATAAATTACCTCTCTCCACACTCCTATCATAATTAATAAATAAACAAATAAAATGAAAATGTATTGGTCTGAGCACAATCTACATAGTGGCTCTTCATCAACAATTTTATATTTTCTTGACTGTATTGAAATGTCACTACTTTGACTCAGCTTTTGCTGGCACAGGAAGCATAAATACCCAGACTGACAAATTAAGTTGGACACTTAGGGACCTAACTAGACATCAATTCATAATTTTGATATTCTTGTTTGATTTTGCTGTATCAGTTCCCAAGCCTGCCTTCCTTATTTGAAGACTGCAAAGAATCCACACATCTTAAACATAAGCCCACCATTAAACATGAAACCCTATTGGTTCAAGAGCCATGTTGGTATGTATGTGTTATTTGATAATTAAAAAAAAGATATCCAAATATTTATTACTTAGTAATAACTAAAGGCTAGGGAGTGTGGCTAGATAGATTGAAGGTTAAAATACTCTTGCTTTAACGCAGTGTGTAGTGTAAGTTTCATGTAATAGAAGATCTAAACGCAGGTGATTAAACATGTGGTCTTTTTAATCATTTCATTCTTGTTGGAATTCCAAACGAGTGTTGGCTACATAGTGCCAGTCGTGCATAATACATTAAGCAACTCGGAAATTGGGATTGCAAGCTGCCTCTTGTTGCCCACAATAATGGTAGGAAGAACATGATATTTGACATTACTTCTTTGTTGTTCTTTTGTGGACCATCTTTTGCCAGTTTTCTTGAGAACAATTTTGCCTTTCTGCAGATAAACTGAAGTAGCAATTAATCCACTGTTTATCTCTGCATGTAACTTAAAATCACTCTTGAGTTTTAGGAAATTTAAAGTCTTAAAATTTTTCAACCTATAACACTACGACTGCTCATCTTGTTTTTAGCTTACACAATGGCAAAGTATGGAATGTCTATGTGTGTCCTTGGTATGGCTGAAGAATTTAAGGATGTTGGAATTTCTATCAATGCTCTCTGGCCCAAAACAGGTCTTGAAAATAGAGATAATATTATTTAATTTTAATCATCAGTTTTTTTTATAAAATGTAGAGGTCCTGCCAGGGTAAATTCCAAAAAGGGACATGGCCCAAAAAGTAGCGACAGCGCGTAAAATGAAATCACGACAAGAGACAACCTCCCTCGGCCAAATTGCGACAGTGATTGCAAAGCTGACAATAAGGGACAAGCATTTATAAACACTGACACGAGAGGTTTTAAAATTCAGACAAGCGACATGGAACCCCCCTGGCAGGGCCTCAATGTAGTATCAATATAATAGCAGTATGTGAAGCCTTTTATATCTACACTTTTTATATACCCTGGTTGCCAGAGAATTTCTCAGTCTCCATTTTAAAGGGAACCTGTAAGTGGCCATGCCTAATCAGGCAGCGCAATAGCCCCCCCATGTGGGTTGCCCCCGGCAACTTACTTTTGTTTTCCTACTGGATCTCAGTTCTTCAAAACAGCATTTCCTGAGTCTTGCATCATAAAATTTTCGGAACCAGTTTAAAATTCTTTAAATATTACATTTCCTGAATCTCACACCCTTAAAATCCTGAATCCTTTTTTCGAACTAAACCAAATCTACATAATGGATTATTAATACTGCTTGTCAAATTTTTGGGGGGCCAATTAAGATGACTTTTGGGCTAGTACCTGCTAGCTACAACCAACTCTCTTTGCACCCTCTGCCAGACAGTAATTCCCATTGCATTCCCTATACCCCCCCGGGGGGGGGGGGGGGTACTTTAGGAATTTCTGGGTGGGGATGTACTGCTGGGACCCTGAAACCCTTAACCTATACCAGAGCTAGTTCAGCTGAATTTTGCTACCCTCTACTAGAGTAAACTTCCCAAATCCCCCCTATCCTAAAGTAACTGTTTTCCAGAGACTACTGAGGTCACTGGCACAGTCTAGCCAAAACGAAACCTTCTACCAACAATCTTTAGTCTAGATAAAATCTTCAACCAACTGATCAGTTTCCTGAAGAATGATACCCTATTCTAGACCCAAATGCTCTGATTTATATACCCTGTCCTAGAGTAAACTGCTTGAAAACCATACCCTTCACAGCGGCACATACCTATATAGCCCATATATGGCAGTACCCCCCTCCCCCCGGCCTATACCTCAGTGAGTTTATCCAGTCAGAGTATTGTTCCTGCCCCATATACTGTATATTGTATTTGTTACAGGTCAAAATTATTTTCAGGTTAAAATTTTTTAACCTAGGTTGATTCTCAATTTCCTCTGTCTCTTAACACTGATTCATGAATAATAAGAGCTAGGAGAAAAAGGAAATTGAGAATCAACCTAGGTTAAAAAATTTTAACCTGAATTTAATTTTGACCTGTAAAATATTCATCAGCTATTGCTACTGCTGCAATGGAAATGTTGGGTGGTAAAGAAGCATTAGCACAGTGTCGCACAGATCAGATCATGGCAGACGCTGCCTACGTCATCTTGACAAGAGATAGCCGAGCAAGGACTGGGGAGTTTCTCATTGATGAGGATGTACTCAAGGATGTAGGAGTCACTGACTTTGAGCAATATTCATGTGTACCAGGTACAGACTTAAGAGAAAATAAATTGCATCGTGAGGAAAAATCTTACCCAATTTTCGCAAGTTTGTCTTCTTTGTAGATTATATTACCGATAGTACAGTACCTCTTAGTGTTTCTGTTGTACAAAGTGTCCGTCAATTTTGAGGTAAATCATTTAGGTGCACTGTAATATTTACGTTATTCGTCATGGTAACTTCCGGTTTGGACATTTCCTGCTTTTTGTCACGCAACATCACAATGCTTCAGCTAAGCTACACTGAATGTCGGAAAGGCTGTCCAACGTCATTGCTGACGTTAACTATAAACACATCAAAGATATTTTATCGGGGAGTCCAAGGGTAGCCGCCCACGCAGACGTTCTTAGTGGTTCGTCGAGCGGGGCATGAACGCGTGAACCCCTAAGAACGTCTGCGTGGGAGGCTAGCCCAAGTGTGGTTTTCAGTGGCTGATTAATAAAAGCAATTACTTTCCACCAAGTCACCAGGCCCGCTGCTTACATCGCTCAAGGTTTGTTGAGCATCCACTCAGCTCATCCTCTATGCAACTTTCACTTTCAGCTGCCTTATTTTTAGCCTTCACGCAGACGTTCTAAAAAGCTTTGTCACGCGTTCCTACCCCACGTGGGGCAGGAACGCGTTACAAAACCCTAAGAACGTTTGCGTGGGAGGCGACCCCATTTTTTTCCAAGTGTACTAAAAGGTATGCTGGCTGGTACTTGCTTCCAGTTTTAGGATCTAAACCAACAACCATTACCTGCTGAACAGCAGTTAGTAAGCAAGCCCTTTTTAGCCTGTAGAACAGCCGTTTTTTAAGTGTTTCAGGCGAGTAAAGAAAACCGCGAGGTGGTCAACGCCTGAAAAACGCCGAAAAAAAACCTTGTTCTGCAGGCTAAACCTCTTCCGGTTTCAAAGTTTCCGTTTTCTGTCACGCAACACACAAGAGCGCGCGGTCGTCATGTGAGTGACTTTGGTCCTTTTCCTCACAGGAAGTAAACTTTTGCCGGACTTCTTCTTGGACGTTGAAGGTTACGATCCACAGGAAATGTTGGAATCTCAAAAAAAGATGACGCAAAGCACTTCTCAGGGGAGCTCTGGCGAAGGAGTAGTGCAAATATTCGACAAGATTAAGAGCTTAGGCGATGAAGAACTTGTACGGTCGGTGAACGGGGTCTTTGAGTTTCATTTGGATGGTAAAGAGCCTGGAGTGTGGTTTGTAGACCTCAAAAATAATTCAGGTAAGGATAGATTGGATGCTACAGTTTTGAGTTCTGCGCTATTCGAGTTACAGCGGTCAAAGAATAGTATCGAGGTACTAATTAAGATCAAAAGAAGACAGATATAAGGTCAGTCGAATGGACTAATCTGAGATTGCGCAACTCGATCCAAAGCGCTTTTTTACGGTTAGACTTTAAGCAGTCTCGTTTTTAGTCTGCGTAACAAGCGTTTCCGTGCGGTTTCGGAGCAAAGAACAAGGAGCGAGAGTCAAAGACCGCGTGAAAAATGGCGCGAGTCTTTCATTTTTTCGCTCTCGTTCCATTTTTCGCGCGGCCAAAACCGAAAATCTCGTTCTTCGGTCTTTCTTTGCTCCGATCCAAAAACCAGCAAACACTCAAATGATACGCAGTCTATCCCGTTTTAGTTTGAAGGACTTGACAAAGCAAGCCGAGAAGGATGCTGGAGATAGGGATTTTGCGGGTTTTATATACAGGGGTTTCTAAGTTGGTATACGGTATCTATAAGCCCTAACAGACAGAAGCATGTATATCTAAGGGTTATATGCTTCATTAGAGGGATTTAGAAGAACGTTCGCGTCGCGAATGGCATATGTAAATGTTACCACATGACCTAACAATTGACCTAACTGGTTTCTTGTTTTTTCCATTTGCAGTCAGTTCATGCCACTTTCATTGATTTGTAGAGTTTCTATCTCCACGCCTTATTATTTCCTAAGATTGAACCTGAATCTTAAAAATAATTGGCTGTTTGCTGCGAACGTGATCCCAAATCTCTCCATTAGCTTGAATTTTCCAAATGTCGGTTATGATTGCTTTTTATCCAAGCCTAAGTCCCTTTCCTCTTGGACCTTCTTCATCTCGTTCTGATCTAGTCTGCTACACAGCCGTTTTTAGTGTCGTCACGCAACGCTGTGTAGCAGACTAGTTGTGATCCTGACAATATGCTTCTTGTTTCGCGTTTTTCAGGAAGCGTTGGGAGCGGTTCCTTTCCTGGAGGAGATGCCAACTGCACCATGAATTTAGACTCGGAAGATTTTGTGAAAATGTTCAAAGGAGAACTCAACCCAACACAAGCGTTTATGGGAGGAAAATTAAAAATCAAAGGAGACATGATGCTTGCTATGAAACTTGAAAAGCTCATGGGGAAGATGAAATCCAAGCTTTAATTTTTCAAAGATGGCATACATTAGCCTCGTTATTACTGTAACGCAACACTTAGTTTTACTTAGAAAACATACATTCAACGCAGTCACAAAGTGGTGAGCCTGCATTGCAGCCGTTTAGCGGGGAAACGAAAACTGAGGCAAATTCGGTTAAATCGCGAGAGTGCATGAAGGATTCGCGCGAGGGAGGGCGAAAGAAGGGAGACCTACCCTCCTTCCACGCGCGCCTATCTTAATTCCAGCTTTCCCTTTAAACGCCTGCCAGGCTTATAGTGGTTACCTTAAAAAGAATTAATTGACTACGCCGCAGTAAATACTGTATTAGAGAGATATTGAAAGGCTCTCAACTACTTTTGGAGAGATATTAAATATTTTATTCCGGTTCTGACTTCTGTTCACCGTGTTTCGGATTCGTCTGTGGTACGTTAATTTCCTAGAAGGAAAATATGCCCTTGCGTATCGTCACATGATATGGAAATATTTAAGAACTGTTTTTAAAATATGTGTGCTTGTCGATCCATCCTCGTCCTGTGCTCGTTTCCAGGCCACGCGCCTCTCAGTGGCGCGCGGGGTGGCAACACGTGATCCTCGAGGCTGAGAGGCTGAGAAGGAGGCCCCATAGAAAAGAGTAAATTTTACAGCTCTGCAGATTCAAACCACACGGGACATTTATTATAAATTAATCTAAACTGGAGTTACCTTATGAACAGAACTTACAAGAAGAAATCAGCTAACATTTTTCTTTGCTCGACCGTTACACAAACACTTATGCTTTTGAGGCCGTAGTTAAAGCAAGTAAGTTCCAACATTTGAAGCCTCAGCTTAAGTACAAATGCTTTGCTGAAATACTGAAGAACTTAGTAGAAAATAGCCTGTCTCGATAGCAAAATTCTCCAAAGTAGTTATAAATTAGGTGATTTATAAACTGTGTTATAAGACAGTCTGTTTGGATACTGACACCAGAGGGTATTGTCACAAAAACAGGTCCGCAAAATATTACAATTATTGTGCAGTGCATGCATCGTCTTTTAAATAGCATTTCGTCCGGCTCCCTAAAGCCTGTCGTCAAGCCGACTTTGTCATTTATCGTTAAGGTCAAAGTCTATCATATGCTGCACCGCGCAGCAGTAAATACGACGTTCTACAGTCCAGCACGCAATTTTGTCAACAGTTCATATCAAGCAAGGCTTTGAGATGAGCAACTATGAGCAGGTGGATGGGGAGTCAAGTCCGTCATCGTCAAGAGTTAAGATGCCAGGTCCAAATATCATAGTTATCGCACGGTGCAGGGGTAAATAAATCTCTTATAGACCTCGGGGGTGTCTTGTACACTCATCAGCAGCCACAATGAGCCCAGCAAAAGCACAAGCCATGACAATGAGTCCTACGATCACGGATACAAAGGATGCCATAGTGATATTTTAAATTAACAGCTGGCAGAGACAGGACGATATTAACGCGAGAAAGGTTGCGATGTGTCAGTTGTCTTTCAAATTGTGGTGAAGTGCCAGATCAACGGAGTTACGAGCTAATTTTTAGGATTCATCTGAAGCGTGAGCTCATAGATAAATTATGTTAGTTTGCGATCAATTAGGGTCAACACCTGCAACCCACTATAGTCAGCGGGTACCCGCCCCCTTCGACTGTTGAGGTATTTTTTTTTCCTTTTTCAAGTTTTCACTAAGAGAAACTGTAAACAGTTGGTCTCACAGCAGTCGCTTTTAACACGTGCAGCTTTACATTTAGTTACATCAAAAAACGATTTGTAGATTCGCTTTAAAGCTTCGGGCCAAAATTTCTTCGGAAAGAGCAAGTGTTGGAAACAAGAATATAATGTAGCGTGCGGGGGACTGAAGCTGTTGGGTATTACAAGGTTTACACTCCTCAACAATATTTTCGAAAAAGAAAATTCTTGGCAAAAATAACTGAAATCAAGAGCCTGGCCCCTCGTGGTTTTCATGCGCGCACTGGTGGCAAATACTCACCAGACAGTTCCAACCAAACTTAAATTGCACGGAACATCGATGACAGAGAAATGTTACGTATAATGAAGGTTAAAATTAGTTAGAACACACTGTTCTTTCAGCAAAGTTGGAATATTATTTGGCATTTTTCTCATTACGACGGGGCAAGACGGGCCGGGGGTGCTCTCCTCGACACCAGACCCTTTTCAGCTGTAAATTGGTAGCCCTGTTTTCCTATGCGCGAAAGCAACGCCCTGGACTAGTAACCCAGGTATTCCAGGGTTTATTTCTAATTACTACTTTTAAAATTCTTCATTCCCCCCCTGCCCCCCATCCCTGCGAATGACGCTCCACTCTTCTCTCTCCTAAAAATCCTTGTTTACTCAATTTATCGCAGCGGCACTTGCCCATATCCGCACATATCTGTGAGCATACCCCTCTCCCCGATTCCTGGGTTAAAACATCCCTTAATCGAATCTTAAAACGATCTTCTAAACGTGTCCCTCTTTATGAGTAACCTTTCTTATGTAGTTTTGCTATGGTTCTCTAAGATGTTAAATCATTGTATTAGTTTAGAAACGTTTTGTATCTGATACTTTAATTGAACAAAGTTACCAAATTGTTAACATAATTAGCTGGTAATTATGACCCATTAGCACAGGTTGTGAGGTTTCGGATCATCGATTTTGGCCGGCCCCGTGTTTAATTATTCATCTGTTGCTCGCACTAGCTTAATTGCTCAATGATTCAGCTAAAAAATGTCACGACAAGGAACCAAGAATGAGTTCGAAACCACCGTTCCCTTTTACCATGTCCTCTTCTTTCCAAAACTCGAGTTTCAAGGTTTATATTGTGAAAACAAGTTACATGTAGCAACGCCCTAGCTTTTTTCTTCGATCATTTGCTCACCCCCATGGTTCTCATTGACCTTGAAGAATTGCCAAAACAGCTATTTCTTTACATCAAAGTATATTTTAAAGATGACAAAATGCCGTAAGTCCGACTCCTTTTTAAAATGGCAAAATACTAAGAGTTCCAAAACAAAATGTAAATTATTCACGTTTTTTTGCTGACCTTAGGCCATTCAAGCCCGCGGCTGTGGTTGTTCTCATGTATTTTTCCGAGTGTGTGATATGTAATAAAGTTAAGTTAAAGTTTTCATTGCAAAATTCAGTTCATCCAAACAGCCAATTTCAAATCCATTCACATGAACTACATTTCAAAACAATACTTGGAGAATTAACAATAATATCATCATATTTGTTTCGCTTATCTGGGACGTACCTCTCACCGTAACTCCTTATAATAACAGCTTTGTAAAACGCTAATGAACTTTCTCTGTTCAACGCAACTGTATTTTTTAAAATTGGGGATGTAGGTACTTATGTAAAGCGCTTACCCCTCAATACTGTATAGAAAGAGCTGGAAAACATTTCCTGAAATCACCAACCGGAAGATTTTTACGTTCATTAGTTAAGTTTACTTTGTTTGTCACACTTTTTATGACACAAAAAAAAATATCATAGAATATTAAAGTTCTACGAAAATATATTTACATGAACATTCATAACTTCGATTAAAAACACTTAGAATCATCTGTGTTAAGGAGCGCCACATTTCATCAAAGAAAGACTCTGTCAGTACGGAATGGATGTTTATAGGCGCCAGTGTATTTAGCTATTGCTCCACCCACAGCGAGTGCACTCGCCATCGCACATCCAACCTGCCAACTGCTTCCTAAAAGTAAAAGGAAACAATAAACACTTTTGAAGTGAAGACTGAGGCTTGAACTAAACACTCTACCAAAGCAGGTACAGGTGATCAAAAATCAAAACTTTCTGAAAAAAGTCTTTAAACCTTAGATCCCTGGACCATGTTGTGTCAAAAAAAATTTGTCACCATAAAATTCAAATCTGTGGAGGAAATCCTGAGGTGTTGCGATTCCAATAGAACCTTAGAAACAGAAACTTAGTATCGTCTGACGGTCTGTTTGTCATTGTTTTCTTCACAGCGATGCATAATAAGACAGTATAATAGATTTAGTTTTTATTATATCCAGAATAATCAAGCTGTTAGAAAGTGTTATCAGCTAAGGCTAAACAATTTTGTTCATAACAACAGGGGCACTACACACAAATTAGGGGGAGTTTAAACAAACAAATCCTGCACGAAAGTTACAAATATTTTCCATAACAACAAAGAACCAGATTGTGAATAGGGAATTAAGGATTTGGTTTTTCTAAAGGTAATACTGTAGCTGTAAGAGATTATTCACACGTTGCATGTACTCACTTCTCAAGCCAAACAGGGCTCCACTTGCTAAGCCACCCAAGGCCCAGTTACCGGGGTCATCTTTCTCTCTCAAAGCAGCAGAAGTGCAAGTTGTAAGAGCAAACAGGCCAGCAGCTCCACCTTGAAAAAGACAGAAAAGTTCAAGTAGCTTTACATCTCGTTAGAATTGGACCCTTACAAAACACGTTTTTGTTTTGGGGCTAAGATTGTTCTTTTAACAGATCAACAACAATTTTCCATGGTCTATACTCTTATTGACCATAAAAATAATCTCAAAAGTTCAAAACTCAAGTGGAACCACAGGCCATGGGCGAGTGGTTTCACTGCAAAGTTTGAACGTTTTAACCATTTTGAGGTGTAGTGACATATTCTGCAGTGTCTTTTCAGTCATTTGTTTTAAGTCATTTGGTAAAAACCCTATCTGCAATACAAAATTATTAACTGTCAATAATTATAATACTGTTTCTACAAACCTAGAAGAAGTGAATGGTTCTTCATCATAATAAGCGACTGAAGAATAAGAGGTGTTGGTTTAGGATCTGGAATCTTCAAAGCTGATACTGCCGCACCAGAAAAACCACCTGCCATTCAAGATCAAGGGAAAATGTAAGGCCCTTGAGAAGACACATCACATCACATAAAAATCATGAAACACTCTTAGGCTATGTTAACACGAAACTGGACAAATTTTGAACTGGTTGAAAATTCAAGTGTTTATTAGGTATTCTGTTCACATGGAAGATTTAGACGCCTGGTGGTTCCAAAATTTTCCATTTAAACAGAGCACAGATATTGAAAATATTTCAGCCAGTCCAAAATATTACCCCATGCCTTGTGAAGGTTTTGTCAATGAAGATCTGATTACTAGTCACTTACACACCAAAAAAACACAGATTGTAGAGGATTTTAGTTCAAGCAAGAGTCAAGGCATGGCCATAGTCCTGTTAAATAGCTGAGGGCTAGTAAAACAACCTATTGGCTGATACATGTATATTTATCCCAACTGCTTAAGAAGCAAGTAATGTTCATGAACAATGTTGACAAGAAATAAAGTACAAGTAAAACAAGTAGATTTTGGACTAGAAGAGCTTCTCAGAGTTTTAGTCTAGCAAGCTGAACCAACATCTTGCCTTTCTGGCAAATTTTTGTTTTCCGATTTTCAGCCCATTTGGGTGCTTAAGCAAAGAACGTCCCATAAAGTGAATGACTGCATACATGTAGGTCTGGTCCTGAGGAAGGCTAATTTTGTTAGCCGAAATATTAGCCTATAACGGAAATATCAAGTAAAGATCGGCCGTCATGTTAGTTCGAGCCAATTCGTGAGTCGTGGCAGTCCTCAGGGTTCCGCGCTTGGCCCGTTGTTATGGAATGTTTTCCAGAATGACCTATCCTACTGCCTAACAGCGAACTTGTCTATGTATGCCGACGACCATCAAATTTACCACGCAGGAGCAGACCAGGCAGCTGTGACTTCCCAGTTAAAGGATAGTGCCAACTTAGCAACAACGTGGTACGATTCTAACTTATTGGCGGAAACCTCAAAAAGTACCAAGTTTTGAACTTGGGCTTCACTCAAAATGACAGCAATATTTGCGTGAATGATGTTGTGATTGAAACTAAAGATAATATCATACTTCTAGGAGTAGTGTTAGATTCTAAGCTAAATTTCTCTGAGCATGTAATCTCTATCTGTAAAAAAAAGCCAGCCAGAGAATTGGTGTTCTAATGAGACTACGTAATTTAATTCCTATGAAATCTAAGTTAATATTATTCAAAAGCGCGATATTACCATTCCTCACGTACTGTCACCTAGTGTGGCATTTTTGTAAAGCTTAGTGACACTAGAAAGCTTGAAAGACTACAAGAAAGAGGACTTAGAGCGGTTTTCAAGGATAATAATTCTAGTTATGAACAACTATTAGAGAAGGCAGATCTGCCAACACTACTAAATAGTCGCTTACAGGATCTGTGCATCCTTATGTATAAAGTAAAGCATAAACTGTGCCCTGCATATATAAGTAACATCTTTAAAGAACCAAACAGTAATTACAATCTCGGCAAGCAGATTTCTCTACCTAGGTATGAGACAGTCACCTATGGCAAGCACTCTATTAGATATTTAGGGCCTAGGCTATGGACAAAACTACCCAAGAGTATCAGGGACGTCACAACCCTAACGTCGTTTAAAAGCAAGATACGCCAACTCAATATAAGTGAACTTTTAGATGATGGCTGCGCAGGCTGTAGCCTTTGTTCATTTTGACTTCTGTGTATTTTTACTATAAATCTCTTAATTAGTTAACTATAGATATTTTACCTACTACTGTATATAGTTTTTAGTTTGTATATTCTCCCCTAATTGGTGTCCCCAAATTAGTAAGGGATTTGTTCCCTGGCTAGACGGTTTTTGACACTTTAATAAAGTTTCTATTCTATTCTATTCTATTCTATTCTATAATAAAGCAGCCTTTTGCCATAATGCCAGCCTGGCATTCAGTTTTGTTTTAATTCCCACTGATGCCTGGCTCCGTGACCTACCATCTTTACATTGGAGATTCGGCAAGAAAAAGCCAGTCAGTTATAGTTAAGTGTAGAGTGGACCTCTGCATTCTAGGGTTTTCAGTACATGCATAAATGCATGCACATGTTTAACAAGTTACATTTGTGATATAAACAAAAACATCAAATAATTCAAATCCTTTTAATTTCCACATGCTACGCTAAGCAAGCTGTACATATATAAGCTTGAGATTTAATTATTATTTTGGAGCTGTAATAAGCGTTATCAATATATAGTAAGTTTAATTATATTGACCTTTGCAGTACCAATGGCATCTTTCATAAATTAAAGTTACCTACCTACTAGCGCCCCTTGTACGGCAAAACTTACAGTTCTCTGTATACAGTTTTCTCCATCGAGTTCATCCATCCATGGTTCGTTAAATTTTGGGGATCCATGCCCTGCCATTTTTGTAACAAAATGACTTTTTGCCCTCCAAAACACTCCTCGAAATTCTGTAAAACTCGACTTGCTTATAACTTGGACTTGGTAGCCAGGCAAAAGCTTGGGCACCAAGCTTTGTAGCCTGGTTACTAAGCAGACACCCGGTAACTGGCACAATATCAAAACAATTCAAAACTATAATAAAAAAAATTGTCAAAATTTAAACATATATTGACGAGAATATTGTGCTGTTATGATATTGTGTTACTATGTCGAATAACGAGGAAAAAAAATCCTCTAGCTCGCAGGATTTGGAATTGCCAGAGGTAAATAACTGCTCCTTGCCTGAAATCCACCCATACACACATCGACAACCAAGCTTGGTTTGGCTTTTCGTCGACTTTTTGTGTTTGGCTGCAGTTGGATTTACGTGTCTTGGGTTCAAGCTCGCAGCAACGCCATACAAGCGTGGATTCTACTGTGACGATGACAGCATAAATAAGCCTTACAAAGAAAGCACAGTTCCCTCTTCAGTATTGTATTCCGTAGGCTTTGCTGTAGCGTATCTTGTGATTCTGGTAACTGAATGCTTCCACCAGAGACAAGAGAAATCTTCTAAAAGGACTAGACGCGAGAAAGAGCATTACAAATTCGGTTCGCTGTTGTTGAACTCTCTACATGTTGAACTGCTCAGATTATTTATTTCTTTTGCTTTTGGTGGCTTGATCACAATTTTTGCTACAGATGTTGGTAAATACACGGCTGGAAGATTACGACCCCATTTTCTGTCCATCTGCAAGCCGCCTTCCTCCGTGTTTATCAACTGCAGTCATAATTACATCTTAGATGACGTTTGCACTGGCGATCCTGGTCTGTTGAGAGAGGGAAGATTGTCTTTTCCCTCAGGGCATGCTTCTTTTTCAGGTATTTTAATGTTGAAACATTTATGAATTGCCCATTGTAAGGGCATCCAAATTCCGGAATCGGGAATGAAATTTTAACTTGTGGAATCTGAAATCCAGGGCTTGGAATCCTGTTTAAGGCTCAGGGAATCTGGAATCTCACTAATGATTGAAATCCAGAATCCAAGTTCAACTCACCAGGTATCCAGAATCCAGTACCTGGTAGGCTGCATAACAGTAGTCTCCTTTGCAGCTGTTATTTGGCAAAGGCAAAGGAGACTAGCATAACAGGCACTTTATGAGCCAAGCAAGGCAAACACAGTATTTTGCGTGAAGCATGAAGCATGAAACAAGTTCAAAGTGCGATTCCCCTCCCCTCATATCACGCTTTGCACTCGTTTTGTGCAAAATGCTGTGTTCACCTCCCTTGGCTGATAAAGCACCTGTTATGCAGGCTAGTACTGGGAGTCCGGCACTCATGGGGTAGAATCCAAAATCCAAGTCTCTTATGGATTCCCTTACATTGGGAGCAGGGAGGGAGTGATATAAATCTCTAATTGTGAATGTTGTAGATGGATAAGATGTATTGCGTTAGGAAGAAATGGAAGTTGGTCACCCCTAGGACTTAAAAGTTAATGCCAGGATCAATTTATAAAACTTTTTCAAGTGTAGTTCACAGGTGTAGCTATTGTTTTCAGTTTCTAAAACAGGGCTACACTTGTAAATTACACTTAAAAAAGTTTTATCAAATTAACCCCTGATTCCAACTCTTTCTGTCTAGCAAAGAGCTGACTGTATCAAGCGTGGATCTAGGAAAAATACTCTCTGATTTCCTAAATGAGATGCAAGGCTTTAGTGGGGGGGAGGGGGGGGAGGGAAGGTCCAAGGGGCATGTTCCCCAGGGAAATTTTTTTGAATTTTAACTCCCTAAAGTCCCCTTTCCTGGGTTTCTGAGTCATTCATCCAGGGTATTGGCCAGTTTCATTTTCCTCGGATGAAGCCTTGCAAATTGGCAGATTATTTCATCTCTCGATTTCAACTTGGAAATTTTTTTAAATTAAAAATGTATTAGGACCTGCACTTGTTTATCAGTAGAGTTTTGCTAGTAAGCCCTTTCTTAATCCATTTCTTTTTAATTATCTAGCATATGCCATGACCTTTACTGTTCTCTACATGGAGGCAAGGATCCATTTTCCTCAAAGCAAGTTTCTCAAGTTTTTCCTGCAGCTTGTGGTAGCTCAGTTGGGCATCCTGTGCTCACTGTCTCGAGTAAGTGATTACAAACATCACTGGAGTGATGTACTGGCTGGTCTGTTGTTGGGTATCCTGATCGCTGTATTGATATTTGACCGCGTTGTGCAGATGTTAAGGAAGGACACAAAGTCTAGGCAGCCAGTAACTGAGGATATAGTATAACAGACCTTTTGAAGCCTCAGTTTTCGTGGCCAAACAATTGCCAAATACGAATCTCTTTTTTATGTCCAATACAAGACTTTTTCAGAGTCTAACATAATTGGAGCAGCACAGTGCACACAGTAGAGACGCTATTTCAGATATTTTTCTTGGTACAAGAAAGAGAAAGGACACCTTTTGGTTCTGTCCCTTTCTTTTGGTTTCACAGGAACTATGTTAGAGGCCATTGCTCAATTTGTAGTTTGCATGTCATGGAAAAATAAATGTTGCAAAATATCATCCTCCTAAAATAAAAAATTTAGGATGTTGCGAACATCTTATAAAGCAAGATACATTTAGGAACAGTGATTTTAAACTTACAGTATCCCGTCACCTCACTATGCTTCCAAACCCAAAAGTGAGTGAATAAATGAAATAAAAGTCCTGGAGGACCACTGAAAGTCACGAAATGTCTTCCTTGTTTCTTTATATATTATTTAACCTTAGTTGGGAAAATTAAGGTAGCTTTCTTCTGTCCCATAGTTTTTACAAGCATGCAAGCAGACTGATAAGTTTATAGTAAATCTTTAAAATTGTTTATTTCTGCTAGTTTTTGAGTGGGTACTTAAGTGAATTCACGATTGCTAAACAACAGAGCTCTTGAAGACGTCTGGTTTTGACCGAGCTCTTTTGGTTTTGGCGTGAGTGCAAGGCTTATATATCATCCCATGATATGTTTGACCGTTTTTAGGCCACTTTGAATGCCAAATGTCTAAACTATCGGCGAGGTTATCAATGACTTTTTGCCCCAAGATCCTATCTAAATACTCGAAAATGCAGGTCAACGTTTGATTAATTTTAAATTGCCCTATTCATGTTGACTTGATGTTTCTAACATATTCTGGTAAAGAATCCCATAAGTGAGCCTCACTATAGCTAAAGCTACGCTTTAAATGATTGGTGCCTGGCTTGCCCAGAGTTAGCTTACTGCTCGCGAGTTTTGTAGATCGTAATATGAACTTCGTTCAGTGAAAAAGTCCTGCAAGTACAGTGGGGCCTTTTTATGGAGAGACGTACTCCAACTGCCTTTTGATTTTGCCCTCCTGCTGAGAGTGTATCCCATTCCAGCATATCTAGGAATGAGAATGCTAGAGCTTGTCTCATAATTTGCCTTAGCGATCACCCTGGCTACACATGATAAATACGTATTTTTATCCGTTTTAATGTTAACTTGAGGAATCAGACATAAGTTTTAGATTTACTGTTTGCAATCGTATGTTCCCCCCTACTACATGCTCGCCGAACTTTGATAGGAAGTTTAAAAAAACCGGAAAAAAGCCGGATAACAAAGAGTATCTGGAGTAATCCCCTACAGGCGCATTTATTTATATTATTTGATATTAATTTGTCCACAAATATAGCCCAGTTTAGCAGTTTTACGCGAAATTAAAACCAAATTGAATCTCAGGAGCCTCAATTTTTCGAGTTTTTCTTATTTGTATTGTTTAATTTTCAAGCCCCAGGGCTTCCTAAGCTGATGAAAAGCAGTGGTGGACAAAAAAGAGGGGACAAAAGATATTTAAACAGTTGTAGTCTAGTATATATTTTTTTAACGTTCTTTCTTGCCCTGAGGTAGCCTGAGTATGAGGCGTTTCTGATACTCAGGCTAGCCCTGAGGAAGTGGCCCTGAAAAATTTGAAAAGATGTAGTTGTTGTTACATTGACGAAGTCACTTTGAAAAGCTTAGCGGGTGACAAAACGTATCCAAGTGAAGAGCCATGTAAACTTAGTTATAAGCATTTGCTTTTGTTCTGGATGTTAATTTAGTTGTAAAAGTTTTTTTGGGGCAGCTATTCAAACAAGATCGCGTAGTATGGTAAAAATGTGTACAAGCTGAAAAGGCCGTATCGACAATGGTTAACTTTTACCTTAGTTTTAGCAGACGAAAAATATTTGAACAGATGTATTTTCTCTAGTGTGAAAACAATGATAAAAACATGCAATGTCAGATATCTAAGATTAACTTGGATTTTAAAAAATTCAAGTTTGAACAGCTTAGCGGGCGACTAAATCTCGTCAAAGGTAAGCTGAGCAAATTCGTTAGCATTTCATTTGTGTTCAGCGTTAGCTGTAAGAATTTAATATAATTTGTTTTGTTTTATTTCCTTTACTTTTTGAGCACTTTTTCACAGAAAATCGAAAGCTAGAGCCATAAACGAAACTCACTCGCCTGCCTCTCAGAAAAAGAAAAGGCATTTAGAGTTCTTTACCATGACCTGATTTTCTTTTGCAAAGAATTTCTTCGAGGTTTGTCTAAGAATGAAAAAGAAAGACATTGTGCATGCCACACCAGAATAACTAAAACCGGTATAACTAGCAAGACTATCACACTGATCTTTACTGGGCGGGTGTAGGAATTCTTTTCACGAGGGATCCAACTTTCGTGCTCACCTTGGAACTTATTTACAACCTGTTTACAGCTAATCATTACACCTTTTACAATCTATTTCCTAGAAAGTTAACGTGTGACCTTTCGATTTCAGCGAGCTCAGTCGTCATTTATTTTCTTTATTTCCTTTCAATTCTTTTGGTTTGTTTGCTTTTTCACAGAAATCTCCCTGGGCAAAGTTTAGGGGCACCCAACGGCAATTTTCGGGAAAATATCTGTTCGGAAGACGATTTTAGAACTAGAATTTTCGGAAC
Source organism: Porites lobata (assembly GCA_942486035.1). Taxonomy (NCBI): domain Eukaryota; kingdom Metazoa; phylum Cnidaria; class Anthozoa; order Scleractinia; family Poritidae; genus Porites; species Porites lobata. The sequence continues at coordinate 7,365,995 of CALNXK010000004.1, forward strand.
ATTTGTTGTAAAATTTCTTGCTTGCCTGCCTCTCCTAGGATTTTCGAACATCTACAAAATGGTATAATTGCCCATTTTAAACGGAAATTTACCCTAAAATAGGCCACCTAGAATTTTCGGGAGCCTTTTCCTGGTTGAAATTTTCGAAAAGGTAAGTTTTGATCCCTATAATTTTCGGATCACTAGACTTTCAGCTAGGAAATCCGAGCAGATGAAAAGTTTTTAGGGGATAAAAATATGCCTATATCTACCGTTTAAATACTAAAATACGTTTAACAATGCTATGTTAAGTGGTTTTGAACTATATCCTCGTTGGGTGCCCCTGAAAGTTGAGTTTAAAAAATTTGCAGTGACTCTAGGCGAAGCCACAAGTTATATATATTTGAGTAATTCTGAAATAAAACTAGAGTACTAAATATTAAACATGTCATTGTTATCGTTTACCACCAGGGAGCTGTTATAATATGATTTTACGACTTTGAGAATATACCATTTTAATGACTGTTTTAACTCATTTGAAAAGCTTCTAGAACACGTGATGAAACCTCAGCAGGAAAGCCGGGCAGCTGTACTTTTCAATTTGTTGTGTGTTGTCACTGATTTCGTGTATTTTCACAGATTCTAAACCTTAGCGCAAGCAGTATCATAGTATTAACATAAGCATCTTATTCGGAATGAAAAGCAAGAAACTGAATCCGACAAACAAATCACAGAACTATTTGAACTATAATGCGAGTACTCAAACGAGGTAACGGTCTAGCCTTATTTTTGTCTGCAAAAAAACATATGATTAAAAATTGCTAGACTCGCTGTTTACCCACAATTACCAGGAGAGTTTTAGGGGTCAGTAATATAACTTGCTAATAATTGTTAAGTCTTTCTCTAGCTATTTGTTTTAGTTTACACACAGGGAGCAGTTTTCTGTGGAATTAATGTCAAAAGACTTAAAACTAAACAAAAAGAATTAATTTTAGCATTTTGCCCGAGGCACACTGATTGCAAAGCTTGAAACAACAAATATAGCCTGACTTTTAAATCGTCATGAATCGTAGCTTTGTCTTGCATTGGGTCTTTAGTTTGTTCGTAAGTGGCAAAAGACCACTGTTAATAATTTTTCACTTCGTTTGATAATGAAGAAGTTCTAAACGCAACAGAAAATTTTTTGTAATGGTTTTGTCATCCAAATCTAGTCACATTGCCCCTTTAAAATCTTAAAGGTCGTTATTAATAATAAAAAAATAAGTAAATAAACCTGTCCGAAAACCGGTATGTTTCATTATCCAGACTCTTTTTCTAATGTTCAGTAGCCAGCATCCATTCATACAATAAAGCAAAGTTTCCCTGACCCTTCAACGGTTTTTTTCAACTTTTGATAAAGAGAACACCGCGAATATTCATCGGCATTGCTGAAAAGAGGGCTTTAAAATAAGGTGGTAACCAAGAGAGAATGATCTATTGGTGGTAACTTACCAAGTCGCAAAGTTGCGAAATTTCACATTCGTTTGTAGGGTGGGGTGCGGGGTGGGGGGACGAACGTCCCTCCCACCATACAAACTTTGCGGACCTATATCTTCGTTAGTTTTCAACAAATCACTCTCAAACTTGACATCTTTACTGATTCCGGCCAGGACTTTCTTTCCAGCCGTGTTGAAGGACTGCTGGTCATATCAAAAGTTGAAAAAACGGTGGAGGGATTTTATTTATACCCTGTTGTACTTTTAGCTGGGGCTTAAAATTGCGCGGAAATGTACTGAAAAGTTTCTTGAGTAAAGGATGTACATCTCTACAGGATAGAACTCGAGCTTGTGCGGACCTTGCCTTCCCTTGTGCGAAGGGCTTACGTTTTAGTCAAAACTTATCAGAAAAGTTAAGTTATTTCCAGTCAATTAAAGGAAATATTGCTAAGTGCACTTCAGCAAAAGATCCTAAAGCGCTCACGCAGTCGCAGCATTTCCTTTTTCTCTAACATATCATCAGCTTTAAGACAATTGTAACATTTCTTAAATTTTTTAAAAAATGGGTGGAGATCATTGCATTGCAAGATGGTCCGTTCATCCGGTTTTCAAGAAAGGCCTCAACTTGCATTTTTCTGCTTTATCAAGAAAACGTTTCGTATCAGACTAAAGAGAAAAACCTCCTCACTAAAATTGAACGAGTTAGTCTCAAAGACGGAGAGGTATTCTTTCGCAGGTTATGGAAATCACAACAATCTTTATCAAAAGGCTATTAAACTGAGACGTTCTCTCTCTGGGTGTTTGATAAACATATTAGGATAACAAAGCGTGATTTTACTAACAAAAGCAGTTTTTGTCTTAAGTGATCATGCTTTTGTAAACAGGCACAGATGTGGGAAATGAGTTTAAACTGATTTCAAAGCTGCTCAAACAAACCTAGAGTGCCTTTGTACAACTTAAAGTTTAACTAAGCATGCGTGATACGATATCAAATAGTTTGAGGATCTATATAATCAGAAACAGAATCGTCTTTGGGCATCAGTGTCTTCCATAACACAGAGAAGAATCAACGACAAGATGATCGCCAAGGTAGCTTTGCTGTGTCTCATCGCAGTGGCTGTTTCTGCCAAAGTTGAGATGGAGTACCATCCACAAGCCGTACTTCACTACTTGGAGCTGAAGGATCAGCACCTGGCGAGGAAGGTTCGAGGCATGCTCAAGCTCGATGCAGACTTCCCTAAGCCCAGCCCAACAAGTTTGCCCCCAGGTATCTCGAAGGGACTCTTGGTAAGTATTTTAGTTAAAAGTTGCGCTGCACCTCAATAATCAAAGCCTTCAAAGGTCCCAATGCAAGTCTCAAACGTTTCGGTCAACAGAAATTTTTGCTTCTTTGATTGAAGTCAAGGATTTCTTTCATAGACACATAGAAGGCTGCATGAGTGCCACTTAAGAATAGTAAGCCAAGGTTAAGACCAATCAGGACCTGCTCACGCAGTAGAGCTCGGTAAGGTTTATCGATTTTCGACATCTCGCCCTTATTTTCTTACGTTTTTCTTTGCAAAAATTTTGACGTGTTCAGATGGAGGGTTATTCCGTTTACTAAGATCTTGGTTGTTGCTTTTCCTTTGTAAAAAGAAAAAAGACCTTAACCAGACGGGACTTTTAATACTGTTATTTGAATATTCTTTTAAATAGAAACACTGTATCGTTGAAGCCATCAAATGCCACCACGCAGCTGATGAGGATGCTTGTGGACATTTAAAGTGCATAAAATCTACGGCTTGTTGTTTGTATGTGGCCGGCGTTCGAATAAAGCATCTACCTCCAACTGTGGTAAGTTCCGCTCATCAACTATTTCACTTAACATCTACTGAAATTGAACTGAAATATAGCAGCATCTCTGGTCCCTGAGGCCCGAAGCTGCCGGGAGGATGAGGCACCTTATGTTGGGCTACTGTTTCTGTGAAGGGCATGGCGAGGTTTTCATGCCACTTTTTTCATGGATGGAATATAGGAATAAGAGAGTTTTCGTCTGGAATAGGGTTTCGTATCAATAATATGAAGAATCAGTACAAGCTAAGAGGTCTAGGGTCCCCGCGGCACAGCCGCACCCACAAATTGATAGAGTATATCCCTCGGGTTCGTGGTTTAGGTTTGACATCTGAAAGTCTGGGTATATAAGTCCTTGGGGTACACTAGTACGATTCTAAGGGTTTACCAGTCTATTTCAAATTTCTCTCCAAAGGATGATGAAATTACGAAATAGTGGTCCAGGCTAAAAACGGGGAATTTATAGATTTCGTAAAACAATGAATGGTTTTGAAGGGAGTTTTTCATATTAACTGTGTTTTGGGGTTTCTTTTTAAATTTACTCAAGAAAAAATGTCTACCAATCATTCCGTGCTGCCTGGAGGGAAGCGACAGCTGCGAGGAGAAACTGGGATGTTTCGTGAAGTTTGGAAAGTGCGCAAAGGTGCTTGGGGATGAGAAAGACAGGAAGTAATCAACTTTGCCAACCGGAACCGGAATTAACGAGAAAAACCTGACAAGCCTGCATAACAAGTAGTCTTAAATAGAAATCAGTTGTCATGGGTAAAGGAGTCTAGCAGTTAATAAAAAGGGTGATTATGAGCAAAATGTTGTTCAATTGATCAGTAATTCCCAGCTTTTTAGAAGAAAAATGAAGGTTAAGCGTCAGTTAGAAGATATGCTTAAAGCCCCAGCGAGGACGATTACGTGTACGAGATTTTCTCAATACTGAGTATTGGTCGCGCGTGAACCAGCGTCATTTTAGCGGGAAAACGTGATAGCCGTCGTCATGATCTTTAGCGAGAATGTCTTAATCGCGGGAACAAGTTATCAAATGTAAGAAGTTCTATCGTTTTGCTATCGGGAGAGGGCTTCACCTCCTTCAGTATCAGAACAACCGTTCTAATTTTTAGGTGAATGAAGTAAAATGAAGCTTTCCGCAGTGTCTCTTTTTTAGAACACGCACAAAAACTTTAAGTTAAATCCCCCACTCGTACTCGTTTTCATTCTCAAATCTAAAGCTCTCTGTAGTATTCTCCGTATTGATTTTCATAACGGCATTCCCTTGAAGAACTAGTTGTGAGAATTTGGTAAAAGGTCAGAGCGTTTTCTAATAGGTGATCATTTTATCAACTCTCATAACCTTTTGCCTTTATTATGTACCGATGTTGTAAGGAGAATATTGATCTTGGTCACTATTGGGACTTAAAAGATTAAAAAAGGTCAGTCAAGTGTTCTTGGCAAGAAGGCGTCGGTCTTTGTAGGGTCGTGGAGAAGTTTCAAGGTCGCTCGCGCGTGTGCATGCGTGTTACCCTCGCGCGCTCTATAAAAACTAACCAATCAAAATAACCTGCGCCTGGCACACAAGCTAGGCCAGCCAATCTCAGTACTAATTTGATCTTGAATTTAAATTTTAACTGTTAATGTCAAAAACGTGGTTTTTTCGTGTTTTCGAATTATAAGCTGCTTTCCCTTTTGTTTTAGGAAAAGCTACCGTAAGTACTAAACCTGGGTTTTCGTTTATCTGTAATGGTCTACTTCGGTCTTCGGCGACGATCGAAAAACTATACAAAAAAACTATAAAAGTATGTCTCGGTTGCCCAGGGGGTACTCAACAAACGTTTATAAGGATCAAGTCCATCTCCTTCTCTAGTATAGCCGCATAAACATAACAACCTTCTTTAATTTACCAGACATGTCCTTGATGTTTCGACGGTACATCCGTCATCTTCAGTGTTACATAATGTGAAATCGCCGTTGAATTTGAATCGCTCGCGAAGTTACAAAATTCGTTACATTGCGTTGGCAATATTGAGTACTAAAAAGTTGACGCTTACCTACCTACAAGGCGAGAGTCAGGTTTACGTGTTTCACATGCTGGTTAAGGTCGGCTTTCTTCCATTTTTTTTCTCCTCTAGTATACCCTCTATGAACAAATGGTACCACTTTCACATACATACGGTAGTTCAAAACTTTGCATCCTTTTAACTGCTGTAAATGCACTGTCTTTTAAAATATGAATGAATGAAAAGACTTTTCACAACCATAATTGAATGTTAGCCCTTTTGGGATTTTTGACAGACCAAAATGTCGAAAAATGACAGATTGCCCCACCATTTCATATGCCTGAAGCCTGAAAGAGGTACCTCTTTCAGGGGTATAGGCCCTTGTAGGAAGCACTCCGATCCCCAAGGTCGGATATGTTCAGACCATCTCAGCTTTTAGCGATCGCAGACCACCACCACGACAATAACAATTTATTCAACTTGAACTTAAAAAACACCGCCAAACACTGGCCTCAAACTATATAGTTATATAACCTTACGACATATGCAGCGAAGAATCGTTTGTGGTCTCAGATACAATGTCGATGTAATATTCCAGCTCCGTAGCCGTAGCAAACTTGGGTCTCTTAAATTTCTGGTAAAAATTCATTTCAGTCGAAGGTCTGAACGCATCACACAGTATACGGTATTGTTGCCAAGAAGGAACCGCTGTGAAATCTTCAAACCTCCTTTGTCGCATTTGGCTTGAAGAAGTGGGAGCCGAACTTGCTTTAAGATGCGGAAAGCGAGAGTGGAATGGTGCTAGATAGTGCTGTCTTTGATTCGCAGCTTTTCGGTGGGATGTAGTTTGTGTCGCCGGCATAGTGGCTTTTTTCCCATCCGAAACATCTTCACCTTCAAAAACCAGCGTTCGGATCGAAGATCTTCTGGATAGATCTTCTGGAGTGGTCATGGGTGGGTTTGGAGGGATATCACTTGCAATGCTGTGTAAACTAGGCTGATTTTCTACACGTTCTTCGACAGGCGCATTTCCGTGTTTAAAACAAGGCAGTTCATTTTCACAATGAATGTTAGGCTGTTTCTGATCGTCTTTACAATGTTGTCGTTGTTTCGTATTCAAATTCGCGTCGGTCGTCATGAAATTTTGTCTGTGTACCCTCGCCCTGAATGAAGTTAATTTTCCCTTTGAGTTTATTTTGTTATTTTTGTTAGAGTTGTGACTTCCTTTCTCTTTGATGCTTTGCGATGATGTAACCTCCTTCGTAGCAACAGTGTTTGCCTTCCTCGTTGAAGTGAACTTTCTCCCTGGAAGCTTTAGATAATGCCTATTTATGCTAGAAGCTTTACCTTTCGGAGTCTTTGACTTTTGTCCATAAACTCTCCTTAGATTGGTGTCTTTTTCTGCTTCATCTTTGTTACCAGAGAGGTACAGAACTTTGAAACCAGAATTCAGCCTTGCTATGTCGCTTCGGTAATGATGAAAATTTAATATATGCTCGTAACATTCAGGTACAAAATTTTGCACCAGCTCTTCAGATTTTTTGTTCATCAAGGTAAGGTTCGTTTTACCAGATGCTTGAGTTTGGGAGATCATTTCCCCTGCCTTTCGTGAAGTGCTGCGACGTGTGAGATTCTCTTCTCCAACTGTTGGTTCTGAGCGAAATGAAATAGTGCGAAATGCATTCTGCATACTTTCAACAAACGCCCTTTGTCGATGATCTTCAAACTGTGATTTATCGCGTTTTTGAGGTGTCACTGGGCCACGGTTTACACTAAATATACAGCCATTTCTTCCGCGGAGCTCTTTGCTGTCAGGCCTCAATTTGCGCGCATTTAACGAGCTTGTAGCCATTAATTGCCAGCGCAGGTCAGCAATTCAATTCAGTAAGAGGTCTTGGAATAGTTTGTTAGCAACGCAGTCATTGTGTATTTTAAGCAAATTGGTGATTAAAGCACGCGATGATTCCATTAAGTAAACAGGCTCAAAGATAAACATCTCTGTTGCAAAGCTGATTTGACAGAGGATTAACAGATTATGAGATCAGTTTGTCATTTATTCTCAAGAGTCCTGCTTTATTAAAAAGGCTTATTACATTTTAAGCATACAGGTTGGGTACTAATTTTTGCGGAAGTTAGATTTTATGATTGGCGATTTTGTGTGTGTTTTGCTCGAACTAATTCTTTGTGATTGGCTAAGACTACTTTACTTGTTAGGAATTTCTTTTTGCCATTAGCTTCCAAAACAGGCATTCTTCTTAATATTCTTTTTTGGCGTTTTTCGGGCGAACGAAAAGCAAAGCGGGCGCGGAAGGCGAGACACGTGTATTGCCCCGTTGCGCGTGTCTCGCGCTCCTCGCTCGCTTCGCGCTTGCCTTCGCTTTCCTGTAAAACGTGACAAAATGACGCCCATTCTGCAGGCTATTTTACGAGTTTCAGCAACGTGCATACAACACTAGCACATATTCAATGAAACTACTTTAATAAAATTGAAAATCACTATGTGGACTGACATTCCTCAATATCATCATCATCATCATTATTATTAATATTATTAATATTATAATCATTATTATTATTATTATTATTATTATTGTGACCCTTCTGTATTTGTTAAGTTTGGAGGTGGGGTTGGGTTGTTACCTCAGAGACATCAAAATTCTCCAATAAACAACAACAAAAAAGAAATAAAATGCACTTAGGCCCTTATTCATACTCAAAATAGAAAAATACACCACTGGTGTCCAAAATATTTGTCTACAAAATTATTCAACAGTTTTATAACCATATGCATCCTATTGGTTAAAATTAAATAGTGTCTACTCAGTTTTACATAGACTCCAAAATTCTCTTAATTCCTTGAGCTTCCTGAAAGAAAAAAAAAAACAAATAAGCAATATTAACGCTGCGATAGCAAAAATGAAACATCGATAACAATCATGATGTAGCAAACTATCAATAGTTTCAATATTTTCTATACTACTAACGTTTTGACTTCTTTGGATAATAAAGGCACCCTTTTTTACCCATCTTTAATTCTTAAGGTCACAATAACAGTAAAAAAGAACCTGAAAAAAATCTACCGTCCTAGAATGTTTTAGTGTCTTGATTCTTGAACTGCATAGTACCAGTATTGTATCAGTGCTCTCCCCAGGATCTTTGGAAGGCCAGGGGGCATTCTGACAAAATCCTAATCTATTCAAGATCTTGTTGCTTAGTCTATTCCGCAGTTATTTTTGGACAACCTTCCACCCACGTGGGAATTTAGTTTAGTATTTCATGTAATATCCCTTAAAATGTCCTTGAATTTATCGCTAACAGCGCCGTTCAATGAAAAAAACAGCAGACTATATTGCGGCAGGTTTCATGAAAGTAAATGAGCTAAAACCTTATCAATTGCGAGAAAAAGTGCGATGAAAAAACACTAGGCAATGTTTCAATAACTTTATTGAGTGTTTTTTCTTTACTTATGGACAGGATCCCAGTTCCAGATGTTTAACTGCATAAGGTTTCTTCAGTTTTAAGCCAGGCGGCAACGATTTTTCAATGAATCAAGCCAGGAGGCCCACCTGGCCTGAAATACCTGGGGAGAACACTGGAGCAGTATGACCACCACTTCTTAGTCATTTCTTTACATATAAGGCATTAAGTACAAACAGATATTCGCGAAAACTATGGCACCACTATCGCAATAGTACCTCCCTTATCGCAATGCTATTGCAATATCTATGTGGCCTATTGCAATACTTGACAATTGCAATAGTAAAATCTCCCAATAGTCACAACTAGAACAAAGTGTGGCTACAAGAAAACCAACAAAAGATGTTCCCTTGGGTAGCCTGTGTGCTACCCTTGGGGGAAGGTACTCCCCATTACGGCCTATATGGGGAGGCTCCACCCTAAAGGGGTACCTTTTTTTAGGCCACAGGAATATAAAAGGGAGAGGATTTCACTCATTGAAGTATATAAAAGGGTTGGAAAGTCTCTGTCATTTTGGTCTGTAAAAGGACCCAAAAAGGGCTGACAGATGCATTTTTTGGCTGTGAAGATGTCAAGTGTATTTCCAGGTTAAGTGATTTATTCATATTTAAAAGGCACTACATTTACAACAGTTAAAAAGGATGCAGCATTCTAAACTAGTTATATGAAAGGGTCACCATTATCGATAGAAGGAACATGAAAGAGGAGCCTATAAAAATGGTATATAAAAGGGTAATGGGCTTACTCATTGGGGTGGAGCCTACCTGAATAGAACTATAGAGACATGACTTCATTATTCACTCGCTTGAGGTAATTTATTTTATTTTATCCCCCTTAACCTCAGTGTCGAGTACAAATTTTGAGAAATAATATTTTGCTGCGCCTTTCACAAACATGCGAACTCTAAGGTTCAAAAGCCACCGTCACAATTGTGTTTTTCGCTGCCATCAATCAAAATTACCATCACAAGCAACGAACCTTGAAACACAGAAACACACAAAACGGATTGAAATCCACCAATCCCAAATCACAAACCATGACCTTTTGAACCCGTTAAAGTAAAGTTTTGTTTCCTAAGAGGTTTGTTACAATGATTGACGACAGTGAAAAACGCAATCGTCAGTTGGCTTTTGAACTTCAGAATTCCCATGTTTGTGAAAAGCGCAGTAATGTATCTTTGGGTCTATTCATATTTAACAGTCTTTGTGAGTGTCTTGGTTATCCACTAGTACAAGTACTGTTACCTTCCATTACATGAGTGTATCACTAACCTGTGGATTTGAGAACACAAATGATCTTGAGATGTAAAGCTTTTTTGCCTGACTGTCAAATCTCCACATATTCAAGCAGACACCTAACAATAAACAAAAATACATATAACTATATATTACTACCCCCATAATTAGGTTTGACTGAAATAGACTCTTACGGACTCTCATCAATGAGGACACTAGCTCGAGGTCCCTACAGGGTCCACTATTAAGGGAGTTGACTTTAGCTGGAAATTTTGAAGGTGGAAATTCATTAAACCTCGCTCTAACTGCAGTCATTGTTGAACATTTGTAAGTAACACACTGTTACCCTCTGACATTACAGATTTTGCAATGTTTCCCACTCAGAAATTTGGGGGGGGGGGTGGGGGGGAACAGTTTCTTTGTGAGATGTCATGTGACCTCAAAGTAACCAATGAGAGTGTGCGCTGTTGGGAAAAACTTTCCAGCTATTACACATTGTACTCACTATCTGTCTTCTCCTTGGCTGAGAGCCTACAGCTAACTTTGGAAATCAGCGCAACCTACAGATTAGTTGGTTATCTGCTAGCAGATAATTGACTAATCTGTAGGTTGTGCGTGCAATGCATAATTTCCAATAACAAGGACTCGGTAAGTGTTATCAGCCGAGCCAGCTGATAACACTTACCTCGGCCTTGATTAATCCGGATATCACAGAAACCTCATCCAATAATATTGTTTTCAGTATACACTAAAACAGTGGATAGTGTTTTTTGCGCACTCTGATTGGCTACTCAATCAATGAATTTCCTGTGCTATTCACTGATTCACCTCCAGTTCCTCCAAGTGAGCAATGCCAAACTCATGTAAGTTGCTAGCAAAATGCCCTCCCGGTTTGTTGCCGTAACAAACAAAGAAATTTCATAACTAATCAAGCAAGCTGTTCCCGAAATACACGAAGAAGGTGACAAAGTTCGGTTTGGAAGTTTTAACAGGTAAAGCTTTGTATTTTTGACTTGAATTTATATAAAACCCGTGAGAAAGTTTTTCGTTTTTCAAATGCGTTGCTTTATTTAGTTGAAAAAAAGAATTCACAACTCCTTTTGAAGGAATTTCCCCGCAAGAGCTAAACAAATGCCTTCAACATTTTATTTGTTGGCAAGAAAAAGCGATGACCGCAACCGTTCAGTCATTGCATGCGAAAATTGTAATCGTTGGCAACAATAAATGAGTTTAAAAATCATCATTGTTGCGCTCAATTATCTCACTGTTTTAGTATATACTAAAACAATTATTCACCTCAGTGTCATGATCAGTGGCTAGTGGCTACTATCCACCTCCACTCCAATGAATAATTATTGTTATATAATCAAACAGTAAATTATCATTATTACTTGTAAGTATATTATGCTTCAAAGCATAACATTTGCAATACACAGTATACAAAGATGTAGATCTGGACACACACATACAAACTAGTAATTACACAATACACAATAATATTATTGGTACAGTAGCTGACATTCCAATGCTATGATCACATACCCCATACGGTATCTAATTATTATCAAAATCAATGAACTGTTTTTAAAGGAAATATGCATTACATAATCCACTTGTTCACTAATTTCTTTAAAAAATCTTATTCTTGATGCAAGTGTTAAAATCTTCCAAAAACATGCTGGGGTGGGGGGAAGGCGTGTTCGCGGGAGTGATCTAGAAAAGATTTTAAGACCGTGTCCGATCGTGCGCCACTTCTCTTGCCATTAGTAGCTATATAGCTTACCTTGTACAGTCTTCCTGAATCTTGATGACTCGTCGCCAATAAAGAAAGAACCATTTGCAAAAGTAAACTGCTCAATATTTCTTGTGTTAATGATGACATCTTCCCGCAAAGGCGTGTACAGGGTTTCACCTTTAGGTCGACAATCTTCGGACTCAAAAATTGAACAACCAGCGTGGATTGTCAAAAATCTACGACAGCCCTGCCAAGAGCACCCAGCAGGCATTTGCGATGCGTCAGATCTCTTCGAGAACAAGCCGTTCTCGGTTTCGTGTTGGTGAAAACCATCGCGTGAGTTTGCGGGACAATGATGTTGACCTGTTTCATCTGTTCTTGGCCTTTTAGCAGACACGAAACGATGATCACGCGAAGTCACGCATGGCAAAGATGCTTCTGTGTCGACATCCATTAGCAAAATGTTGAATTCAAGTCATTAATAATAATGGTCGTGAATAACGCTCTCATAAAACCAATGGGTTCTGCATAAACAAGTTTGACAAGGCCTCCAGCAGTGGGGAAAACAATAATAATCCACAACAATAACAGAAACGAGATATCTACGCCATATTTTCGAAACTTGCGCCCCTCTTTTCAGCCTCGTTTCTAGGAGGAGGCAGATAACATGGTCATGTAGACTTCATGTAAGAATCACTAAGGAAATACACAAAAAAAAATAAAAATAAAAAAGATTGTTGTTTATGTTGAAAGCTTCCTGACGGTGCACAATCCTTTGTTGTTTGTGTATAGATTGTGCCTGAATAATTAAACGGAACATTTTTATTGGTCCATGGTGTTTTGTAAGCATCACCCTTTATTTAAAATTATGCCCAAAAAGGAAAGATAGGAGACTACATTTAAACAGGCAACAAAAGTATTAAGAGTGATTAAATTGCGCTAAATATGTCGATAACACATGCTGTCTTCAACTCAATATAATGCCATTTGCTTTTCTTTTATACTTGGTTCGTAACCACATGAAAAGGCAGCCATGGTGGTTGCCAAAACAAAGAAACTTTTTTGGAAATTTTCATTAAAAAAATAATAAAGTTCCCAACAGAAGAAAATGAGACAAGGAGAAAAAAACTGTCTCTCGCTCTACCAAGTTCCATATTAATTTTTTGAGGCACAATTTTTGCTATAGTGTTAGTAGTATTGTTGTTGAAATAATCTTCCACAGAATGTCAGAGCCATTTGATTAGATTTTCTAAAAACTTCAACAACTTGACGTGAGTCACCTTTAATATGACAACCTTATTCTCCTAGTACACCACAACCATGTAAACCAGTTTTTGTCTTGAATCCTTACAAACCACGTATTTTTAAAAGTGCTAAAATAAATAAATAAATAAAGTATGTTATACACCATTTCAAAACTACCTGACTTGTGCTCAAGATTAGAAGTATAAAAACAAATGGAAACTGATGTGGTTTGTGAAGATTTTGTTGTTTTTGGGTGTGGTTGAGTCTATCGATGGTTAGCTATTGAGCCATGCATGGTTATTAATCAGTGTTGTTCAATCTTTTGTATTACATCACTTGGAATCCAATGTAACACCATACAAACACCAAAAATTTAAAAGGACTTTAGTCATAATCATCTAAGTTCAGTGATGGTGCAAAATTATGCACCATCATTTTGACTCTTTCTTTGCTTTTTCCAATTCGCTGTACAGTATCCTCAACCAATGAAAGTCTTTCTTTTTCCTCGTTGTATCTAAGCTCCAAGTCATGACATCTGCTTTCGCAATCCTCCTCTTTTACTTTTATCGCATCAAGCTCTGTTTGCAGCCGATTAATCTTATCTTTTATCTCTGTTTCATCCATTTCCAGTTTTTTCATTAATTTCTTTTCATCAAGAAGCTGTTCTGTGACTTCTTCCATGGTGTTAAGAATGGTTTCAGCTTCACCTAAAAATATATTCAATGCATAAAGTCACTGTTAGCTGGTGAATGCAATTGAGCTTCCCCAAATCGGTTAATTCTGCCAAAGAAGAACTCTATATAAAAACAACAATCAAGGCTCCAATCCCTAGGATTTTACTGTAACAACAATATTGTTTCTGGCACCCTGCCGTTACCGTGGTCTTAAAATAACGGAACTGAAAAATAGTTTCCCAGTAACATTTTCAGCCTTAGAGGTCAATTTTCAGAAATTCACTATTTTTCCACTCAGATTCTTAACTAGTAGAACAATTCTTAGTTATTTCTCGGGTTATATATGAAACTAAAACGTTGATTAGCATCTGTCATCTTTCTATTGTTTGCCATCTTGAATTGTTTCCAAAGCGCATTGAATGTTACTGGTTTATGGCTTTCAGGACCAAGTAAAAAAAAATACAATGTATGACTTCCAAAATAGAAAACATTTAAGAGGTGGGTTCCCATGAATTTTCATGGAACCAAAAATGCTACGGATGGTTTTCCCAGATCTCTGGGGGTGGAAACAAAAAATTTATTGTTTTCCACCGAAATTGAAATCCTAGGGCTTAGGGCTCCAAAAAAGTCCCATATGGTAGTTCAGGAAAAGTAGATTTTCTTGCTGGGCAAGTAACTTTTATAGCTTACTTGCCCAACGGGCAAAGGTTTTATGCATGTCATCTTTAACTAAATCATTAACTAAGACAAGCAAGAAGTGGCCCTGGGCTAGCAAAATGCAAGAGCTGCTTGCCCAAAGGGCAAGCTGGGATCTAAGTTTTTTTTGAGCCCTGAACAGTGCTGCTGAAGCGACTTAATTGCTCACTCAAATGTTGGCCCTATCTTCTTAAGTTTAAGGCCAATCCTTTCCTCCCCTTCCTTAGCCAAATTTTTTATAGACACATTTATTGTTCTAGATATGGCAGCTTTTGGGAAGTCAGAAGACCAGGTCATTGCTCTGGGATCTCCATACAGATGTTTCCCACTGCAGTTTATGAAGCAATTAATCTTAGAGATCACACTGCCCCTTTAAAACTGCCTCAAGCACGACACGAAAAATACTCACTATTTAATGCATTGCACCTCAAGGCTAACGACTGATATTCGTCCACATATTGTCTAGTTTGTTCTTCCAACTTTTGAAGTCTTTCTTTCTCCTTTTGCTCTTTAAAGTCTGCAATTATTCCTTGCATGACAGTATTAACTGCAGTTGACCTGATGGTTGTTTGACAAGTCGGACATTTTTTGCATTCACGCAGACAGCTTTGGCAAAAGGTGTGTCCACAAGGTATAGCAGCCATGGGTGTGTATTTGATGCCTGACATCATTTTATTGCACAGCGGACAGAAATGACTGGCAATGTCTGATTCAGTGTCATCATCAACACTCTGCTGCATTCGTTTGTGATTGACAGTGGGCTGTAATGAAGCTTTTAGTTTCTGAGCAACAGTATCGGCTAAGGCATTCAACATATCAGTTGATAATTCCGGTGTGTTAAATTTTGAAGAAGTTTCACTTGGAATAGTTGTATTACTTTGGTTACTGTTAACTGTCAAATGATCACTCATGGCACCATGCCTAGATAGATTGTTTTCCTCATCGTCATCACCAACATGGTGATGGCTTCCAAGTTTATCATTACCATGGAAACTTGTATCTGACTTTACAGATGTTCTTGACGATGGCCGTAGTTTATTATGAAGAGTCTGTTTACTTGATGAAAGAGCTGCACTGCTTAAATTTCCTGCAGAACTGGAATTTCGGTAACTAGAGGCTGTGTACTCCTTACTGTTTAACTGAAAATCACTCCGAGCAGATGATTGTGTTAAGCTAGCATTCCTGCTATGTTTACCAGAGGCAGAAGGCGGTCTTTGTTTCTTTGCAGCTGGGTTATCACCCTTTGATATCCAAGAGACCATATTTGAGTGGTCTCTCTGTGGCTCAGGATATAAAGGTTTCCTGCGTGGATTGCTGTAGGGGTTCCTGTGTGCAGAGCCCTCGGAAGAGCCACTAGAAACCGTTGAAAGCGCTCTAACTTTTGGCACATCGGGAAGAGGAGTGTGCTCTTTGTTTATAGCCTTAAGTTTCGTCAACGAAGACTTCGATACTTCCCTTTCCTTCATCCATTGGCTCTGTTTCTCGCGGATTGCCTTCACTTTTGCGACAGTCTCTTCTTTTGACTGATCGTTCGCTTTCTTTGATGATTTGGTCTGTAGTTTTTTTCCTTGCACAGACATGGTGACTTCGATCACGCACCAGTTAGGCATTAACTTTAAGGTATCTTAATACCGCTGAGCTTAACGTTATGCCCAGGTATGTTACTGAAGAAATAATAAATATAAATAAAATACCTTCGTTGACAACGGCAGTCCGCCATTTTGTTTTGTTTGCGAAAAAATTGGGAGGTTACCAAGGACAATGCTCTAGTTCGCAAAAATATTTTAGGGAGGGGTCCAGAAGGAAGAATATTAAGAAAGAAAACATTTATTAAATTAAAAAAAATATATACCGATGATTGCTGAAATATATTTTTATTAGCAAAGTAACAAATTTTAGATAACATTTGTTGCTCAAATGCTTTAAGATTAAGTAACTGTATAAAAAGGAACAAGCCTTAAATTTACATACCCCTCCCCCTTCGTCTTGTTAGCCACTTCACCATCCATTCAGGCTACTGTAATATCCTCTGGACTTGCCGGAAAACGATTCCTCAAGAAGAAGTTTTTAACTTTACTTTGAAATTTAATTGTGGATGCTAGTTTTTGTGTATTAAGGGTGATTGTGACTTGAAGAAACTCGAAGATGTCTATGTCGGGGGTATTTGTCTTGGATATCAAAGGGAAGGTAGGCGTAAATCGATGTTTTAAGCTCCTGTAAGCTCATATCCACACTGTGCGTTGTTTAAAATTACGCCTTCGGAAAATTGAATCCTTCCATTTTGTCATAAGATGCGCATGATATAAGTAATCTTCCAAGTTACTGCCTATTGCTGGAAATAACAAATTCTATACTACAAACTCTAGGTGATAATTTCACGGAATTATCGTGGCGATCTGGAGATGTCTTCGATTGAAAAGTTCATGCCCCTTGTGTTGGAGAAGGAGGAAGAGGGATCGCAAACTCCGATCTGCGTTCACCAGGATGTTACCTTTGTTTACATTAAATATAATAATCTTTACCGTATCCTTTACTTTTAAATAAATACGAAATTAGACTAGAGACAGATCGAGTAGATTATTATACAGAGACTTGTAAAAATGGTGCATGTTTTTGAACCGGCCTTGAAGCTCTTGATCTACTGATCTTTTACTTATTCGAATTTTTATTTTTCTATTTAACCAGTTAAACCAAGAAACATCATATAGGGTCTGGTCATTTATTTTATTCCCCGTGAGGGAGGGCTGGCCATTTTGATTGGGGGGTGGGTCATTTTCAAAATCATGTTTGGTTTTGGGGGGTCATTTTCACATAAGGGAGCATTATTGCATGGGTCATCATCTTAAAAAATAAATCATAAAAGTAGTACAAAGCAGTATTGAAGATGCATTGAAATTGAAAGTAACAGCTGTAAATTATAAACACGATTGTAGATAAAGTATGTTGTGAACTTTGGCACGATTTGTAGCCAGAATGTTCGTATTTTTCACAGCAATCAGATGTCACTTTCACATTATGTAAAATTTATGGGGGGTCATTTCTAAAAAGCTAGGACAACATTGGGTAGTCAGTTTGAAAGTCTTTCTCAAAATGGCCAGCCTCCCCTCACAGCTAATAAACGACCAGCTCTGTACATGTATGTTGCTTTCCTTGGGTGCATGTAAGTTTTATTTATTTATTTATATATTTATTTCATGATAAATGCTTAATTCTGTATGAAAAACAAAACAAATCAGGGTCATAAAATAAGGTCTATTGACTTAAAGAGGGTGGTGAAATGAGCAATTTTTTGTCTAAAACAGTGTCAGGGTTTGAATGCCATGGTGACATACCTCTACCCAAACATTTCTGTGAGTGCTCTTCCCCCCCCCCCCCCCCCGCCCTCCTGTCACCAATGTTCATTTCGCTGACCAGGTTTTTAACCCTTTAAGTCCTAATATCGACATGCAAATTTTCCCATGTGATAGATCTCCATCTTTTCCATGAAGGATTATTGAAGAGAATTTGATAAAAGATCAAAGCATTTTATTAATATTCTCTAAAACTATACTCTTGATAGTGTAAAAAAAGTTAGGAGAAAATTGATGTTAGTCACAACTGGACCTTAAAGGGGATATCCACCCCCACCCCCCCTGGTCACCTGACATATTTCTGGAAGTTCAAGTAATTTTAGACAAACTTGTAAAGTTGACCAAATTTCAGGTGAGTCAATCTGTGATAGTAAATTTTCACATGCATTAAAAACCTCAATTATGTGTGGCATTGGTAAAAATGTCCAAGTTAGTGGGCACCTCGGTGTGGGTAACTGTTACTCTTGAATTTCTTTATAAATTTAAATGTTATTGTCATAAAACCTATCAGCCTGACATGTTGGGTGAAATCCTTGACTGTTGTTATCAGTTGTGGCAATGACCAAGAAGAATGCAAATGTAGCTTTGATATTTGTTTTTCTTCACAAGATGGTCCAGGTAAGTTTTAGTATACACTGTCATGCTTTGGCAATAGTTGTACTAAAGTCTGTCCAGCAACATCAGTTTGTAGGCCCTTTGCAGCTTGGTGTCTGTCATAGGATACAACTCTAAAACACTATTGGTTGAAAGAACATAAAAGAAAGTGGTTATGCCAATAATATTGTTAGGTTTTAAAATCTTGACCTCTTACTTCCTTGCTTCATGACATGTACATTTGGCAGGTGTTTACAGAGTACTTCAAAGAACTTGAAGAGGAAAGCATCAGAGACAATTTTGTGATTATCTATGAATTGTTAGATGAGTTGGTAGACTTTGGATATCCACAATTTACAGAGACAAAGATCCTTCAGGAGTAAGTTGACTTAGTTTATGTACCTTGGTGTCTTGTGTTTGTATTCAGATGAATCTGACATTTTCCTTTGTACTAATTAAAATGTATGTACCTATCACATATTCAAAAATACATTGCAGTACAGTTTACTCCTCCAGGAATCTTTTCACTATAGAGTTACAATGGATGATTCATGATTATGTGATCAACCAATGCACTTCTTGGTTTGGGCAACAACGAATATGACCAATACATTATGTTCTTTTAGAGAATTGCAGTAATTATGTTGTAATAAGTTTCTTTTGTACTATATTTTTAATTCATCTTTTGGTACGTTATTAACCAGATATATTACCCAAGAGGGTCACAAATTAGACGTTGGTGCCCCTAAACCTCCGGTTGCTTTAACAAATGCTGTGTCTTGGAGAGGGGAAGGAGTCAAATATCGTAAAAATGAAGTTTTCTTGGATGTAATTGAGTCTGTGAATTTGTTGGTATGTATTCAAACTTTTGCATTACAGCAGTACATAGTGTAAGCTGTGAAAGAGGCAAAGTCACAGTTCTCTACTCTAGTTCATTGCATTAATATTGCCATTAATACTTCTTTATTTGCTGAAAAGGAACTTAACATTAGTGAGGAGTTTTCTTGTAGATGGCAAAATTGCAGCTTCGTATCAAACAAATTTCTCTCCCAAAACATTATCTCAAATTTTCCAAACCATAGAAATGAACTCTCTTTAAACTAATGTTATTGATTCAAAATCAATGCCATCCAAATTATTTTAACCCATTAACTCTTACCTCTAGGTCAGTGCAAATGCCAACGTGTTGCAGAGTGAAATTGTCGGCACAGTCAAGATGAGGTGTTATTTGACTGGTATGCCTGAACTGCGCCTTGGATTAAATGACAAGATTTTGTTTGAAAGCACTGGACGTAAGTGGAACCGTACAGTATTTTTGTTTCTATAGAGTTTGCTTCCGTAACCTTTTCAGCCCATTATATCCACATACAAATTATTTTTCAGACTGGTCTCCAAGGCTGTCACTAAGATTTCAAGCTTTTGGGTATATGCAATAATTAGTAAGCAGGAAATTGAACAGCTAGGAAGTCCGTTTGGTTCAGTTTCCCTTTTGTTTCCTATGCATGAGTGGAAGCTATCAATTTAAATTTTGCGTGCTATGTGGAAAAAAGGATATTTTTGAATTTTCGTATTTTCCAAGAACTGTAGCTGACCGGAACTGCCTCCTGGCCCTGATGCCATTGTATCATCAAGTTCATTAGAGTCTTTTAAATCTAATTTATCAGCTTTTCTTAAGTTATAGTTACACATTTATCTTTATTTAATTTTGTATCATTATTTTATATTATTTTATGGTTGGTGTAATGTCTTAGCGATTTTTACCGACTTTATATATGTAGATGTAGATGTAGATGAAGGATCCGGGGATCATGCTCATTGAAGCTGGGGCAAATCTCTGTCCTCAGCCATAAGTGACAGCCCTGGGTTCTATTCTCTCTTAAAGAATTATTCAAGAGAATTTTATAAAAGATCAAAGCATTTTCCCTTTGATGCTTATTTTTTTAATTCTCTTACCTTTTTTTTATTGACTATTAAATTAATGTTGTTTAGAGAAAATTGATATTGGACACTCGTAGGACTTAGGGATTAACAGCAGCTGTTCTTCACTTTTTCACTGAAACAGGTGAAGGTGTATGATTATTCTGGTCTTTGGCTACCCACTTCTATTACCTACCCATAATATCAATAGTATTGAACTCAATTACGAAGAGTGTATTGGGTGATGACCCTAGTGACTGGTAGCTACACTACAAATTGGTGACTTGTTTTGTGGTTATCACAGGAAGCAAGAGTAAAGCAGTGGAGCTGGAAGACGTTAAGTTCCACCAGTGTGTCCGCCTGTCCAGATTTGAGAATGATCGTACCATTTCATTCATCCCGCCTGATGGAGAATTTGAGCTCATGTCATACAGGCTTAACACTCATGTGAGCTTCCAAAATTATTTGTGTTTTAAAAATCTGAGAGCATCTCAAGTGATGTTTTTGAGAATTCGAACAACAGAAGAAGAAAACAAAAAGCTTTTAACTGTTGTTTATTGAGTGGATAAAATTGTTTTGTGCACCCTGGTTTTAAAAATCTTTCCAGGTGAAACAGTAAAATTGAGTGGATCATTGGATTTGTGAAACCTTTGATCTGGATTGAATCTGTGATTGAGCGACACTCACACAGCCGAGTAGAGTATATGATTAAGGTATGTTTAATGTGACAATAATAATACATTCGAGCCTCGCTTTATGGAAAGCCACTTAATATGGACACATCGTTATTTTGGACAGTTTGCTTTGTCCCTGGGGAAAGAAAGCCTGTACATGTTCTTTGAGTTCAACCCAGTTAATACGGACACCCCGTTAAAATGGACACTTTCTATGGCCCCCACAGTGCCCGCATTAATAGGGTTTTACTGTTATTAAAAAGGCTTTGTTCTAGCAGCACCCAGTGGCCTCTGGTGACTCACTTTTGTTCCTGGGCAATCATAAAATCTTAGTTTTTCCATAGATATCTTAAACTGGGCACCCTGGATGTGATGGGTTCAGAGCACTGGGCTTGCTTCAATTTTCTTTAGAGCACAGCCCTGTATTAATGCTGGTAGTATTTCAAAACTTTCCAATCACTTAGACTAAGTTCCTCATCCCCGGGTCCTCTCCTACTCAGGGATGAGCAGGAGAGGACTCTGGGAATGAGTTTGGTTCAGAGTGATAGTAAATTTCAATAGGCCATTTGCACAACAACGTCATTTACTACTATGACTAGAATCCTTCAGGATTTTGTTTTCTTGTACAGGTTAGGGCTTTTGTTATTAAAACCTTGATGGGATTAGACTGCAAAACAGTCCTTGTTTTTGCGTACTCAAGTGCGTGCGAGCAGTCAAACAAAAGGTCTGGAAAGTCTGGAACACGCCACGCTTTACCGATTTCTTTACTGATTTTGAGAAAAAAACCGACTGTTTTGCAGTCTACGATGGGATTACCAAAATTTAAATATGAAAAGAAAAACAAAAAGGATTCTGGTCACAGAAGTAAAATGATGCCATCATGCAAATGGTGTATTTTGTGTGCAATCCATCTTTTGTCTTAGTGAAGGGCAAATCAATTATTATTCATCAATTATGATTATTATTCTCTTTCTTTAAAATTTATTTAATTATCGTAGGCTAAGAGTCAATTCAAGAGGCGTTCAACTGCCAACAATGTTGAGATTCACATTCCAGTTCCGCCTGATGCTGATTCTCCTAAATTTAAGGTAAGAATTGCAAAGCTTTTAAAGCCCAAACTAAACAGTGCGCAGGGGCATCCAACGATAGTTTCGTCCTAACTTCATTGAAAACACTTTTTACGCTATCCAGAGTACTTATAGATCTCTAGAAATGCAATCTAAGCAGCGCTATGAAATTTGTATCTATTCGGTCATCGTAAGTTGAGTCGTTTCAAAATTACAAGGGCTTCAGTATTATTTTTTGGAAAGATTTACGAAAGTGAGAAATTTTTTTATTTCTGTTTCCATCACATTTTTGAATCCGAAAATTTTAGGTTTCCTGTTTTACGAAAAATCGTGATTGGTCGAAATTGCTCCTGTGAATCTTTGCAAACTGCTGTCCAACCTCTTCTGGTTGAAGAAGAGCTAGCAAAGTACTCGTGCGCTCGTTAAATTGCCTTCTACAAGGCTTCTCATGACTACACCATTCATCACGATATTTGATTTTCTTTAGACTTCAGTTGGGGTTGTGAAGTACGTTCCTGAGGAAAACGAAATAGTTTGGAATATGAAATCTTTTCCGGTGAGTGGAGGAGATATCTTTAGTTTTTACTTTTTGATATATGTTGTGTTTACACAGACAGTGGCAAAAGTAGTTTCCAGCTGTATTTCGCACGTGGTACATTGCCGTTTGCTTTACATACCGTGGTAAAAGCGGTCATACAGGAGTCACGTTTATGCCAATTGAAACGGCAAAAGTGAAATTGTACCACGTGGCCAAGTTTTCCTCTTACAGTAATTTATTACTTCTACGCGAAAATAAGTAGTTTCACGCCAGTTTCATCCAGTTTTTATCTGTTTAAATTCTATTCTGAGAAATTCTCAACTGGAATCTAACGTTTGCCGTTTGTCGTAAACGTGTCTCTTACCGCTTTCGTCGCATGCAGCGCGTCTTTTACGCGGGAGATTTCATAGCCACTCAGCTGATTGGTTCGTTTACCATGGAACTCAGTAACCAGTTGACTGTCATGCTTGCTTCCTTTGAACCTTTTGATGTTCCCATGGTGATGTCCCGCGATAAATTTATTTTGGGAAGACGTGGTCACACGTGAACTTGTTTGTTGCCTAGGTGAAATGCCTTATCTCTCACAAAGTGTAGACTGCGTAGATCAAAAACGTGATAGCGGTCAAACAAAAGTCCGGAAGCGAAGGTGAGAACAAAGTGTACTCAGAAAGGTGACGCGGGCGCCTTGAAAAACCGATTTTGAGGAGAAATAAACAACTGTTTTGTAGTCTATGGCAGTTGAGGCTAAGTTTAGCCACTACTATTGTGACAAATTTTTGAATTTCTTTCTGTCCGTTTTTCTTAACAGGGAGGTAAAGAGTTCTTATTGAGAGCTCACTTCAGGCTACCAAGCGTTGACTCAGGTTGGTTTAATGATTGTCACGGGTGTCGGTAAAATAATGAATATATGAATTTCATATATTTGAACTTCGGAACAAATAAATATAGAGGTGATCTTCACTGTTAAATACGAAACTTATGCAGTTGCAAAAAGAGAGCCTGAAAAGCCTCTTGTTTGTTCTATCTATTTTGTGGAAAAAATCGTGAGAAAAGAAGATGAATTTTGCGACAACCTTGTAATGAGAACAAGCAAGTAGTCTAAGAATCAATGCTGTACACCATCTTATCTTCATCATTGCGCTTTAGCCAATTTTGACATTCTTGTCCTAGCAGCGTGCAGGATGTTTGTCGCACGAACTTCGTTTAGTGGCCTTAGCTCCCACAGGAGCCGATAACCCGCGGGGTATGGCCTCCTACAATCTATAATCTCCTGTAACTTAGAGCAACTGGATGTACTCTGATTTTTTCTTGTGTGCCGCACGTGTAAGTGACTGAAAAAACGTTTTTCCCATGGATTCACATTGGTGATGTTGATGGTGATGATTATGATGATGACGTTAAACTAAACAATAATCGACAAACTCCTTGCCTCGTGATTTTTACAAAAGGTTTTTCCCTTTCCTTTCAGAAACTGACCAAGGCAGACCGCCCATCAAAGTCAAGTTTGAGATTCCTTATTTTACTGTATCTGGAATACAGGTAACGTTCATAGTATAATTTTCTAATATGGCCATTGTCCACACGAATTCGAGCAAGCTGAATCCGCTTACTTAAATTAATTGAATTCGAAAATATCCGGCTTTAATCATCTACACGAATGAGCAAGTCCGTCGGACCCAACAAAACCACTCGAGAGAGCAATTTCAAAAATTTCAAAAAGATGTAGTCCCGGTGGACGGATTCGCTGGTCTCATGTGGACGAAAAGCCGATTCGTGTGAGAGTGATGTGCTTTCAAAATTATCCGGATTGGTCTGGACGGGGCCATAGATTCATCTTCCGCGCCAAAGAAATCTCAGCCTATCAGAGCAGAAAAGCATTTTCAGTAAACAGATTGGTAAAGTGTCAAGCGAACAGTAGATGTTTTGAAACACAGCGAAAGTCTAGCTGCGATGATAGACGCTCGGTGGTTGATCTTTTTTTTTTTCAACTTTACCACCATTATAAAGCGCGTCACAAATTTTCCTTATTAATTTTATTTACAGGTTCGGTATCTGAAGATTATAGAAAAGAGCGGTTACCAAGCACTTCCGTGGGTTCGTTACATCACAGAACAGAACGTAAGACAGCTTAATAATTTTAATGATAAAAACAATAATAATAATAATTTAATAATTTTAATTGTTCTAATAATAATAGCTTCGGTTTATCACCAACAGAAGTTAGTCCAGTTATTTACATGAAGGAGTTATAGCCATCTTGCAAAAAAAGAAAAATTGACAACTTGTTTCCGCCATTTTCTTTAAAACCCGTTGTATGGCGACGGCAATCCCTCAAAATTTTGGTTTTCGGGCGTGGACGTTTGGATTTTTGTCGTCCTCGGATGTTTTAATTTAAAAGAGACCGACTTTCTCCCTTAAGTTTATGTTTGTAAAAATCTCAATTTTGGTTTTCAAGGTGGACGTTTGGTTTTTTAAACGATGTTTTGGAATGACCGATAAGTCTATGAAATGAAGCAGGCTGGTTGTTTTTGAATGTGAAATGTTTTGTAATCAGGTTGTGTAATCAGCTTTCTTTTTCTCTAAAGCTGTGAAAATGGACTCAACAACTCCCAACAGGCCAACAATGTTGGGAGTTGTACCGTCCGTTTGCACGTAGCTTAACGTTTGACCGGTTTCAAACTTTGCGCAACAACACGCGACAACGTCCAACAGGGTGTGCAAACGGACGCAACATGTAACATCCAACAATGTTGGGTGTCGTTGGCCGACAATTAAGACGGACACCTTTGGAGCTGGCTTTAAGTGTCCGTCTTAGAGAGACGTCCGTCTTGTACAGAGTCAAGTAAAGAGAATAATGAAAGACAGGGACCATTTCTAGGTGTCCGTTTTACAGAGATGTCCGTCAAGGAAGAGTCGACTGTACAATGTTTTTTTTGTAGCATTTTCGTGAAAACTTTAGATGAAACGACTCATATTCAGTTTCACACTTTGCTCTTCAATTTATTGCCGAGATTGTATTTGAGACTTATCAAGATTTATTGGCGTATATATGTTGTGGTTCATAGTTATTGTTGGATCTTCATATTTTAAAATTTATTTTTGGAGGTGTGACCATGTATGATAACGGGTTCGAACCTTAACGGAAGGATAAAAATTAAAGCAGTAGCAATGACCTCTAAAATTCAGCGTTATTTTTACAAAGGCGTTACTTTTTACCAGTCATTTTCAAATTTCATCATCAACAACTAACGACTTGTTTTTTTTTTTTTGACAGATTACCAGCTGAGAACTACATGAGAGCAAGTGCGACGTCTTTAACTAAGAAATTCACCCTTTTTCTTTATCCTGTAAACAAACCTCTATGAGTCTGACAAACGGTGTCTGTTGTTTCGCGACAAAATTGTGGTTAACGGTAATTTGTTAACATGACTACCTTTTAAAGCTAACTTCATGAAGAGGAAAGTAGGAATGGGTGCCAGAGAACTTTTCATGCGCGGTTTTCGTTGGCGCTCGTAGCCGACACCAAAGCATCCAGCCGCACGCGAGAAAAAGACCTCTGGTACCCAGGCTAAGTCGAGATAGCAAAGGTCCACGAATTAAAATAATAGCTAGACTTGTTAGTGAGAAAATAAGTAGAAACTTGTAAAATTGGAGCGAATTAATGCAGCGTCAAAATTAAACAAGGTTATTTTATACACAAGTGTGAAGGATTTTTGTTGTCTTTGTTGGACGTCAGCGGGAATCGAGCAGAATGGTGTAGCCCCCAAAATCATCCTTGTTCGAGCTCCTGTTGTTTCAGTTGCAGAGGGAGCGATTCGCTCATTAACGAAAGCAAGGACTCTGATCTCAGACATTCTCAACTTCACACAATTTAGGGACTTTAAGATCCAACGACGCGATGGCAACGAAAACGTCGCTTAAAAAGTTAATTTTGCGTTCTTTCAGTCTTTATAACGATTATTCCTACCCACTTACTTTGTCAAATGTAGGCGAACCCTCAACCATATCCAAGGTAAGAAAGAGAGATAAAAGTTCGTCGTTGCTTGTTTACGTTCTCCTTAAGACGCAAAATTAGGCATTTTCACGTCGTAGTCGTGCAAAAACGGCATAGAAATGCATAAAAAGTTGTGATGAACGTTCAAAGTTTTTGTTTTGATTCTTAAACCTATTATTTTTTGACGCTTTCGTTGCCGTCGCGTCGTTGGTTCTTCTAAGTCCCTATTTTCTTCTTCCAGCGGTATCATAACGCATAAAGTGTTCTCGATTTTTTGTTAAACCCATCTCTCTCCAACCTGAAAACATTTACAAACAGAACTTACAAATATCCATCTTTTATTACTTTCATATTCCTTACGGTTCACTCTATTAAACCACAAAGCTGGCCTTCCGCCCCACAAATACTAAAGAATTACAAATGTATGAGCATATCTTCCTTTTGAAATTATTTTAACACTTTTATTTTGTACCAAGGATGCGTTTGACTGAACAGATACACATACAAAAACAACGACGATAACACAAAAGGGAGAGCTTCAAAATTCCTTCCAATTAAATTTTGGAGCCATTTAAATATTCACGCCTGCACGTTTGTCTTTCCTTGCGCTGGAAGAGTCATTCAAACGCATCCGCTTATAAGTTATTCCTTACTTTTCGATTCTTCCTACAACATATCACACGGCACATAAAATTCAAAACTGAACAAAACTTTTTTCACTGGAGAATTCTATCTTTTGCGAAAAGCCGGGTTAAAGAGACTGATGAAAAAAATGAAATGTCGTGAATGTCGCCCCTAGTAAAGTAATCCCCATTCTGGGAAATTTTTTCTTGTGGAATCTGCAATTCTGGGCTTTGGAATCCGGGTTTCAGCTCTGGGAATCCGGAATCCAGTACATAAAATCAGAAATCCAAGGCGTAGAATCCGGAATCCGAAACTGTCTTGGATTACCTTACAAGGGGGCGTGAATGAGACAATATGTGTCTTTTACAATAAATATATTAGCGTGGTCTTCTGGCATAGAAGGCACCACTAGCGGCTGCTATCAGTCTATTTAACCTACCCGACCCATGATACGAAGGAAGGCACCTTTCCCCGTCTTTTTCACTCTCGTACTATTTTTTGTCTCCACAAGAACTGGTCAAAGCACTCATAAGCGTTAGCTTACTCGGTGCGTTATATTTGTGAAAACTTATTACATGACAAGTTTCGTCCACACACACAAAAAGATAACACAAAGTGTTTTGAAGCAAGGAGCGCTACTGACAGCTTCACAGTGTTCATTTAAAAGCTGGAATCACAGCGAACTTCATGAAAACGAAACCAACACAGCATATTCTACTAAGGGTGCATTCGATTGATAGTCACTTCTCTTTGACTGCAAATTTTTTTACCATTACAATGCCACATTCATCTTAAAACTCTGGCTTTTAGCGTGTAATGAAAGCCAAAGTTACATTTAGATTTTGTTTTATGTACTTTAAATCCTACATATGGTCTATCAAACGCACCCTTAACAAGCCTTAATATATAATTAAACAGCTCAATTGCAAAATATTGCTATCTAAGTTTTAGTGTAAAAAATTACTGTTGATATTCGGTCTTTCCTTCAATATGAAGAAAATGCTGTATGAAAAAAGTATTACTATCTACTGTTTATAGCAAAAATTAACTATTTTAAATTAGCTAATAATTAATTATTGAAATTATCTTAATATCTGAATTTCCAGATCTCCACAATACAAACTGAGCTAAATTGATGCAATGGATCGATTAGTATTGTTATCATTAGCCAACATGAGAATCTGTCTGAAAAATTTACAAAAAAACAACAACAAATAAACGAAAAATGCTACCATAATGATATTATATCCTCTATGTAGCCCTGCATATCTCTTAGGGGTACATGTATTTATTATTAATATTATTAGAAAAGGAGTGTCTCAAGAGGACATTATAATAGTGGCTTGTGAAATTATTGTGACACAACGAGATGTAATATTACTGAATTCACAACACTCCTATTTTTTGATTTTCCTTTGCATAGCCTCAAGCAGGCTTTTCATTTTTAGAGATCCAATGAGCGAGGTGAAAGATAGTGCCTGATTAATATGTCAGATTTCTCTACGTCTGCACTCGCCTCACACAACTGAAATCCCATTACGGCCCTTTGAACTTCTGCATACCCAAGGTCTAATAAACCCAACTAAACTGAGAAGCATGCAATGAAAGAGAATACATGCTTAACTCCAAGGGGTTGGATGTATAGAAGAATGAAACAGTACTTTTCATGACATAAATCGCCAGCACATAATTCTTAATCTCTTAAATAATAAGGCAGGAAGTTAATCTCATTAGAGTCTATTACTCTTAATGAATACTTGGAAAATATTTCCCAAAGGCGATCTCTTCCCTCCAGAAAAGGCTGTGGGAATTAGCATCTATAAAAGGGGCTGAGTTAATGTCTCACATAGCCAGGGCATGTCTCAGATGTCATTAAAAAATGGACCACACGAGAAAAATACTAATTCCTAATAATTACGTATAAAAATTGTTACTGTACATTAATTTATTTCGTTATGAAGGTATGGTGCCATTTTGACTTTGAAGACGGGCTACGTGGACATAAATCTTTAGTGCAGGTCCTAGTTTGATTGACATGCCAGTCAGTACATCATTTCTGGACATCAGTAACAAGGCCTCACCATCAATTTCCTGAAGAGGAAAGATAAAATTATTGATTTTTTAAATCAAAGAGAATAATTAATAAAAGTGTGCTTACAGAGAGGAGAAGTGTGACATCAAGTTACCATGGTATCAAAATTTCTGGATCTCAACATTCTTTCTTGACAGAGATGCCCATTTGCATTGTCAAACAATCAAAGAAAGGTATTGGCTACCGTTTTGTTCCTGAGTGCAATAATGCAGAGAAACGTCATACATGTCAATTTTTTCCTTTTTTCCTGCCATATTTGCAGGACCACAGTTTGTTGAGCTCCAGAAATTTAGCGACCATCAAATGGTGATGTGACGTAACGACTTCTCCTCTCTATATAAGCCTGCAAAAACTATAAACCTGAGACATCCAAGTTCTTAGTGTGTGACAGAAGGAAAAGATAATTTTCTTTAGTAGAGTGGGTTTAGTTAGAATGATCCACAAAAAACTTTAGTTAAGAAGTAATGGTGCTTTACCTGGTTTTGAAAGGATTTAGCTTCCTCTGGAAATCCCAGAGAACTGAAGAAAGACACCACTTCAGTGACGGTCCACAGTGCTGTCTCGGGGGGAAGATTACTTTTGCCTTTCTCTGTATCACTAGCTGTATTGCCAGACACAGGCGGTGAATCTTTGTTTGTTGAACCTGTGACAGAAAAGATGTTGCAAGGTCATTAACAAAGAATGCAAGATCTCTGTTTCTTGTCTTACAACTGCCATGCAAGCAGAGGTTTCTTTCTGGCCTGACTTTTAACATTTATAAAGTTGTCCTAAAGTTTGTCAGTCAGATAGTTGGATTGTATATTTTTTTTAGTATGCCCCCAAGAGAAACCTCTGAAGCCAGCCATCTGTAGTTTCTGTTCAACACGACTGACAGGCCATGCGAACGACCTCGTAAATGCTAAAAACCATGCCAGCTCTAGCAGGGTACCATATAACCTACAATCTTGCTCTACCAATGATCAATTTTATTTTTTTGTTTCTATCTCTGACCCTTTTAGTGTACCTGTAGGAAAGGCAAAACAGGATGTAAGACAGTAAAAGGACCCCAATAAAATTCAGCCTGATTGTACATGTGGGTTAATAATGCATTGTCTTCAGGTACAGGGAATGGGAAAAAAAATGGGAACAAAACCTAACTTAATCCCTAGTCGTATCAGTAAACCCATTAGTAACCTATTCTATCGGTATCATCTTGACATTGATGTCTTCAGAAACAAAGAAAAATACCTTGAAAGCCATTAACAACACTTTTTTCTCCATTTGTCATTGCATCATGACCATTGGATTCGCCATGATCCACGATCATAGGACCACCATTTGTTGATTCTCTTGGCATGCTCGGTTTGCAGTCATTCATTGTTGAGTGACTTAACATCTCCAACTCCCGCTGAACATTTTCAGCATCAACTACATGTATAAATGTACAGATAGAGGACTTAGCCATTTTATTAACCATATTGCCTTTTCTCTAACAAGCCCCCCTCTGCTCTGCAGAATATTGTTGATTGGTTTACAATGGGTATATGGAAGTATAGTGGCCAAACGATTAAGACAGAATCCATTAGGAAATTGAGTAATTTTAATTTTCAGTGAGCAAAAACCTTGTGCCAGATTATTTCAATAATATTGTATAAATGTACAGATAGAGAACTTAGCCATTTTATTAACCATATTGCCTTTTCTCTAACAAGCCCTCCTCTGCTCTGCAGAATATTGTTGATTGGTTTACAATGGGTATATGGAAGTATAGTGGCCAAACGATTAAGACAGAATCCATTAGGAAATTGAGGAATTTTAATTTTCAGTGAGCAAAAACCTTGTGCCAGATAATATTTCAATAATATTGCATTCTGTTTTACCCTTCTCGAGGGCTATAAATGTAATACGTTATATGAAATCACTACAAAGACATTTCTTGTGCAGGCCTGAGAAAACCAACTTCAAAAGCTTCAAATTTCACTAAAGGAAATCTTACACAAGATGATTTTACACTTGCACCTGTGTTTTCTCAATTCCTGTGAAATTTGAAACTTATTTTCTCAGGCTCAGATGAGCATTCTATTGTTATCACACGAGACCCCACCCATGGCCTGTATCCCCGGTCTTAACATGTGGTGCATTTACCTTTTACATGGGTTATTTAATGAATTAAATTTATATTAATTTGTCCTTTGGATTTTAATTTAATTTGATATGCAGATTCAAACAATTTACCGCAAAGAAGACAAAAGGATCAGAAGTACTAGTGTTGATTGTAATCCCCACTGTTTCCATATGGTTGGCGAAGATGCACTGAACCATTCGCCTCCAAAACCAGAATTGTCAAACATAAAATCATGAATTCTGCTGTCATACTTTATCTTTTTCCCAGGGAAAGAAGTCTGACTTTTACCAGATATGAAGACATATCCATCTGTATTTGAGACGATTACAAAAGAGAGTGTTTCAAGGCATAAAAGTACCAAAATCAGAGAGCGCACAAAGCCGTGGCACATCCTTGTAATCCCTGCGGTAATCCATTCTCACTCAATAAATATTAATTAGAAGTAATAATTTATTTTCTCACACCTTGAATGTGAATATCTTTTACTTCAACGGTGCATTCGCCTGTCAGATCCTCGTCACAATGCAACTGCAGATCATCTCCCATTTGTATGTTACTTGCACCATCTGATTTCATCACTACATCTTGACTTACAAAACCACTGGAATCCACAAGACGCACTGGACTTATTGGATGATTTTGACAATTGTAACAAATCCATTTTCCTGTTTTAACAAAAACAAATAATAATATTGTTTGTTTTTCTTATTGAAGTTAACCAACTTTGCTGACAAAAAGAACTAGATTCTCTGAATTTTTATGCACCTGTCTTGTGTCTGGTCAGTATAAACAATGGGTTCAGTGCAGTCAGTTGGACTGAACTGGAGATTTTTAGGTGCCTAAGCGTGATCACACATGATTTTTAAGTACCACACTGCCAAAAAATCTAGTTGCATGTACGACCTAACGTGACACAAACTGCTACCAAATTGAGTGAAACATAAAAACATAAAAACATAAAAACATAAACATAAAAACAGGCACTCAAAACATTCAAAGGTTATTTATAACACAGCAAATATAAAAGTTAAGGCAGGAATGGACCAACTTGAAGAAGATTAAAATGGCTTGAAATTGTAGGTTTTGAAAGCTAATGTTAGCCCAACAGTTTTTCAAAGTTCATTTTTGTTGTTTGTAATGTTTGATAAAATGCATGGGAAGTAAATTTGTTCATCAAGAAGCTGTGATTTTGACATTTTATTTCTTCGTTAAAGTTCAATAGTGCATAAGAAAGCATAATTGCATGGCTATATGCTATATACAGTGGAACCTAGATTAACAAAGAACCAAGGGACTGACAAAATTTATTCACCATAACGAGGTTTCGTTATATCGAGGTTCTTTTTCATATTGGGGTAAGGGAAATTGTTCATTATATCAAGGACTTTGTTATATAGAGGTTGGCTCTATAAATCAAGGTTCCAATGTATTGACAAAATGAACTAGACTGACGTGACTCAGCCCCTTTAACTTTGAGCCTGGCCTGTTAAAGTGATCAAAAGTGAGATTCTCACCGATCGGTGTTGTAGACATTGGAGGTACATGACACTGCATATGGTAGCCTTTGTCACAGGCATCGCAGAACAATAAACTACTCTAAAAAAGAAAATTACAAAGACAAACACATTACAAAAACATATTTCACAACTGATTAAGCTGTTAAGACAAATTTTGAAATTATTAACAGCTATTAGTGAACGAGGCTGAAAGTGATATGAAGAATAATAAAATGCAGATCAAGGGGACTGTTACAATGTAGGTTGTGGGTTCCACCTTGAAGAGTTGTGAATGTTGGGTGGTTCCAGCTCACAGGGTTGCCATGGATACCTCCTTGCTATGCCTGAGGTACTAAATGTCCAATCTTTAAGGCATCAGCTCCCAAGCTCATACACTGGTGATGAGTGGCTAAATCTAATTTAGGCAGAGTTAAATTTCAAGCCGATGCCATCAGCGATCTAACCCTCAAGTGTACATGACCTGTGGGGTGACTGCAAGGGCTTTTTGCTTATCTTGTCAATTACGTTGCATTTCTTGCTGGCATTTAGAGCTGATCATTGCAGATCTAGTGTTGCTTGTGTATTAAAGTGATTCTTTGTGGATTCTGGCTCCCACTCCTTCCCCCCTGCATTGGTAAGTACTGGTATGGGGTCAGGTGAGTATTTCCACTGAAAGGCAGGGGTGGTTCTCACTCGCACCTGGTTGCCATGGATACCTCCTTGCTATGCCTGAGGTGATCAGGCCCCTGTTCAACCTGGAACCAGTACCCAAGCTCATCTATTGGTGATAAGTTTAACAACCCCTGAGGTCTGCACAGTTCTTCATATACACGTATCACACAAAAGCCAAACTTCATCAACTTCCTCCCTCCACAAAGACTTGATTAGAGAGTGGCTGAGGGACTTCAAGTCACGCAAAGGATTTTAAGTTTACAACTTACGGGATCTCCACTGTCATTGCATATAATACAGGCTTTACAGTCAATACACTGCCAGGCACTAGCATCTGAAGTGATCCTTAGCACAAGCTCTGGAGAGTAATTCATACAACTGGGGTGCGCTAAAATAACAAAAATACAAAGCAAGCTCAAGCCTAAGGCAAAGTTTAAAAATACAGGATTCAGGAAAAAATAAGTTGAAATTTACTTGCACAATGGGCAAGTAAATTTTAGTGTTCGCTTGTTCCTATACTTAAATATTACTTGTCTTGAAGGGGAACAGAAAGCAAGTACCATCTTTAGGTAGTTTTAAGATATTGTCTATAATAAATTATAGATTTATAACAAAGTGTATCAGATTACTAGTACTTAAATGCTGTGCCACGATACAGAGCAACTACTAGATTTGACCAATATGGTGATCGGAGGAGTTACACAAGCAAGCAAATGTGCAATTGGATTTTAAATTGATTCATGCATTTTGCTACTCATTGCAGTCTTTGAAACAGTTTTGTCTAGAAATTATCATTTACCAAGCTGACACATTCAGACAGACTCACAGGACCACTGAGGCTATTCCACTCCCCCATTGGGCCACCAAACTTCTATTTTTACTTACCCAAGATCAAAACTAACTTGCCCCGGGCAATCGGACCTGGGTTTTTTCCTACCCTGAGGACTGCCATAACATTTCTAGTTGCCAGAAAAATATCCCTACTAACCTTTGTTGCCACAGTCTCTGCATACTAAGAGATCTTCTGGCTCTCCACGTCTGTTTGCTGCCGCCGTTTGAAGGCAGAAGTCACAAACTTGATCACATTCTGGAATTTCTCTTTCCGGGCTCTATAATATATATTTCATTAGAAAGATAACATTTAGAATTTTCCTCGTAAATCAGGTCTTTATTTATATATTGTCATGCAAGCCTGAGAGTAAATGGAGGCATATTTACTTCTTACAGAGGGCTGAAATGATTCACTGATGTGTCGCAAAACTGATTTATTTCTTCTCATGAACTGAATATCAATATTGAAACAATATATTATTATATTACAAAGTCAAGATTTGACAAATAAAAAAAGCACTTTATTTGAGTGTCAATGTATTTAGCATGAAAGTACTAATTGGGGACACTATTTTTACGTCTCCTACTGGAGACGGGACCACCATTTTACGTGGTCATCTGAGTCACGCGAAGGTCTAGCCGCTTGCAGCAGAAAGGCAGTACCTTCATTTCTTAGTTATTTTAAGACTCTGAGTATTGGTCTGGCCCCAGGAATCGAACCCACGACCTTCCCCTCTGCAGTCAAGCGCTCTATCGACTGAGCTTATCCTCCCACGGTAAACTTCTAAAGTTTTTTTGTAATATGGTGGAACTCAATTAGTACCAAGTGAAATTACTGCTGAAGAGGATTGATTTGAATGGATCCACCATTGGATTTCCTCTGCAAACTAACCAGTTACAACCACCTTATAAAAAGACTCCTTCATTCACCTTGGAGGTGAAAGAGTAGAGAGTAAACTTAATTTATCATAATAGTATTTAAGCCAAGTGTTTATATCCATAAAGATACATTTGTAACGATTTTTACAATAACTGTAGCAATTTGGTTCAAACGTGTGCCATTGTGTCTGAAAATTTCATTTCAAGTTTCCTGTTCAATAATTTTATTTTTCTTTTAGAGAGTCTTTTTTTATTGAACCAGGAAATGGTTTCCAAAAGCCTCGAGCAAGGTTTACGAGCTTCGGTTAATTAACCACTCCACAAGGAAATACACGTCAACATTTTGTATTCTATAGATTGGGGGATATGTGCACGCGTGGGCCTTGAAATGGCATACAAAAGTTGCTAATATCATTTACTGCAGCCAAAATACCAGGGTGAGAAAAAAACTGCGAAAAGCTGCCATCAACATGATAAGGACCTTTTACTTAATGTGATTGTCGTGGTAAAAAGTTTTGGTGGGAGCTGCGTTTTTTGTCAGTCACATGTATGCGACCAGAGTCTGTAAACTAAGGAGACTTTCCGCGAAGAAAAGTTCCCGACTTTTATGTTTTGAAAGACTTCAGCTTACCTCCGCGGATTCGAGCAGCCTGTACATGCCGTCACTCACACTCCATACGCGTCCATGATCTAAATCGTCTTTCAATGCGATCTTGATCCTGGCCTTCAAATTATGGTAATACGGGTGCCGAGCAGTTATGAATTTGTCGATTTCCACTGCGCTGACGCCGTAACCTCGATCAAGCGCTCGAATTGCTTCGCCTACCCATCGGGACGCTCGCGAAACTTTGCCGGAGCCAAGAACTCTGTGCCAACCCGACGCGTTGCGATAAGAAATAGCGCCTTTAAAAGACCTCTTTGTCACAATTCCGCTCGCGATAAGCACTGCTAAGTCTTCCTCTGTGTCTCGCTCATCGATTCCGTGACATTTAAGCATCGTCCGGCAAATTCGTTCTAAGTCGGGCCGTGATTTCCGACTGCGGAGCAAGTTTATACACTCTAGAATCCAATTCATGTACTTCGGTCGTTTTTCGGCCATGCCAGGAACAGTGGGATAGGACGGATGAGATGGCAGATGAATTTTCTATGTTGAGGTGGGATATGGAAAGTTTCGTTCTGCAAGAGAAACGCTGATGTCCCCTCTCGTTTGCATACCGTGAGAGAAATGCTAATTTTTTCACGCAAAAACAAACGAACGCTGCCGCAAGTTATTATGCGCCCGCGATTCCCACCTATATCGGCTTCGCTATCTAATGCATGCGTTGACAGAATTTGCAAATGGCGGTTCGGGGATGTCTTGTCTGGCAATAAATTTGTCGATTTGATCCTCAAAATGATGGAATTCCAAGCCAATCTAAATCTTGCATAACTGAATAATGGAAGCAAGGAGCATGAAGCACTAGCCGATGATAACTAGAGCTAGTAGAGCCGGGAAATTGCAAAGAAACCCCGATGTTTCGTCAGACGCCATGTTTAATCTCACCGAGCAATTTAATATGCATTCCTGTCAGTATTGGCCTCGAGACATCTACCACGGGTTAAAGTCGCCAGAAAGATAGGACGGTAACAACTTTGTAGAATGGACAATTCGGAAATACCTCCGCCCTCTACGGGAATTTCGGAAGTTGCGCGTAAAGAAGGAGATGATTTGGACAACAGCCAGAAACCAAAGCCCGGAAGTAGTTCACGGCCCAGACGAAACCGCGGTAAGGCGGAAAACCACAAAGAAGGTAGAAAAGAGGTAGGACTTTGAGAAAACCTTTCAGTTTCTTAAAATTTAATTAAGGTAACTAAATTTACTAGTCCGTGATCAGAGATTACGGGCATTGAGGAAAAAAGAAAGAAAAAAAAGAATAAGCTTACACTTACATTGCGACTACTCGAACTGGGGCACTTGGAAAAAGATCATCCAATCACAACATTTTTTGAAAACAAAAGGTTCTCAAGGTTTTTTGCAAACAGACCCATAAAAGTCATCAATCAATCAATCAATCAATCATTTATTTTAACACGTTTCAAAGGAAAAAGATTATCCAATCAACAACATTTTTAAAAAAACTCAAAAAGATTCTAAAAAAACTTGGTATTTTTTGCAAACAAACCCATAAAAGTCATGAATTTTGAGGGTCATTTCCTGAGGGGTCAGGTAAGTTCAAACGCTTTTAAAGTTTTCAACCATTGTATAAAGTTGAACCTTGAATTTTATTGGTCTGTTTGCAAAAAAACTTCAGAATCTTTTGTTTTCAAAAAACGTTTTTCATTAGATAATCTTCTTCCAAGTGCCCTGGTTTGAGAAGTTGCACTGTAAATAGATGCAGGGCTGTCAAAATAGAATTCTGAACAAACATTTTAATGAATGGAAGACAGAACGTCACTTTTACACTGACCTTTTGAGCAGTTCTAGACTTGTGCTGCATATGTTTGTGCCCTTTTTTGGCTCAAGCATGACAATGAGCTGTTATTGCTTCGGTAAGGTCCCATAGAGTGACCAACATAAATTTTCTACCCACAATTTCATTTTATTTTGTAATTTTTATTTTTACACACAATCAAGAAAAAGGTTATGAGAAAGAAAATGATCAGCAAAGGGAACATGCTTTAATCTTTTGACAAATTCTTTAGAGTGACCAAAATCAGTTTCTCCTTATAATATCGATACACAATCAAGAGTAAAGGTTATGAGAACTATGAAAATGATCCCAAAGGGGAAAATACTTTGATCTTTGATTCTCTCAACGAATTTTTCTAAGAATGTATGGAGATCAGTCTGGAGAGTTTGTATGTAAATATTGAGACTTAAAGGGTTAAATTATCCCCTTAGGCATTTCAACTGGGTTTTTCTTTCAAATGGTAAGAACCCCTCAGATGTATTAAGAGACTTGGATTCTAAAGAAACTGTGGTGTCACATAATCCTGGGGGAATGAAATACAAACATTTAGTTTTATCAACTGATTTGATTTAGTAACTTGGCTACCGTAGGGGGGTCAATAAGGTGATGTTTTGATTGCTAGCCCTTCATCAGGCAGATCAGCTTCCCAACTGCCCTATGATGACAAATCTACTTTATGAACTCAGTTTACGAAACCAAACATTTATAAGCATCCCTCATCCAGGTCTCCTGGAGGATTGGCACAGTTGATGCACTATATTATTGGATGCAAATGGTGTCACATGCGTTTCGTTAGTACAGGTTATTGCTGCTGGGAATGAGTCTCTAAAAACACTTCCGTGATAAATCAGTATGACGTAGAGTTCATACCTGTGTGAAATTCATAGCTGCGTTAATACTCCTCTCAAGAGAGCTTGAAACAATTTTATTTGATTTATTTTTTCTATCTTTTAGACTACTGGAATATCAATAAATGAGGATCCAGCATGCAGAGACCTGTACCTACAGATACTAAAGGACCTGGAGTCTCAACACTTTATTGTGCAAGCTGATATTAATGTTAAGGTGTGTAGTAGACAGCTCGTAGAACAATGCTAATGGAAAGAAAATAAGCAGCACTCCAGGCTGCCATGACATCTGACTTGGTGACTTAAATTGTGTCGAGAGTCTGCAATTAATTAGGCCATATATGTCCTTCAGTATAAACTGTGTATAAACTATAGTGCTTGTGTTAGCTAAGTTTGCTTTCAAGGACCGTCTGATGTTACAATGATGTCTTGAAACGTTTGTTAAAGATTTTATTCTGGTCTACTTATTGTCTATTTTGTTTATGATAAATGTACTCGTTCGCCCTGTGGCTCTCTGCGACGAACTAAGCTTTGAATTGTCATGTGTGCAGCCAATTTTGATTTTAATAGTTGGGCAGCCATTTTGATTACTTATTTATATCACACAGTGCGTCAACAGGCTTAAGTAACCATAAGGCCATTTTGAAAAATGCTGAGAGTGTAGCAATATGCAGCTGACAAAGGAATGTGTGTATCAGCAAGGTTAACTTTCTATGAGAATCTGTTGATTGGGGAAGAAAGCACAACTGTTATTTCTGTTAACTGGTGTTGGTACTTTGCATGATAAGTTAGAGACAATACAAGCCTTAGGGCTTTAGCCAAGAACAAAAAAACTGTCCTCAATAGCAAGATGTTCCTATTAAGCGAGTGTTTGTAAAGCTGCAGTTTTGAGTGTTTTTAGGTGGAATCCTTCAGGAAGTTGAGTAATTTTTATTTTCAGTGGACAAAAAGCTTGTACTAGAATATTTTAAGCCATATCCCATTCTTTTTTGCACTTTTCAAGGAGCTATAAATGTAATAAGTTATATGAAATAGTTCCAATGGAAAGGTTCTTATGGGAGCCCAAGGAAATAAAATTTCAAATTTCACAGCAATTGAGAAGACACGGGTAAAATCATCTTGTGTAAGATTTCATTTTGTGAAATTTGAAGCTTTTGAAGTTTGTTTTTTTGGGCTCCCGCAAGAACTGACTTTGGAAGGATTTCATATAACTTACTACTTAAAAAAGAATGCGGTATGATTGAAATTATTCTGGTACAAGGTTTCTGTCCACTGAAAACAAAAATTACTCAATTTCCTTTGGATTCCATCTGCATATCATAAGTGGATAAAATATTGAATATTACGATGCAGAGAGCAGTCCTTCAGTTTTATGTAAATATTCGTTTTAGGGTTCACCGTTTTACTGTGAGCTTTGTGAAATGAAACTTGGAAACATAGAAGAGTGTCAAAATCATGCTACGAGGAAGTCACACAAGAAGCTGAAAAAGGTACGGACTTGTTCCGTTGCGCGAGATGTTTTTTTTATCAGTGACACAGGCAGCTCAAAAGAAAAAATGTGACTTAAATACTCGCAAACTTATGACCTTCTGGTTACTAGTCCAGAAAAGCTTTACCACTGAGCTAGTACACAAGAGACTTGTGGGATCTTTGGTCACTAAAATAGGTTGATATAGTTTCATGTAAGATTCATTTTAATCATTTAATTAGTAGATAGATAGACCCTGCACTTCAATAGCCAATAAACCTTATAATTTAAAAGTGTTATTCATTGTTTAAGAGAAAAGGAAATTTCAATATTATTCTTTTTTCACCAGTTGATAGTTTTCCTTACTGGTCAAACAAAGTGATAACCAAACCATAATCATAACTAAGTGCCCTTCCTCAAATAAATACCCCTCCCTTCTTCTTATGGCCAAAATTGTATTGTTAAGCACGTCAAGCACTTCAGTCAGTAGATTTCTAAAAGGTGATTTAGTGCTCTTTTCTTTAGTCAAAAGGAGAACATTTGGCGCTCTCGCGTGTTTCCCCGCCATCAGAACCTCAAATACTAGCTTTGAACAGACTTCTTGAATCAGTGGTTTTGGAGCGTGGGTTGTGTCCTGTGAGTGATTTACCAAGGCGGCAAGAAGTTGCGAAGGATGTCAGTAAAACTGTTTGCTCCACTCATCCAGGTAAGTCAACTTCCTCTCCGAGGCCACCTCAGGGCAGGGCTATCACTAAGTTTTGAAGCAGCCATAGCAAATAAAGATTCACCCATAACATCTTACAAAAATTTATACTGCCACCTTTAGCTTTGCACTTTGATTACCTGTAATATCAAGTGATCTCAGCTGTAACAGGTGTTATGGGTTACGGCCCTTAATGACAGCTCTGAAGTGGGGGGGAGGGCGCGTACATGCGTCTCTCGTCTGAATTTCAAAAGCGGTTGTTTCACTATTGAAGAGGTGGCCATGTCGCTCTTGGTGTTTTAGTATTGTATTTATGATTTTCCTCATCACTGTCACAGTTTCAGTCCAACTTCATGTTGTTTGTTGCCGTATTCATCTGTCTAGTTATGTTGCTGTTTCAAGGCCATGTTGCTTGTCGGAATTTAACCCTAGTGTCCTCCTCTCGTTTTTTAGTTTTATCTGTTTAGCCTTCACTCCAAAACATAAAGGTGTAGTGATCTGGTGTTCCTCTTACTGGACTTCAGATCTAGAGCCTCAGGTGTGAGCCTAAAACTGTGTCAGAAAATGAAAATATGAGGCAACTTTAAGGAAGAAACTTACTTGATTGAATTTTTTAGACACCCTTTCAATTATTATCTTTCTTAGTCTCTGGCAGATTTCTTAGAATGTTAGTTTGGAGGGCACACCATATGAAAAGACATTTTTTGAATTTGCCTTTTTAGAATGCTCAGTTTCTGTTTATGGTTCATCACTCACTGGATTTGGTTTGAAAGAGAGTGACGTCAACCTTGATCTTGTTATTCCAGATGAAGTGAGTACAACAATGTAGAAGCATTTACTTTAATTATTTCTTTGACCCCTTAGAGTGTCATAACCCACACCAGCCTCTGGTATCAAAGGGTGACTAAAGAGGAATTCAATACTGTAGATAGTTTAATTTTAACTGCAAGGTATTTCTTATTTATCTTCAAACTTGTTGGGGTGGATGTGCATGCGCAGTGTACGGGACAGTGAGGTTTAATAACGAATTGGCTCTAATTTTCATTTGGAGGAAAACCATTTAATTTTGTACAGTGCAGTGCAAGCATAAATAGTTATCTTAACCCTTTAAGCACTTGATCAGTGTCAAATTTCTCCTTGTAATATCACTGCTTTATAAAACAGAAAGGTCATGAGAATTAAGGACATAATCACACAAGATGAATCTAATATTGATACTTCAACAAATTCTCCCCACTACTTCCATTGAAAATGTATAGGGATGACAAATGAGAATTTGAATTTTGATGTGAGGGTTTAAAGGGTTAATCAAAACCACATTGTTTTGATTGTTTTCAGGTCATGATACCTCCTATTTTATTGTCAATTTTGGAGTTACTGCAAAATGATGGTAAGATTAGTGAAAAAAATTACCTTGCTCTTTGCTATTGCTAGAGCTGAGCTCTTGGGAGCTTGTAAAAGGAGTTCTATTTTAGTAATATCATTGGGAAAAAATAAAACCATCATATGTGCGAATTCGTTTGAAGTTTTTAAGTATTCAAACCAGTTTTTTCTCTTAATCGTCAAAGAAGTTGACCTTTAATCTTATATATTACAACTGTAATTTTTTTTTTCAGAACATTATTGTGATGTGAAAAGTGAATTTGATGCCAAGGTGCCACGAATTTTATTCAAACATGTCTCTAGGTTTGTAGACTTCTTTTAATTTTAGTTAACATGATTATCATTTATTGGTTAAAAAAATATTTTCTTGAAATTGAAAAACGGAGTCATTCTGATACTTTTGCTAAACATAACTAGTGCCCTGTTGATGTTTGCACTACAAAACTGTATTTATAAACATGATTATGAAATGAAAGGATGTGAAGATAATTTTATAGTGAAAGAAATGATTTTCTGTAGTTTCATGGTGTTGTGGACAAGTGTGATGAGATGATGAAAAGACACTCAACAATACTCACTTCACAAAGCAAAACAATAGCTAACCAACACCAATAAACCTTTTCTCCTTTAACAGCGGACTTGATTGTGAACTTAGCCCTGGAAATGTAACAGTAAGTTTCTTTGTTATTCATTGCTTTTTTCAGCATTGAACTAAAAATAACTTTTGTTTGTATTGACGTGAATTTCTATATTATACTCTTTGTGTTCTGGGGACCAAATTAGACACTATTAGTCTCCTTTTTTCCTGATGTGCTAAATTCATGGTTGTCACTAAGATTTCAAGTTGCTGGGTAAATACAACAAGTAGGCGGAAAATCAAACAACTAGTGGTTTGATCGTTTCTTTTGTTCTATTTTTCTTGTATTTTCATTTGAACCAAACCCGAGATGAAATAAAGAGTCATTCATTCATTCATTCATTTTGGTTCAATTTTTCTTCTATTTTCCTTTGAACGTAGCTGGGGGAAATTCCCGGCCCCCGGCTCTTTGACAAAGGGTTAGCAATTGAATTTCTTTACGTCTCACTAACTGAAGTTTTATTTTCCCTTTGCAGGCCTCCAACACGAGTCGTTTGTTAAAAATGTACGCTGATTTGGATCCTCGTGTTACGACTCTGGTAGTGGGACTGCGGCATTGGGCGAGGGTAAGTCAGTGAAGAGTCTACTTACAAGTGAAAAGTAAAAATAGAATGAACATTTTTTAAAATACTTTCTTGCAACATGCTCGGACAAAACCTGTCGAGACACGTTACAAAACTACTTGTTTTTCGGTCATCTTGATTAAAATGCACAT
Source organism: Porites lobata (assembly GCA_942486035.1). Taxonomy (NCBI): domain Eukaryota; kingdom Metazoa; phylum Cnidaria; class Anthozoa; order Scleractinia; family Poritidae; genus Porites; species Porites lobata. Next base: position 7,409,362 of record CALNXK010000004.1, read on the forward strand.
TGTTGCCAAATGAAATACCGTTCTCCGTGGGCGACATGACTCTGGTTTCGGGCGAGATGACTTTCTGGCGACTTGACCTGTTATCGATCGGGAAGAGGTGTACTTTGTTTTTTTTAGGGAAGATGGCAATATGACTCAAAATAAAATGGATGGAACTCTCTCAATTGTTTTGTTCGACGTTTTAGTTAAATTTCAAAAGCTGTCAACACAACGTTTAGGCTTTCATCTTCAAAGGAACATTAAGGATCGCATCTTATCATAACCGTAAACTTAAGGGTGAAAAGTGATGAAGGTGAGACATTGTATGGGTAAGTGAGTACTGATAGAGCGTGGTGCTGTTCTCATTGTAGCTATGTAGCATTGATTGTCAATCAGAAGGAGGTCTACCCGGATACTCTTTAGCTCTGATGGTTATTCACTTCTTACAAGAGGTTAAGCCACCAGTATTGCCAAGATGGAATCCAACTGAGGTAAGAGTCATGAAGTAAAAACTTCTCTTTATAGCCAGGAAAATGGAACGCCTCTCGATTACGGACAGTTCTCTTATCTTTAAAATAGAGACCTCTATTAGATTCTAAGACGAGAAAGACTATGAGGAGGGGATTTTCTCAATACTAAGTAGTGCGCGCACTTGAGTGAACGTCATTTTGGCGGGAAAACGTGATAGCCTTGGCTTCGTCATTCAAATTTGCTTGGATTATAAAGACATGGGGAGGGGGTCGCGAAAGTCTTCAAAAGTTATTAGGGGGGATAACTTCAGTGAAGTAACGTTCAAAGGGGGGATCGGCTAAATTTCTCCTTGTTTAGCCCAAAATCCAATCCGTATTAAGGGGATTTATGTATTTATGATTTTTGTATTGATTTGCAGATGGTGGAGAAGCCGTGTCCAAAGGAAGACTTTATAACTGAAAACGCGGATGAGATTGGAAGTTTGTGGTTTAAGCTGTTTAGGTAGGTGTAAATACTTTTCATAAATACTGAAATTTAGGAGATTGAGTGTGGTGTTCTTATTCAGAGTGAGACAGGCAATAAGGAAAATACTTCGGAGTGATAACTTAGGAAATATAGGGACGTCCCGGATGTCACGAATAGCAAACCGGAAGTTTGATATCTCGCTTAGTGGAACGCTTCTTTCTCGCTCAACGAATCTGAATCAGTGGGACAAACTAGAAAAGTTGTCAAGCGTACATGATGTTAACTATTCAAAATTTCTTTAAGTATTATATTAACCTTTAGTTTCATAGTCGTTGCGAACGCTAAATTTCTTCTAGCGCAATCTATTGAATTGGTTACTTCCAGGTCACATGGCATCTGACAATAAACTGTTAAGTGTTAAATGAAAAATTAAGTTTTAAATGTAACAACGGCGATTTTAACGTTTTAGGTTTTACTGTCTGGACTTTGACATTCCAAATCTGGTGATAAACATCAGAGAACCAGAGCCTCTTAAAAGAGAAGCAAAGAATTGGGGACGTCGCAGAATCGCATTAGAAGGTGAGACCGTGCCCACCTACCCCTCCCCAAAGCCAACATTAACGGTTACTTCTCACTTAGGGCAAAATGTAGGCTTAGGGGAGGGGTAGGTGGGCAGTTTCCCAGAAACGTACAATGATCCCCATATGATTAAGATTTTAACCCTTTGAGCCCCGGTATCCACATACAAATTCTCCAAACTGATCTCCATACTTGCCGTAAAGAATTAGTTGTGAGAATTTGATAATAGATCAAGGCATTTTCTCTTTGGTGATCATTTTATTAATATTCTCATAGCTTATCTCTTGACAGTGTATGGATTCTGTTAAGAGAAAATTGATCTTTGTCACTATTGGCACTTAAAGGGTTAATTATATTAGGCACTTATCTTTGATGAGAGTAACCAGGAGTCAATTCTATAAACGTCATTACAAGTCAAAGTGTAATTTGCAAGTTTACCTATTGTTTCAAACTCTAAAACAATAACTACACTTATACCGTACAGTTGTTAAATTGTTGTTATCAGCAAAAACGCTTTAAATACGCTGAATTGCACAATGAATCTCAACAACTTCAAGCCCTTCTACTTACCTGGGCTTCCCCCACAGAATGCTAGTCTCTACAATCGAAACTGCTGAATGGCATTGTTTCTATTTTAACTTTACCTAAATTACATTTAGCGACGTTCAAGACGACCCTAGTCCACTTTTGCACTCTGACACGCAATTTAGTCAAATTCAGTCTTGGATCTGGCCACAGAATTGAGTTAATTCTAAAAATAACCAATCAGAACATAATAACTAACTGTTAACTCACGCGTTTGCAACGCTTTAGTGCTGAAACTTTCTTTTTAATACCATTCCACGTGAGTTTCGACTAAACAGTTTTTATCAGTGTAACAAGGCTTTTACGGTTGTTTGTCATTTTCTCGACAGATCCCTTTTCTACCAAGAGAAATGTTGCTTCTTCCATGAGCAGTGACAAAGGTTTGGCTTATGGTTTTCTTTTCGGAAAATAAGTTACGATTCGTGTGAAGGTTTGGAGTGTAGTAAGTACATGTATAATGTTGTATCTTTAATATGTTGACTTCTTTTTCTATTTTTAGCGTTCGAATACTTTTTTGCTTGCTGGAAGAACAGTTATTTTTATTTTGGTTCGTTGCCAGGTTCCTCTCAAAATAGTAAGTAAAAATGAATTTCATTTTTTTATTGTGATACTCTTCATGGATTGTATCCTCTTACGTTGGGGAGGGATGTTGGCTATATCTGATTTCGTGCTGTAATGGAAGAAGATATGAAAGTGCACTGTTAATGGCTTAAACACAGTCTATTTGTATGTTCTCACTGAAAGTGTTACTTAAAAAAACTGTTGTAGAAGAATAACAGGAAGCACCTATTGTCGTATGCACGAAGTCTTCTGATGAATTAAATTCTTAACAATAGACATATGCTTCTGATAAAACTCAAAGAATGTTGTTAGGTTTTAAACGTTTGGTGGCTGTTCAAAAAAATTGGGACTGATGCCCGTCACATCTTTACGTCGCGAGCGTTTTCCCGCGCTTTATGCCACTCTCATTGCATGATGCTTTGAGTTCTGATTGGCTCTTCGGAGTGACTGTTTGTTTTGATTGGCTGCAATGATGTACTTGTACCTTCGCTGACGTGATAGTTCTAGATTTGTAAAATTTTGCCCGCTACGAGACTTTTGGCGGGAAACAGTTTCATTGTAAGATGTCATATGACCTCGAAGTAGCCAATGACAGTGCGAGCTGTTGGGGGAAAAATTCCAGCTATGTAGGAATATGAACTCTTCTGTTTCTCTACAGACCCAGTTGCGGACTCTCCAAACACCAGTTCAAGCAATTCCAATAAGAAAAGTGACAAAATGAAGCAGAAGACCGATGCTTTGATTGAAGAAGAGGCTATTTTTGATATGGATGACGTAGATAATGCAACAAACCAGCTGGAGTCATTGAAGCTTCAATCAAGTGATAACGGTGTTAAGCCAAAAGGCTTTCAGTCTGAGAAACCAACTGAGGAAGATTCCCCCAACGTAAAAAGCAAAACTGATGACAGTGTTTCAGACGAGGAGGTTGAGATCACTTTGAGTGAATCTGACAACGGTGATGCCAGTGAGTCAAAAATCAAGACTGCAGAGGGTGACGAAAAACATGTTGATTCAGAAAACCGAGGCTCTTTGAATACAGAATCAGTCAACAAAACAACTGTTGTTGATGTGCCGCCAGACATTGAGTTCAGGTACTAATACGTTTCACTGTACCTATCCGTACTTTATTCCCGCAGTTTAAAGAAATGAAAGTACAAAATTAAGTGTCCCAGACAAAAGGGACCCAGATAAAAAGTCCATCACCAGGAGCGAACAATTTGCACTTTCACAAGCAGTGGGTGGGGAAGAGGAGTGAAAGGCTAGTTTTATTTACCCTCCCAGAAAGGCTAGTTTTTTTTAATGGTTACGAGCCCTGTAAAATTTTGTTGTTATTATAAAAGACCGATTTAGACGAAACGATTTTTGCTTACGACTATCGTGCACGACTGGCATACGTCATAACTTTCGACCATCCACACGCGCACAATTTTCACTTACGACATCCACAATGTATCGTTCCAGGCGGTGTGCGTCACGATATTCGACCAATCAGAATGCATCATTTGTAGAGCGATTTTCGCGCTTGGAAAGAGCTGTTTCAGAGGTATATGTAGTGAAATTTTCGATTTATTTCAAGCTTGTGTACGTAATTTCGGCACTATACAGCCGTGGAAAGTTGTTGGAACACTTTATCTTGATAGCAGTTGCGTTACTTTTAAATATTGTGCTTTCTTGAGCGTTTGTGACAAGTTTGGATTGCTCGGTCATGTGCAAGCCGCCATGATTATTTGAGTGTTATTTTGGCCGTTCTTCTTGGATTCATTCCTGGTTGCTGGTAGCGGTTTTATCAGATTATTTCGGTGAACCTGTTACTTCAACCTTTCGTCTTTGTAAATTTCGCGGTCTACCCGGGTCTACCTCTGTTAGTTTCCCCGTTATGGCGCGTCGAAGGCGTCATAAAATGAAGAAATCGTCCCAGCCAAGTAGCCCAACTCCCGGGAAACGGGCTGAGAAACTTGCCGAAGCGAACACCGACGTGAAGCAAGTATCGCAAAATGCAGGAAGAGTTTGTTTCATTTTAAACCAGAAAAGGTAAATAAGTTTGAATATTGTGATAATCTTTGGAAACAAAACATTTTTCATAAAATAATTTGCGTGCAGTGTGTGTTTACATAAAGATTTGCATACACATAGCGCACCCCACAGATAGCCCAAGCTCGAAATATGAGCATTGGCGAACATCGGCATTGTTACGTAACATTGATTTCGAAATATAAGGATTTGTATGGGAAAAAAACCTATCGTTTCCGTAACCTACGAAAATGAAAGGATTTCGATAAAATCAATCAATCAATCAACAACTTTATTTAAGTGTCTAATCTTCTAGCTTGCCGTCAGGCCTACTAATCGGGGACCATACTTAAATTACTTATTAATAAGAAATATATATACATAATACTATAAGCTAATAAGATTTAACTATTCTAAAACTACTTAAAAGATACACGATATTCAATATGCTTCGAAAATACACCTATGTAATAAATAAGAAAAAAACTATATATACAATTTTATAATATATCAACTTCACTAGTTATGATATTTTCTGTTTATGAATTATGAGTCACACAGGTGGCACCCTTTGCATGCGTTATCACTAACCAAATTGCTCAGATCTTTTCTCCTTATATTTGCTTTAAACCTGCTTAAGGAGCAAAAAACAGCTTACCTTACATAAAATGTGTGTTACGTCTCTCCTGTGTGGTCCATGATCAGATTTTTGGCCGTTTTATGGGTTGTACTGTAAACGGTTTTCTTTCTCCAGTTATATAGAGAGAAAACCGTTTACAGTACAACCCATTAAACGGTCATAAATCGGACCACACAGGAGAGATGTAACACACATTGTATGTAAGGTAAGCTGTTTTTCCTTTCATTTTCGTAGGTTACGGAAACAATAGGTTTTTTTTCCATACAAATCTTATATTTCGAATGTTATGCAAGAATGTCGATGGTCGTCGATGCTTATATTTCGAGCTTGGGCTATCTGTGGTGTGCGCTATGTGTATGCAAATCTTTATGTAAACTTACGCGAGGGAGTAAATCTCTACCAAAACGCAAAACCATTATCGAGGATGTAGGCAACATCATACAGGATTTTAAAACTGTGAGGTTAGGTTTATAACAAAATCGATACACTGCGCTCACTTCAATGAACGTACAGACAAGATCGTAGTTTATTTCTGCGGCCGTAGCTTCGGTGAAATTCTCATTGTGCTGTAGCTGTTCGGGCGCTACTTTTGGTCTGTGTTTTTATTTGCTCATAAGGATCACAATCAGTCAGTGTTTGCAAAATAATATAAAATTGTCGATGAAAATAAAATTGTTATGAGAGACGATGCAAGATTTCTCACCTTGCTCTTTCTTCGCGCTCCCTCTCCCTGCCCGGTGGATAAAGTCCATCAAACGTTACTATTAAATGGACGAATTTTTTGTTTAAGCAAATCGAAATATGAACTACAGATCTCTTTCACTCTGAGATAAAAATGTACATATAACCACAGCACTAAACAGTACTTAAAATCTTCTGAGAAGCTGGAAATCGCCGCCTAAAATCGGCTGAAATCGCACCTTCGATCGTCTCCGAATCGCTAAACTTATTGAAATTACTTTATGAAGCCAATAGCAAGCATCTAAGGCTAGTATGAGATCTTGAAAATTCTCCAAATCGCTCTCTTCCGTAATGTTTTTCAGGAAAGGAGGCAGTGTTTTGATTCGTCTCTCTTACCAGTCCGGAATATGCCTAAATTTAAGGAATCTAATTAATTAATCTGGCGGACAGAGCATTGTTATTTCGTTCTCCTTTTAACAGGTTTCACATTATTTCAAAGAAAACATTTATTCGAATAAGCGCCCAACCTCGAATTAGCGCCCATCCTAGAGGCAGAAAAAGTTAATAAGCGCCCACCCCTCCCCTTTCCACTCAAACTCAAGTAAGCGCCCACAACCAAATCCCACTCCCCTTCCCCCTCACAGCCCGCAAAAAAAACTGAATAAGTTCCCCGAAGACGGAGTTTTGTTCAGAGTATTTTACAGAAACCTATTACCATTTATTGTTTTGTTGCAAAATGAACATACTACACTTGCTGAAAATGGTGAAAATTCAATAAGCGCCCAGCCTCAAATAAGCGCCCACCTCGAATAAGCGCCCACTCTCAAGGTCCAAAAATTTAATAAGCGCCCAGGGCGGTTAATCGAATAATTACGGTATTCCAGACCGATCGCAGAGGTCGTGGCTTCAGTAGCATGCATGGCTTGCAAGATTTTTGATAGAAGCAAACTGATCCCGTGTAAAAATAACCGTAGAGAAAGTATGAAAATTTCTTGAAATCGTACAAAACAGGAATGGTACCACCTATTAACTTCTACAGGACAAGAATCAAAGACTAAGTCATCATAACAAGAGTAAAAAGTAGTTCAAATTTAATAATTTTCTTGTTTCGTGTTGCCAGCACACATGGACTTTACGCATCTGGTGCCTTCTTTGCTTGCTGTCGTACCTGCAAGGTTAAAATCCAACGCAGATTTTCAGTGTTTAATGAGTAGCGAAATACATCAATTACAGTTGAAATTTGCCTTTTTGCTTTGATTTTTTTTTTAAACTGTGGATGAACGTTTGGAGAATCCAACAGTAAATAAATTTTTCCAGATTTGGTGAATTTCAGAAACAAGGAGGTTAGTAATCTACCTTGCGCTTATGATCTTTAATTTTATCCCCGCAAATTCGGCAAAGTGAGGCGAGATGTTGGGCGTGAATATCCATAAGACTATAAATAAGCTTACCTTGAAAAGAAAAACGGCAAAGGCTCGTATTAATGCGAAAGTGATAACACGGCTCTGCCATGTCTGCGTGAAACCCGGCGGTGGAAAACGTGTTTTGGACCTCGGAATTCAAAAATTGTCGACCAAAATTGTAGGTTCTCTACCATCCCCACATTCAACATGATAAAAGCTAATCGATATGACAATCGAGGAAAAATATCTAGAACTTCGTCAAAAATCCGTGAATCCAAAAATTGGATACTTGTTCACCTACCTTGAAAACTGACCAAAATCTAGCCTGCATCGCGTTGTTCAAAAGGAGAAATAAGCCACAAATTGTTCCGAATATTTCACGAGGCACTTCCAATATGGCTTCCGATACGCAGCACTCTTAAATAAAATTGTGTATGCCTCACTAAAAGTCCTCGAAATATGCGTGAGAGCCTCCAAACAGTGAACTCTGGTTGATCCGCCATTTTCCTCGAGAGCAATAGCTCCATGACGTCACAACTGTCCTTTAATTTAGGGATATTCCGGACTGCTTACGAGATGCGAACTCGACCGTGTCGCGATTGAAATGAGGCGCACAAACAGTTTTACCCATGAACCTTGGAGGGTCGTGACGCACACCGCCCGGTGTCGTTCGAATGTCGTGGGTCTATTTACACGAAACCGTCTGTCGTGAAGTCATGATGTATGCTAGTCGCGCACGATAGAAATAATCGTACCGTCTAAATCGGCCTTAAGATTCTCACAAAAATGTTCACCGTATGTTTAGGTTCGATGCTCAGGTTTTTAGGGGTAAGAGTCGCCCAGTGACGACCTGTTGTTTCTGTAAAGAGGATGGCCACATCAAGACGCAGTGTCCTGATCTGAGAAAACCTCCCCTGAGACCCCTGCCGCCTATGACTCAACAGTTTGGTGATGTGCTTGACTTTGCTTGCACGACATGCAGAAGTAAGCATTCATTTTAGAGAGATTTACTTACGGTCACACTTACGGCAAACGGCAGATGCAAGTTAAAAAGTTTTCTCAAAATAGCAAATGATCAGGTAAAAACACTCCAACACAATTCTTGTGGATGAAAATAACGTAAAACAACCAAGTTTTGTCGGCGATAAGAGGAGCCCGCAATCGTAGTCTCCAGATTGTCGTTACGCATGCGTCGCATGTATGTAGCTAGCATTCGTTTGGACTTCCACAAAGAATGATTGGAATGCTCAGAACGCAATTGATCACGCGCGTTTGGACCTTCTATCACTCGTAATCTGATCACGCATGTTTTAACCATCTGTTACTTGAAACTTACGCAAAGCACAGCGTTGGAGCAAAAGCGTTTTGACCTTCGATCGTTGTCGCCCGCACTCCGTAACCTTTGGTCATTACTAGTTTTAGAAGTGAAGAACAGTTAGACAAGTGAAGGAAAACTTAGTCTTGTAGTACAAATCCACGTTTGCCATTTGTCGTGAACGTGACACTAAATCTCTCTGTCATCGCTTTTTTCAGTCCATTTCCTGTGGTACATATGAGGAGGAGTTGTTTAGCCAGTTCGCTCCCACAGTCTTCGACAAAAGTGTTAAGAGTCGTGCACTGTTACCTACAGGACGCCCATCCCGCGGTTTTGGTACCCCCTTCCCCATCCCAGCCAGGTCATTTTGTTCAGACGGGGGCAGAAATGATCCAGCCGGACTTCAACATTGTTTTTTTTTTTTTTGGGGGGGGGGGGGGAGGGAGGGGGAATATTTGGGTTTTATCTTGAGACTAGACACGGCATCATCCATTTTTCCTAACATTTTTGTCCAAGATTGTAGACTAAGTTATGGAACAAATTGTTTTGATTATCATTTTCATTACAAAAATCTCCCCTAGTTAAGTCAAAGTGTCAATGTAGTTACCACTTGGCACCAAATCGAAATCACTATTTTTTGACTTTTCCCGAAGACCGGATCGCTTAATGAATAGCTTATGTTTCTTTAGTTTCCTTTTTCCTCTTATGTTTTGTTTCAATAGTTTTTAGTGGAAAATAATTATTGCAACAGCACTCCGTTGTTACCGTTGTGTTTTTAACACCTCTCCTTTGTTGCAGGTGATTTCGAATTCGATAAGTCGGAAGTCGGGTACAGAGAGAAGGTTTTGCGAAATCTGGAGGTATACATCCACGAAATCTTTCCAGGTAGGTCGTCAAATAAAGGACGCGCTTTTTCGGTGATACATCTGTATGAGTAAGGGGGAGGAGGAAATGGGGCGGTTTGCTGACAATAGGGACTTAAAGATTCAACGACGCGACCGCAACGAGAACGTCTAAGGGCCAATAGGTTGAATGGGTTAACCCGCCTGTCCAAAACAACAACTTGACCCGCTCGTGCATCAGACCGGGTTTTTGTACAATTTTCATGTAAACGTTTTTGCCTGGCTACGACGTGATACAAAATTCGCCAAAAACTTTTTCGTGATTTTAACAATGGAGACTGACGGGTTAAACAAGTGAGTGAAAAAGCATTAACTAAAACTCGTGGTTTGCCAGCATTTTTCTTGTTTACGTGAACCATTCAATAATGGTCCCGGGAAGGCGGGGTTGAAATTCAAATTCAGGTTTTTTTTTCACCTAAGCGGGTTACCTCACCTACCTGGGGTCCCCCACCTCCATGTAAACAGGCCCTAAAAAACAGTAGGTTGAATGTTACCAAAACAACAACTTCGCTCGTGCATCACGCTTTTTTGTACATTTCTTTGCCGTTTTTTCCACGACTACGACGTGAAAATGCCTATTTTCGTGTTTTTATGGAGAACGTAAACAAGTAACAACGAATTTTATTTCGCTTTCTGAACTTGAATATGGTCCCTTAAGTAAAATTCAAATTCAGGAGGGTTCGCCTACATTTGAAAAAGTAAGTAAGCAGGAATAATCGCGATAAAGACGGAAAGAACGCAAGTTCATTTTTTAAGCGACGTTCTCGTTGCTGTCGCGTCGTTGGATCTTAAAGTCCCCAGTGGTTAAAGAACGCGGTGCCAGTTTTCCTCCCTCGCAGCCAGTGGCTGAATAACGGAGCTTGACGCGATTCAGACAAAGCCTCCTTTTCAACTGCTCCTCGATCAAGACGAAGACAAGAAGACTCTGCTCGCAGGTTGCCACGTCCTCTACTCTTTTGCGAACTATGTCACAAGTTCTTTTAGGTCGCTTTGTAACAGATATATAAGGATGAAGAGGAAAGAGCTTTTTTGTTTAAATATATATTTTCCCGGCGGTAAATTGACTTTCAAGAATCAATTCAGTTCAATTATTGTATTTTAGAAAAGGCACGCTCGGACATCTCAATTTAGTCATATCTCCTCGCGAGAGCGTTGTAAATCTCCGATTTAAGTGATAAATGATGATTCGATATTAGGTTTTACCTTGAAGTCGAACGTAGAATTTATTGGGAGAGGCTGTCCTCGAATAACGACACAATGTCTTACATTAAATGAAAATTAATGTTTTACCATCTTCATTTAGGTGCAAGACTTTTCTTGTTTGGCTCTTCGAAGAATGGTTTTGGCTTTCGGACCAGCGACATTGACATCTGCATGACCTTAGATGATATGGCGAAAGAGGAGGTGAATAACTCTATGTCTACTCCTGTTTTGTTGTGGGTTCTTAGATTTCTACTTAGCCTTATACTTAGCCTTATCCTATAACTGCTAATTAACGTTGCCTCGATTTTGTATTACATGTACTCCTTGAAACGCCTTGATATTTGGCCTTGAATTCTCGGTTCATTTAAGGATAAAAGTGCTGTAAAAAGCTTAATACTCGCGTGAGTGCTAGGGAGGATTTATAAATGAAACCGTAGACTCACTAATCCCACTTGTTGTGCGTGAGTTTAGAAAGTCCTTTCAACAGAGGCTGCGTACGAATCATGTTTGAATCACAGAGATTTTTTTTTCATTGCAGGTTGATGCAGTCGAAGTAATCAAAAAACTAGCCAAGCTCTTAAAGAAGCACAAAGACTGTGCCAACGTGTTGGCTATAACTACCGCCAAAGTTCCCATCGTGAAGTTTTACCTCCGTAGCTGCAAACGCGAAGCTGATATCAGTCTTTATAATACTCTTGCGCTGGAGAATACTGCCATGTTGGCAACGTATGCCAAACTAGATGATCGAGTTGCTACTTTGGGTTACACTGTCAAGGTATTTGCAAAGGTAAGGTTACTGCTTTCGACGTAAGGAGAACGCAATTCGTAATCTTAGTAATCCTGTTGTTGTTTGTCATGCTGTGGTACTCAGGGGTGACCGTAAAATTCCGAAAGTAAACACTGTCTCCGTGAAAGTAAGGTCAACCGCTAGAAGGTGCCAGCAAAGTTTTGACCGAACGCCTAGCAGGCCGCTTGTGTAAGAGAAGGTCGCCAGTCGTTGTGTAAAGTTATTGTAAGTCTTTTGTTAAGTCCCCCTCTCTCTTTTAAAGGGGAAGAAAGTTATGAAGCCTTCCTCCCCCAAAACCCCCCTCCCTTACCACCACCACCTTTAACACTTCATGTCAACTGATCCGGTGTGGTTTATTCATGTGGAAGTTCGGATTTGTTTTTGATCTTCGGCTGCATGATCTCAATGCCAATAAAAAACGTTGTTGAAAAACAGACTTCACACACTATTATACTTCCTATTTATATTCACGACTAAGAGACGGGAATGGGTGTGCAGCTCGAACTATGGAGCCTGAGTGTTTAATGCCGTCCAAATAACGTACAAAGTTCAACATCATAACTAAGGAATGGTATACAATATTCCTAAATAAAGTAACTCCGGCTAAACTATTCACGTGCGCCGCCTGATACGAAAACCCAAAAACCCAATGGGAAAAAATTGGGAACGTATTCCCCAACCGATGCGGTCACACAACCTCTGGGGGTTAAACGTAAAAAATCAATCGATAGATGAATAAAGTAAGAAATAAAAATAAAAGTTGATAGTTCGAGAGCTGAGGTGAATACATTACAACTGTCAAAACCTTGTATACCTAATAACAATAGAGTCAATTAACGCCATATCGGCTCACGTGCGTTCATACCAATAGGAAAGTATTTACATTCTCTGTCACTGCCACTACGATTAGCTCCGCCGAATGTAAATACATTTTTCCTCGATTATCCTAAGTCACCCAGTCACTTAAAAGAAGGGAAATCAGGTTAGAGCTGAAGTGAGGTGACCGCGTCCGAGGTCAAACAGAGATAGTTAATTTTATCGCCTTGCCGTGCCATTTGTTGTTTTGCTTTTTAACCCTAATGCTTTTTTGATATTCCCCGTGCCTTCGCCTTCGTAGTTTCCTCGGATCATTTTACGTTTCTGGGAAACTGCCCACCTACCCCTCCCCTAAGCTAACATTTTGCCTTAAGTAAGAACTAAGTGTTAATGTTGGTTTAGGGGAGGGGTAGGTGGGCAGTTTAACGGAAGCGTAAAATGATCCGTTTCTTCAAGTCCTTAACGAAGCTGAATTACCTAACGTTTTTCCCTTCTATTTTGTGTTTAGGTGTGTGATATTGGAGACGCGTCCAAGGGAAGCTTGTCATCTTACGCTTACATCCTCATGTTGCTGCATTATCTACAGCAGTGCAACCCGCCTGTTATTCCAGTCCTTCAGAACCTGTATACAGATAACAAAAAACCAGAGAAGATCATTGATGGATGGAACTGCTGGTTTTGTAAGGACCTGAAAGAGATTGTATGTGTACACGCCCTTTGGCTTTTTCATCTCCCAGGCTGTTCCAAATTTGCTGTCCAAATGCAATATTAACAGAGAACGTGTCGCCAAGATAGAACCTACTTTAAAATCCAACCGAAGCGTTTGTATCTACAGTATTGAAATCCGCTACGATTGCCTGGTCTCGTAGAAAGTTACCATTGATACTATAAGCCATTTGGGGGTTGGCTGTGAGGCTGGTTCGGTGTTGTGTTGGATTGCAGTATTGGATTGTTTTGAGGGCAGCAATTGTGGCGTAGTTTCCTACGCAATCTCGTAACAGCCAATAAAAAAAGCGATAGCTTCCCTAATACGGTCCCACAGTGCAACTCGACACATCGCCGACCCTGTCTCGCGCGGAACATCAAAATGGCTGACATTATTCGAACTCTCGATCCCATGACCTCCCTAACACCGGCCGGCGGGCACTCTATCCACTTAGCTAGGGAGAGACTTGCGGAAAGCTAGGCCATACACCAGGCTCATATTTGACCGACGCCAAGTTTGTCTGTGTTGTTTCGGACAAAGTTTGCTCAAAACCCATTAGTCATGGGTCACTCACACTTTGGAAAATGGGTTTTTGTCTTCTTGCTCTTCAAAGGCCTTGTTTTGAATCTTCGAATTGCTTTCATAATACTAGCGTGGTTTACTCTAGAACGTGGGAAAATTTCGTTATCCCGATGATGTGAACCACCGAAAAACATTTGAAATAATGTAAAAAGGCCACACAAACGGGCTTGATGACAGACGGGAAGACACGAATTACCACTTAACTGTGTAATAACTTGGAGTGACACTTGAGGTGATCTTATCATGCACTCTTGTTTCATTCACAGATCACATTGTTGATCCTTCATATATGCTCACACGAAGGGAAATTGGAATATATTTATGTTATGTGCTGTTGTTTTGTTTCTTAGAAAAACCTTTGGAATCAGAAGCAAGCGAATCCATATAGCGCAGGGATGCTGTGGTATGGCTTTTTGAGGTACTACACTGAACAGTTTGACTTCGAACATGACGTGGTTTGTTGCAGAAGAACAAAAAAGCTGACGAAATTCGAAAAGATGTGGACAAAACATGTGTTTGCTATTGAGGGTAATTTCCTACCGCTGTTCTTTTTTCTCTTTTTTTAACCATTTGCTGTTTAAGAGTGCTAAGCCAGAAATAAGAAAAGACAATATATGAATGAGCGATTTGTCTCGCGCTGATTGGCCGAGAGCTGTGGTTGATAAGGGTACAGGCCATTCAAATAACGTGATGGTGGCGCAATTTGTGTAGTTCCAGGTTGCAGATTCTAAAACGGCACCACAAAAAGTGATCGCGGTCGCCTACGAGAGGTGGTTCCAACTGCAGGCATTTGGCTGAGACAATTTTGGTGTTTGGATAGGTGATCGGGAGGTGGTTATGGCGTGTTTCCACTTATGTTTTTGTGTAACTTATTTCGCAGATCCCTTTAACTTGGATCATAACTTGGGTGCAGGAGTGACAAGAAAGATGGCCAGCTACATCATGAGTACCTTCATTAGAGGGCGTGAACGATTTGGATTTCCACGGTACGACATACCCCCGCAACTCTGCCAGCGGTTCTTCTTTGATGTGTACTTCTTAACTGATGGTTACGAAGCTCCAACAGACCGCAACTGTCGGGTTTGTGGCAAGATAGGGACACATCGCTAAAGACTGCCCACGTTCCAAATCCAACCGAAGAGCTGAAGAGAAGAAAGAGGAAGAGGAACGAAAGGTAGCTAAGGAAAATGGCCAAATACCCGTCATAAGCAGAAAACCTTTTAACGCCGGCCCTGCTCGTCCAAGATCTGCATCGACCCCCAACAAACAGGAGCAGAAAAGGGGGGATGAAATTAGTACATCGCTGCCTGAATCACAACAAAATAACATTCCAGCCCCCCAAGAAGTGAGTGGTCAAAGCTCATCCAGATCTCAACCCGACACAAACTCTGTTACAGCAGCTCTGACTCAAAACCATGAGGTAAATCCTAACGAGAACAGTATAGCGAATAGTCCTAATATGCCTCCATCGCATGTCCAAAGCCCACAGACAGGTGTGGTCAACAAGAATGGATCAGTAACTGACCTTGAAAGCGAAACGATGGTTGCGAATAGCACTCACGCACAGACACCATCGCCAAAGGATCTATCTGCTAATGTAGCAACTGATATTATCCCAGGAAGCCCAACCCAGGGTCCTCATGCTACAGGTGCAGGATCAAATAACGGGTTGGCTGGAAGAATGTCACCTCAAGTTAGCAAATCGCCGCCTGAAATACCCGACGGACAACCCTTGATTATGAAAACTCCACCTCGAAACCAGCCATTTATGTTCCATCCCCAGACTGGTCATCTTTTAGGTTCTCCAAGTCAATATGAAATGTGGCGGAGACACCATGAACTGATGGCTCTTACTCAGTCTTTCTCGCCTCCTATCAGACCACTCGTCCCTTACCCGCTGACACCCGAGGCACAGACACAGGGGCAACACTGGAATGTTGTATCTGAAAACTTACCCATGCAACACTTTGGATCACCGATTCGTGGACAACAACATCGTGCTGTGCCTAATGAGCATCTTGTATCTCATAGCCCGCCAAATGTTTCTAGAAACGTAATGTGGCCCGCAGGAATACACAGCCCACCTCATGCGGCTAGGGGGCACCAGTATCAAGAACAACAGCTTCCGTTTCCTCGTGTAGGCGCCCCTGGTCTGCCAGTACCAGTGACAGGATTGCCGCCGCATCCTCGCCTATCTTATGCCAGTTCGCCTGGTGTACCAGTTTCTCCCCAACAGATTGCCCAACATCTTCAAATGACTAACTCGCCTGGCATGTCCCCCCCTGTCTATGGATCACCGCCCCAGCACGCGCTGCAGCACTCTGTACCTCGTCAGGAGGGTCTTTCACATCCCCTCATGGGAACCCACATGGTCAGTTCGCCATATTGGCCATTCTGGTTTTTTACTTCTAAGTGATTGTTGTTCTTTTTGTGTGCCAGTAGGTAAATCGTACGGTAAAGAGGATGGGGATTTCATAAACAAATAAGTTATTTTCTCTTGCGCAATCTTGTAGGCCACGATTTAGATAGGTACGCGACAAACTAAAGAGAAAACTCTTGGGCTAGATCTTGGTTTTCGAATGGTATCTGGGCTTTTTGGCAAACCATGGAATGGGTGGCGTGCTTTCCATTCAGTTTGTCTCATGAAGATCTCTGCTTTTTTTCACAACTTTATTACACTAGGTTCTTGGTCTTATAGGATTTTATTAACCAGGGTGAAGGCAAAACGTCCTTTGGCGAAACATAATTTCTCAGTTCCGTTTTCTTCAAAGCTTTTGCTCTAACTTATTATAAAGAACTGTGCGGCTAACATGGCGTGCTGGGTATTTAGACAGGGGAGCAGTTTATGGACCTCATGAGGAAGGCTGAAGACGAATCGAAGAAACAAGAAAGCGCTCTGGCGACGAAAGTTTCTTCAAATGAGGTTGAGGTATGTATTTGTGACCTTATTTTAGTAATCACGTTAGTCAGCGAGAAAATACTCTTGTCATCTGGTCAGACTATTGTGATAAAGCTTTAAGTTCTGCACGAAAACTTCCCCTTCTTTTCCTAACACTATCAAATCGTGAATGTCTGTTTTGAAGTAGCACTTTATTATCCAGAAGAAATGAGCAATCATCAAATTTTGAAAGGGCGTTTTATGGATTTGCCTGGTCAGTATATTCAAACACGTCATTTCCATGCTTTTTTAACCCATTCTATTCTGATACTCCCCAAACGTTCGCTAACATTCAGCGTGTGAAATACTGAAAATAAATTGCACCTTGCAAGAAAGGTGATACACAAATTCCATTCAAGTGTTACCACCGTAGAATTCAAGAGAGTCAGGAGTCAAAACTTTGCGCGATTTCCTTTGTGAGTGAAAGTTTTGAAAGTTTACATTCATTGCATCCAGCGAAGTGGTGCCTATTTCAGTCGGTGTCAATTGCAGCAAACTGTCTATGGACAATTATCAACGCCTCTTTGTTTTTAAGAGGTTCTCTGTGGTTACTATAGTCTTTTATATTCCTGATTCTTTGCGTTTTTCATTTGTCAGCATAAAGAGCTCAAAACTGTCTCTCCAAAGGACCTCAAAATAGCTGAAACTCCTGAGGAACACAAGTTGTTATCTAAGCTCAATCAAGTTAAAAGTCTTTGGGAAGAGGGTTTCTCGCTTGCACCAGAAAGAACCTGTCCCAATCCAGAGCCCACGGTTAATGGCCACTTACAGGAACAAAGTGGCGTGGGTCTTTCTGCTGGTGAAATGCAATTACCAGCGAAAAGGGAGGCCTGGGGGCCTGTTCCTGACACGCACGAGGAAAGTGATGAAATCAAGTTAGTTGACGCGGATCAGAAAGAGAAAGATTCAGTACCATCAGATGGGAAAATGCAAGCTACTTCATCTCCAAGTGACGAAACTTCTGAAGAAACAAACGTAAAGCACCAAACGACTGGAACAACACCTGAAGAACTGCCAACACGTAAGCCAACTAGGCGCGGAGGTCGTGGAAGAAAACCGAAAGGTTCTAGATACATTGAGAGGGACACAAATGCTGTGCAGAAGCTGGAGGAGAAATTTCTAGAAGATGAGCAAATTGCAACAAAGGGTAACAGACAAAGTGGCCATGCTGAACAAAAATATGACGACATTGCAGTGGGAACGTCACCACAAAAGGAAAGAAGTGCAGTGAAAAGTAAAGAACAGAAAATTGTTGAGGGGAGTAGCGAGTCAGGGACGCAGCATAAAAAGAAATCCCCCAGTAGTGCTAAGGAAAGGGATAAGGGGCAACCAGAGATAACCCACCAGGAAGCTCGAACAGCAGAACGACATAACGCTCCCAGAAATTCTACTGAAGGCTTGAAAGGGGCAGTGCCAAAAAAGAAGAATGCAAGTAATGCACAGGATGAGCAGAAAAAAGGACGGCAGAGGAGCCGGAAAGGTAAGCGGACGAGGGATTCCGGTAATCCACTTGATAGTGCAGGCGAGGAGGTTGAAGATGGGGCTTTTAAACGAAAGAGTGCTCAATCAAGTGGAAGAAACGGGGTTAAAAAAGGATCTGGTGGAAGCTCACAAGATGCACGAAGAGCGGTTCCCGAAGATTCCACTGGAAATCCCAGTAAGGGAATTACAGATGCAACTTCCTGTCAAAAGGATTCTCTAACAAGTGCAAAGGGTGGAGGCAAAGTAGGATCGGAGGTGAGGTCACAAGCTGTTCAATCGGCAGATTCCCGTAATCCTCATGGACATTCTATCAAGAATGGAGGAGATGGCGCTTCTAACCGAAAGGGTCCTCCAACAAGTACAAAGAATGGGGGCAAAAGAGAACCAGAAGGGAGCTCTCAAGGTGCACGACCCAAGGATTCCAGTGATTCCCTCGAAGGTCCTCACAAACTGAAAGGAGGTAAAGGCGGATCTCCTAAACAAAAAGGACCCCCAACGAGTACAAAGAATGGGGACAAAAAAGGGTTGGAGGGGAGCTCACAAGATTCACGGAAGGCAGATTCCGCTGATTTCCCCGGAAGTCCTATCAAGGGGGATACAGGTGGATCTGCTAATCAAAAGGATTCTTCCACAAGTACAAACGGTAGAGAGAACAAAGGATCAGAGAGAGGCTCGGAAAGTGTAGGAACTGCCGATTCCGGGGACTCCCCTGGAAGTTTAAGCAAGGGAGCTAAAGGTGAATCTCCTAACCAGAAAAGGTCTCCATCAAACACAAACGACAGGCAGAAAAAAGGACCAGAACCTGCGGAAAATTTTGGTAATTCTCCAAGAGATTCTAGCAAAGGTGGTAGAGGGGGAGCTCGAAACAGGCGACGGAGAAGACAGCATTCCCGTGCCAATAGTGAAGGAAAGGGTGGCGAAAAAAAGGACCCGAGGAGCCGAAGCAATAGTGAACCGGACAGATATCCTTTTAAAAATTCTTGAACTCTTCAACGATGGACACGGCGCTCACCTATGAAGAGTACTTGATACTTCACAAATCCAAATCATGGTTTAACTAGACCAACTCCTTTTTCAGGATGCAAAGAAAGTAATGCTGCTGTAGTGTAGTTAATATACTTCTCTAACTTGTATGTTTTGTTGGTCATCTGATGATATTCCAGAGAACATTTTCGTTCAACTTTTCTGATTTATGAAACGACAGAGGTGAATCCCCTCGAGACCTACATTGATAAACAAACTATACAACTTAAAGAGGTCAATTTATCCAGAGCGCCAGACATAAGCAACTTCCATTAAAATCCTGACGTAAAGTAATTAAAAAACAAGTGGTGCCTAGCAATGGAAAACAGTAACAGAGAAACTGAAATGGTCACACCAAAGGCTTTTGTCCACTGACACAAACGTTCGACCTACGTTTCACGTGCGCTGGACGGGTTAATGTTCAATAGACTTTACCTGCCCCGTTCCACAGGACATATTCAGGGCAAAATGAATTGACCAAAAACATTTGCCCCCAAAAAGATAAAACTGCTTCACGTGACAAACGAAAAGCTGTATGGTTCTTAACTCATTGCGTCGTGTCTGTAGCACCGAGTTCTCGGTTGTTAGATAGGTAAAACACTCTTTCAAATGTGCGGTGAAATATGGATTGTGTCAACCGATATCCAAGCAACAAGAAGTGATATATACGAGGAGTGTTTCATCTGATATCCCAACACCGAAAGAGTGTTATATCAAACACGGGAGGGAATGTTTCTTATCAAATCCAAACATTGAAAGAGTGATACATAAACACGAGAAAGCGTGTTTCTTATGATATCCAAACACAGGAAGAGTGATATATCAAACGTGAGAAGGAGTTTTTCTTATCGTATCAAAACACTGAAAGAGTGTTATATCACACACGAGAAACAGTGTTTGTTATGATATTCAAACACCGAGAAAGCGATTATATCACACATCAGAATGAGTGTTTTATCTGATTTTCAAACACTAAAAAGTGCTAAGTAAAATACGATTTAAATCATTTTTTTCCTATTGTCGCATGATTCTTTTGTGATCAAATTCACCTAAACATCTGCTTGCAGTACACCCGTACTCACAATATTCTGGGACATACCTAATGTTTTACCGCAGATTATTTCATACTATGCACTAGGGCGTCATAACTTTAGAATCAAACATACAATCGATCGGACCAGAAATCGAAAGTCAGTACGTAATTCGTAGTTCTTAAGAGTAACTAAGACTCTTTTTAGATTGCTTCATTCTATGTCAACTACCAGAACCCCTTAGCTCCGCGGTTTTGCTTCAAATTGAAGCTGCTGTCAGCGCAGTTTCTTGATGTTATCAGTTTACGTAAGCCTGGACACTATGTCCTGGTGGCGTCAGGTCACCGAGCAACACCCACTCGTTTTCACGAGGACGTGGCTTTCAGTTTGAGATGGACAGAGAAACTACACTTGTTAAACCCCGCTAAAATCACAAACATTAATTTTACTTTTTACTCAGTGTCTTAAGCCCGTCCGTAAACAAGTAATAATTATTTTTCTTCGTTTTCACGAGATTGTTTTAAGAGTTTGGTAGCTCTCATATGTAACAGTGTCGTTGGGTAAAACTAGACTTAATATTTGGAAACTCCATACTTCTCTGTAGTACATAATAGACTGGTGTCTTAAACCCTGTTACAGTAATTTATAATTCTGGAATAAACACTCAACTGTTTCGTTCTGTTTAAAAAAATGTGTTGTTTGTAAGCTTTTTACTGACGTATACCCTTAGCCAGTTCGGAGATGAGAGGAAATTGGGAGTAGGTGAACTGCTATCAATCTTCTCGGTATTAAGGGAAATTTTCAAATTAATTTTAGTCAATGCAACGGGGAACCACGAAGAATCTGATGGCCACAATATTTTGGCGCAAAAATCTTAAATATGGCGGAAATATTTTGTGTGCATGAAGCTTGCACTGGAACGTATTTCTAGTAATTTTTTAGAGAGAGGGCTATGCAAAGGAGATAGCTTTTTTACGGTGTGTAGGGAAATACATAGTGACACCACTAGTCTTTCCTTGGAGTGATGGGTGCTCACTGGGTACAATGGTTTTAATCATTTTTTTTGAACGATCCAGTCATTATGGTCAGTCATTTCATTGAGGGTCGCACGTCAACCGGAACTGAAACCTTTTGTCCTTTGATATGCCTTGACGCCAGCCAGTTTGTACTGCTTATCGGGGCAGAAAATCAACTAAACTACAGAATACAGGGCCAATTTTCTAGGTATATATTCGTTGAGGTAGCTCGGTAGTTACTGAATAGCCGCCGAGCCGCTAAAATATATACCTTTCTCGTTCTTGAAGACTCTAACCTCCAGGCTAAACGTCGACTGCTTTACTTGTTCTTTTATACTTAGACTTAATTGTCTTTATCATGCCTGTCTTACACTTATATGTCTGATATCTTTCTTGTTCTATAAACACTTGTCTTGACTAACGAGTCACCGAACCAATCTCTTTAAGACCCCGTTTTCTGTAGTTGCTCCAAAACCACTGTCCAAGAACGCAAAAAGTCCACTTCCGGTTCATAGGTAGATACATCGTGTAGGATACACAGGGTCCTTGCCTCGAAGAAGGTTTTCATTAAAAATGGCGGCAAGAGGGATTGATAGTGGATCTATTTCCTCGAGGGTTTTAGTGCCTTCTTTTCATGATTTCTTGCTGGAAATTGTTCCAATGTTTACTGAAGAAAACCTCAGAGCCATGAAGCGCTTTATGAAGGATGTTATTTCGTTGAAGATCGGAGTTGAATGCGATGCCGCTCGCGATCTTTTAGCTGAACTGTGGAAATCACACTGTATCAGTGAACATGATTTGGATTTGCTCGAAGATCTGCTTGGCGTCAGTGGTAGGAGAGACATCCTAGATATGTTACGTGATTATAAAAAGAAGTGTCCTTCAAATTTGGAAAGTATGTCCACAGAACCGATCGGCGAGCTGATTCCAGGTAATTAAATCAGTGGTTGTGAGTTTTAAAATTTTCTATCTTCAACTAGCTCCAATAATCATACACTTTTTTTGATACCGGAACTGATGGCATTCGTAACTTGCTACAAATTCTTTTTTGAAGAGTAAGATTGCTTAGGGTTTGACCACCTGACTGAAAATTGCAGTCTTCTCTGAGATTTCACAACTTGCTTTCTTTGTCCGGGAATGAAAATACTTAAAAGGGCGGCTTATAACTTTGGCACATTTAGCAAGGCTTTCTGTCCAAATTTCATGCTTTTTGAGAGTCTCTAATAGATCTATGCAAAATTTAAAAAAAAAATTGCAGAGTAATTTGTTTTCATGCCTGGGCGCGTGTTTAATTAAGCTTATAGGATAATGTTTTCTTTACAGAAGTATCAAATAATTTCTGTATAATTTAAAAAAGTCACGAAATTCAGCTTTCTTTGTTTACAATGCTGCTCACTCAAAGGAATGGACAACAATGTAAAAAGAATTAAAGTGTCTTGATTTCTATCTTTAATATTCTTATACACACAATTGCATACACATGTGGCCTTATCTGCTTGTGTCAATTTCGGGGGTAGCAAAAAGAACGTCTAGCCAAAGTGCAGAGCTCCAAGAATTTGGATCAGAAGAAAAACATGATACTTCAAGGTTTGCATAAACACTGCTGAGATTTTTAGGATCAGATCAAAATTTCAGTTTCCAAGATCCATGATTATTGATGCATTATTTTGTCATGCCTGTCATAGCCTGTTATAGTGTGGCAGGCATGCTAGCAAGCTAAGGTCCTTTTAGGATAAAACTCTGACAAGCGTCGTGCTTGAAACAGTGCCATAGGGCAGCAGAAATGGCCACAAATGATTCAAAGATGGGTTGAAACTGCGACAGCAACAGAGAAAAGTGCAAGTACAAATATTAAAATACATGTCTTCCTCCTCAACATATATAGAGGATATTACATGGCTGCACAGAGATACAAAATTTCTCTTCGAGGGTTGAAAAATATTAACGAGTGAAATATTTTTTCAACGCGAGGAGAAAAATTTTGTATCCCCAAGCGGCCATGTAATGTTCTATTTATTATGTAAACACCAATGAAATACCAAACCATTTCACTTTAATAGTTTTTTGGTGTGAAAGGCACGAGTTATTATGTAGCCATAGCAAAGGTGATATTTTCACATGTGAAGATATCAAGTTTTTGCATGAAAGCTCACCTGGTATTTCATTAATTTGGTGTTTATATAATAAAAGACAATACGTTTTCAAATTCAGATGAGGGACATACATAACCCCCCTAAAGGCTGGTTATCACTAGTGACAGAGTTTGAGTCGGAATCGTAAGCAGAGTTGTAAGAGCACTTATGATCTGGTGAAAATCAAAAGTCAAAGCTGTAAGCAGAATCATGAGCTCTACAGAATTGGAGTCGGAAGAACCAGAACATTTCTATATTCTTCCAACTCCACTTTTGACTCCGTCGCTTCGTTCCACTTATGATCTAGTGAAAACCAGGATGTCAGAGTCAGAAGCAGAAGTGAAAGGACAAACCAATCGCAATGCACTTTCCTACACTTTGTGATTAGTTTAGTTCTTTTGCTTCTGCTTGTGACTCCGTCGACCCAGTTTTTGCTCGACCATAAACAATGGAGTCGTATTAAAGCATAATCAGAACACTGTTTTCACTGGATCATAAAGTTCTACTCTTCTGATTATGACTCTGACTCCATCGCTACTGTATAAATTCTTTATTATTTGAGAAGTAAATTTTTCAAATGGAAGGTTTTATAGCAGATCTAATACCTTAAGAGGGCCTCACCAGCCTGTGTGCATGGCAGGGATTGAATGGGGTCAGGGTAGGGGATAGGGAGGAAAGTGAAAAAGGGAGAGGGACTTGGGCAAGGCATGCAGGCCATAGGGCATTCATTAGGCATCAGAGATTTCTCCATTTACTACACAGAATTCTCCAGCTAACATGCGACAGCCTATGACTAAATTTTCTATTCAGACATGGAGCCTGTTTCACAAGATTCTCCTGTAAAGTTACGCCTTTCTCCTGCTACTAGAATTCTCAGTGAGGCCATGCTTGTTATAATACAAAAACTTCCCTTATAGACCACTTGTTTCTTAAAAGTAATGAATTCCCTTCTTTGTCTTAATTTTTTTCCTTCTTTTTCCTTCTTTTTTTCTACAGCATGTGGAAGGTCTATCGTTTCCTTTATACTACATAGCAGTGAAGATTCAGTGACTCAGAACAGGATGATTACTTTCAAGAAATCTTTGTGCGAGAATTTAAAGCTAGTACAGGGTGAAGTTACTTTCATTCTGAGCGTCCGGTTTCCTCAGCCACATCTGGTATTTCAATTGCCGACTGAGGCACTACCTGTTTTGCGACACTGTACTGGCTGGAGAAAAGGGTGGCTTTTTTCTTTGGATGTTTCAGGGGTGCAGGTGTCTGGTGAACAGGTGATTGCCGTACAGGAGCTGAAAATATCACAGCTTAGGCTGCAGGAAGATCCTGGTAAAATAATAATCATTACACTTTGTAAACAAGGGGCCAACAATAAGCTTAAACTATAAAAAAAAAACTAGACAATGTTGGCTAATGGATAGGATTTCACTATGCTTACAATAAGCTACGTATCACAGCAAAAAAGGAGATGAATGTAGCATTCACTGGTTTGTAAATGGGGTGTTAGCTTTGCTAAAAACTCACACCAGTACAAGGCTTTAAGTTAGGCAACTTTTGCAAATATAATACAAATTATGCTAATTTACATTTAAATTTACATTTAAACAAACACAAAATAGTACTTTCAACACCATTATAAAGGACCCTGAACACCGTCTGAACAGTTTAATATTATTCAGTGGACTGTCACTTACATTTGGAGGGGCGACTTAACACAGGGTTTTTTGCGTTACGCGTTTGGGGGGCTTATATCTGGAGGGGCTTATTTTCGGAATTTTGAGGTATTCTTAATTAAAAAAGACTGGATCATTATTTTAAGAATTCAATTGATGTGAAGAAACATATTAGCTTTAATAGTCCGTGGTCCAGCAAGTGAAACCCTCCCCCCCAGGGGGGGGGGGGGGGATTTTGCAGTCATATACCGTTTGAAAGCTTAGGGCAAAGAGATTCCAAATCAGGTTGTTTGCAGTTGTTAAGTTGCTGTACGTGACTGTACGGTGGCATTTCTTTCTGGAGCAAAATACCACAGGGTACCCATGCCATGAGTTTTAAAGAAAAATTATCAAAAAAATAAAGCCATGAATAAAGCGACATGAAATTGTGTCTTTTTACTTACCTCTGTCGTCTCTACAGAAATTTGCATCTGGGCACCATACATCTGGCCCATGGACTATTAACCCTTGAAGCCCCAATATCCACATACAAATTCTCCAAACTGATCTCTATACATTTCTTTAAAGAATAAGTTGAGATAGTTTGATAAAAGTTTAAGGCATTTTCTCTTAGGTGATCAATTTATTAATTCTCATAACCTAATCTCTGGACATTCTATGGATATGGTTAGGAGAAAATTGATGTTGGTCATCATTGGGACTTAAAGGGTCAAAAGAGTAGCAAATACTGTGACATAAACAGCTGGGTTTATAATGTGTTTCTTGTTTATGCTAGTTCTTGTGTCTCCAATACTGAGAGTCAGTGAAGCAGCCCGAACAGGCGATGTCTCAGAATTAAAAAGAGTACTTGATGCTGAGACAATTGTGAAGCGAGACTTCTTGCTTAAAACCCGCACTGATGGTGCCACGCCACTAATCGTAGCTGCAAGAAATGGTAACACTGCTATAGTACAGTGCCTCCTTAATGATTATGATGTTGACTTGGAGCAAGAGGGAACAGTTAAAATCGATGGCGACCTTATTGAGTGTTGCACACCACTTTGGATGGCTTCTCTTGGAGGTCATTTGGCAATTGTCAGGTTGCTGTTAGAGCGTGGGGCCGAGGTGAATCATACCACACTGACGAATTCGACCCCGTTGAGAGCAGCATCTTTTAATGGCCACACTGAGGTACAGATTAAAAGGCATTTGTGTTTAAATTACAGTCATTGATACTTAACTTGAAATGAGTGCTGGGAAGAAGGCAGTTTTACTCTTCATCCAATGTCAAATTCTCTTTTTGTTTCACAAGAAAGAAAACACGAGGCAATTGTAAGGAGAGAGTAGCGATTTATCTAAATAGTTTTTTTTAGGCTTTTTGGCACCCTTAGCATGTGCCCTACAGCAGTGTGTGTGGATTAATATTTTGTGCCCGGGCATTTTAACATATTTTGTGTTTCTGATGTTTTTATAGGTGATACGATGCTTGATTAGTCACGGTGCAGATGTCAACAAGCGAAATCAAGATGGCAACACATGCATCATGGTAGCCTGTTGGAATGGGCACCTTGGTACATTTGGATTGCTGCGCACATCTGGAGCAAACATGGATGTGCAAGATAATCAAGGCTTCTCGATGATCCACTGTGCTACGGCAGCAAATAATCTTATGTTGTTGCATGAGCTTCTTCCAGTGCCAAACATGACTGCAGTAAATGCTAAAACCTCGGAGGGTATCACACCTTTGATGCTTGCATGCGAGAAGAACCACCCTGATGTTGTTTTGTTTTTACTTCAGAGAGGTGCTGCAGTGGATGAGAGATCTGACAAAGGCCTCACAGCAGCTCATTTCTGTGCTCTTTCTAATGACATTGCCAGTTTACAGCACCTCATAGACTACAAAGCAGATTTGTCAAAGTCCACTGAACGAGGGAGTACGGCGTTGATGTTAGCCTGCGCTAAAGGGTATGTTACTATAGTAACTGCATTACTTAGAAACACTTCAAAATCCAAGTTGAAAAGTGAACTCAGCTCTGCTCTAAAGCTCCGCGGACTAACTGGACAACAAAGCTGTCTAGGGCTCCTCTCCACACCTTCAAGAGGAATGGATATAAATGTTGCCAATGAAAATGGTGAGACATGTCTAATGATGGCCTGTGAGAAAGGCAGTGTGGAAATCGTCAGGATTTTGCTGGATGAAGGAGCTGATCCTAATGTATCAGACAAGAATGGCATCACGCCCCTCATGATCTGCTGTAGGCGTGGTCAGGATAGAATCGTACCTCTGTTGCTGAGAAAGGGAGTTCAAGTGGATCTGATGAATAATGAGGGTGACACTGCTTTGCACATCTGTATACGACATTATCGAGAGTTCAGTGGTCATAAAAAGTGTCTTGAGCAGCTGCTGAGTACTGGAGTTCACATGGAAATGAAGGTAAGTCTGGGAACAATTTCACTCATTCCTAAAGTTCATTTTTTTAAAGTGCTGAAAAATAGGCCCTTTCTGACTTCTAAAAACTCTCACTTTCAGAACAAGGTTAAGTACAAAACTTGTGAAAATGAGTTTTATTTGCATGAGAATGAAAATCATTTTCAAATCAGTAGGTTTGCACTTAGCCGTGCTTTGAAAGAGAACTTTGGGGTAACTTGCAAAAGGGCCTATTAATAGCACAATGTAAAAGTAGTTGACCAAAATAAATTCCAGCACATTTTGAAGGGGAGTCATGGATGTAAAAGATTTCATTCTTTCTACTTAAAAATTTCATGACTCAGGCTTTAATTGACTTTGTAATTATATAGAATCTGTCTAACTTCTTTGAAATATGTGGCAACATGAAGATGTTATAAACTTTGTTGTGGCATCAGCCCAGTTCCTCGAAAGATGATTAAGTTTATCCCAGGATTAAGCCAAATTTTAAGCAAAGTTTTCTTCTCTAAACATGTAACTCAAGCTTTCAAAATACTGTTGTGTCCTTACTCTGAGATACAGTAATGATAACTTACACAAATTGTTACTCTAAGCAATGCATAGGAAGGTAAATGCAAAAAGTGCAAATTTTAATCCTGGTTTTAGTGCTAATCGGCCTTTCAGGAACCAAGCCCAATACTCTAGAGAGATACCTTGCAACTGTTTCTTCTACTAGTAGTAGTACAAGCATTGTAGTATAGTGGCTTTGATTTTTGTCAAAAGCAGGCAACTCTTATTGTATTTTAGCCGAGCTAGCACATCAGCAGAACACCGTGAATAAGACAATTGGTTATCTACGCATCCAAGAAATTTTGGTTCTGACAAAAATTGTCCGTACATCCATTCCTTCATGTTAGCGGATGTGAAATGGCACGCTGAATAGCTAGGAGTCCAAGGTACACACTCTCTGTGTTCACTTCGTATTGGTCATCCATGCTATGGTCAATTGACAGCTGTCAAAACAGGGTATCTGCTGACCAGTGTCTCATGACTGTATTGCATTTTCATGTAAACAACTCATTCAGGTGACATTTTTTTAAAGTTTTCCTCTGTTTTGGTCTTTAGTTGATCGCAGGCTCAGGTCCATTTTCTTAAGGTGGTATTCAGTTTGCTTTTTGCTTGCGGCCAAATTTGAATTACTTGAGAAAGACATTTCTTAAAAGATCCTTCGAGAGCTTTGCTTTCGGCCTTGGCTAAATCTATATATTACTAACAGGAACACTTCTAGTGGCAGAAACATCTTTGTAACTCTACCCTATTAAGTGTAAGCGCTGTTCTTTTGATGTAGAATGCATTAGGAGAGACACCTGTCTCAGTTGCTCTGAAGAGCAAGGCCTGGTGCGGACAAGCTCTTGAACTGCTACATGGTAGAGGACTGGAACTCAGTACTTCGCTCCAGGACTCTGCAGGCGATACTGTCTACCACAAGTGCGCACGCTCAGGTGATCTATCGTCCATGACCTATCTCTTGGGAATAGATCACAGGGGGCCACTACAGAAAAATCATGATGGTGACACGGCGCTCAGAGCTGCAGCGCTTGAAGGCTCCGAAGTCATGACACGCACACTGGTTAACACGGTCAGCGGGTTCACCATGAAAGACAAAGTTGAAGCTCTGGAGTTGCTTGGCGTTGGTCTGTTGGCTAAGGAAATATCCCGTGATTGGGATATCTCTGCAGTGGTGAGTTTCTGGAAAGAATCCCTCGAGCTCAGGCGCACGAATGGCGTTCGTCTTCCTGCAAGTGCACCTCGCGAGTTTCCGTTGGAGTATTTCTTAGAAGCGAGGACGTTGAGTGATTTCATGTCATTTTTGTCGAATCCCAGCGCTGCTACTGCGCAAGCGCTGCAAATTTGTGACCGTGTGTTGGGTGATAGACATTCCCGCCTCCCCTCCCTCCTGGGGACTATCGGAGAAAGATTTGCGCAGATCGGCGAGTTTTGTCGAAGTTTAAACATCTGGCTCTACGTCCTGGAGGTACAGCTTAAATCGCTTCCTTCATCGTCAGAAGCGGTTGAAGATGTTCTTAACACGTTCCGTTGCTTTGCGGATGCTTTTGGTTTCGTTCTGAGTCGCAGTGGGGCTGTTCTTCAGTTCAAAACAGTCCATCACGTCATCAGAAGTGTTCTCCAAGGCCTCAGAACCTATCCTACTTTGTATGAAGCACGTGACAAAATGATGGTCTATCTCCTGCACTACCTGGCCGCCATGTTGGAAGTCGCGACAGCAGAGCGTGACGTAGTTGTTGCCATGGATACGGGCAAAGAAGTTGCTAGGGCTCGTTTGCGGAGTACAACAGGCTCCACTCTCCTTCACCTTGCGTGCAGTTCCAAAACCGAGGACATCAGCTCATTAAAGGAACACCTTCACTTTCCAAGTCTCCGAGTCTGCGAGTTCTTGCTGGACAGCGGTATTGACTTGAACGTAGTAGACGATGCCAGAAACACAGCGCTTCATGTACTACTCACCAAAGGTCACGCGGAGAAAGACGTGCTTTCCTGTTTGTTAAAGTCAGGCGCTCATATGGAC
This sequence comes from Porites lobata, assembly GCA_942486035.1. Taxonomy (NCBI): domain Eukaryota; kingdom Metazoa; phylum Cnidaria; class Anthozoa; order Scleractinia; family Poritidae; genus Porites; species Porites lobata. The sequence goes on from CALNXK010000004.1 coordinate 7,439,309, forward strand.
GCGCGGAATTCTTCAGGGAAGACTGCTCTTGATCTCGCGAGATGTGAGAAAGTTCGCCATGTTATACGCGCTGCCGAACTGGTGCCTAGTCTCCAGTGCCTCGCGGCTCGGAAGATCGTGGGAGAAAAGATGTGTTATGAAGGAATAGTTCCGAAGAGACTAGAATCATTTATTCAGCTGCATTAATCAAGGAGGACTGTATAATGAAAAAAAAAAATGTAGCGCTTTTCAGAAACGTTGGTCTTGTGTGGTCGTCTCTGTTGTCATAACAACAATAGGAGCAACAAGGCTCTCAAAAATTAAGCAAGTTTCGAGATTTCTGTTATCAACAGTTTCAGCAAAGACGTATTGAATGAAATGAAATTTTTCAATTTCTTAAGAATCTTCCATGAATCACCTGTTGGAAAAAAGTACTGCAGTAAGTTCAACAGAAGCTACATCTGTAGCGTTAAAACAAAACTTGAATAATACATTAGTAGAACAGTACAACTTTCTTTAATTTTTGAGACATGTTTCGACGATAAATCTGTCATCAGCTGCGTAAGTTATTTTGAAATCATCGTTGATCGCAAATTAATATCTTATTCAAAAAATATCTAGTTCATTTTGCTAAGCATATTTTCAAAACCTTGGTTAAAAACTGCATGTGCATTAAGTTAGAGGTTGAAAGCCAAAAATATACAAAAGGAGCACGAATTGCTACCAATAGGTATGCGAATAATGAATGAAGGAGTACGAATTTTTTATTTTTTTTAGAAAAAATAAAGAAGAAAAGCAACCCAGATCTATGAAACCTTTGAGTATGTCGATGATTTTGTTAAAGTTTCATTTGACCATTCACATGAAAGCTACTGAGCACTACTTTCCTGTGGTACTGTTTATTATGCTGTACAAGGTGATTCTAACTTTTGACTTTGTGGATGAAATCCTATGGTGTAACCATTCAAATGAAAGCTACTGAGCAGTACTTTCCTGTGGTACTGTTTATTATGTTGCCCAAGGTGGTTCTAACTTTCGAGTCTGTGGATGAAATCCTATGGTGTAACCATTCAAATGAAAGCTACTGAGCAGTACTTTCCTGTGGTACTGTTTATTATGTTGCCCAAGGTGGTTCTAACTTTCGAGTCTGTGGATGAAATCCTATGGTGTGACCATTCAAGTGAAAGCTACTGAGCAGTACTTTCCTGTGGTACTGTACTTAATTATGCTGCACAAGGTAATTGTAACTTCTGACTTTGGGGATGAAATCTTGTAGTGTGACCATTCATATGAAAGCTACTGAGCAGTACTTTCCTGTGGTACTGTTTATTATGCTGCACAAGGTGATTCTTACTTCTGACTTTGGGGATAAAATGAAGGCTACTGTACTGAGTTTATGCTGTGCAAAGTGGTTCTAACTTTTGAGTCTGTAGATAAAATCCTAAAGTGTGACCATTCAAATGAAAGCTACTGAGCAGTACTTTCCTGTGGTACTGTTTATTTTGCTTTACAAGGTGGTTTTTGCTTGTATGCCTGTGGATGAAATTATGAAAGGGGTAAGTAACAATTTAAATGTAAACCGGATTTACAAGGGCAATACTTTCGCGTGGTACAATACTGTTTGTTATGCTTACTTGTTTGGGGTAAAGCGAAGGGAAGGCGCAAAAAAACTAGACCGGATAAAGAAGAAAGAAAGGGAAGGAGAGAAGGAAAAATGACTTAAACAAGAAGAGGCCTGCAATGAAAAGTAAGTAGAACTAAACTAAAGGTGAGAAGTGGTTCTTTTTGAAAAATTTCGCGCTGTTAATTTTTTGGCAAAAGCGTATGGGAAGATCTTGAGCGACACGAAAAACCCGTTTTGTGTGTACTTCATTTATTGAATATTTATATCACCATATTTTACATCAACGTCAGAAATAACTCTTCTCAAATTTACAATTAATGAAACTTTGTAAGCAAATCAAACACTGTTCAGTGAAATTTAATACGTGAACTGTGTTCCTTTTTTGAGTTGGATCGTGGCCGAGTTGTTTGGTTTCATAACGTGTACAGGTATTGGTCCTATTTTATCCATCAGTTGTCAGCTCTCTTTGTTTGGGTCCCTTCTAACGATCTTAATCTGTAGTCTTTCCCAGCCTCCACGCAAATGGCCAGTGTTTCTCGGCAGACGCGATCAAGGGCCTGGTGAACCTAAGAATCGAACCAAAGTCACGATGAGTGAGTGTTAAAATATAAAGGTGGTTTTGATTGAGGGACGGGTAGAGCGAGAATGAGACAAAGGTAGACAATTGGAAGGTCTAAATTACAGGAAAATAAAGCAAACATTTCTAAGTGATAGTAATTGGAAAACCTGTTGAAATGATAATAACTTGTTTGAAATTGCAATTTAGGCGCTAACCGCGATAAGTAATCTGTCTGGCTTTGACGATTCCGATTCGTCTCTCCAATATTGTACAAAATGGCCAAATATGAAAATCACACCGCATAATAATTTGGTTATCGATTACCTCAAAGACAGGGCTTTAAATGCTTTCGAGCCGTTTTTATTCTTTTTTTTTTTCTTTTGCTTGGTTCCTGATGCACAAACGCTGCTGCGATTATTTTTCTCGTTTTAATTGCCTTATATTTGAGTAGCTAAAAAAGATAGCAAAACAAAGAAACCCGAAATACTGTGGGAAAGACAGCTGGTAAAAGTCTCAATCTATTATTCGATTTTTTTCCTGGACCGTCAGCTTTAGGTCTGGAAATACAAAAACGTTTTTGTATTAGTAGTAGCTTTTTTTCCATTCATTTTATTTAATTTTTTTTCAAATTTCAGTATTTTATATTATCTAAAATATACGACCGCAAATGAAATTCAGATGACACTATCCTACGAGTCTCACTTCGATGCCAAAAGATTTCGGCTCTTATAATCTTCTGCAAAGTGATTCAGTCTTTTTGCATGAAAGGGACACCATTACAATGAAGCAAGGCAATTTAATTCATTAAATCGACTGTTAGTTTTAGTGCTTTCTCAAAGTGTGCGTTCTTTTTTGAAAGTGAAATAAAATAAATATTTCTTACGCGAAAATATTTAGTCGTTAGTGATAAACGCGAGAGGATAACAGATTCGTACAAGAAAGTACTATGAAACAAAGCAAAAACTGTTCAAAATAAAACTTTTAAAACTCTTTCATGTTTAAGTCCATTGAAACTTTCCGACTCCAGCTGCTTTTTTTTTCTTTCAGAGTTCGACATTCTCTTTGAACTTCCTCAGCCACCCCCGCTTATCTACGCAAAGTTCACTGATTTCGTACACTGAGCTTTTCTGAAGTTGGTTTGTTAAAATGTTTACAGCATTCTGTTAAGAGACGTCAAGATTTTATCACTTCGAATTTTGTGGTAGATAAGATTTCTTTGTTTTTTAATTCAATACTTGGAGTAAAACGGAAGACGCCAAAAGATGATTCAAATACCTCTTTTGTTTAACATCCATTCATGTTGGCCCAAAGCAAGAAAAAAAATGATAAATATGACCGTTTATAAAGGAAGCAAAAGTTTTAGCAATTTGGACGCGCCTTACATTATGTGCAGGAGACTATTTTTTAACTTTTTAGTTAACAGAATCTCCAACAGGAATCGCAAAGGCTCAAGAAAAAAATTGATACTGTTTACGCTCCTTTCACAAATCCATCTTGACATGGTAATATTCGGTTTGAGTTTCTGTTTCATGTATAAGGCAAACAAATGTTTTCGACTTACTTTGACTTGCCTTTTACCATTGACTCCAACATTTCCAATTCCAGCTGTAAAGCATTCTGTTCTTTGAGCAAACAAAGCTAGCGTGAGTAGAAAACCAAGAAAAAATACTACGTACTTCATTCTTTAGATCTGTCTTGAAATCTAGAAGGTGGAAATCGCTGGATGGTGGCTAAAGGCAGTCGAGACTGGCTTGACGAAGAGCTATGTTTTGTGGCTTCGCCAAATCTGACTGGTCTCTTTTATAGTGACATACTTAGAAAATTAGCACGACTTGCAATAGAATTAAAATTTTGTTTACTTGCAATTAAACCTTGCTTGCTAAATTAAGGAAGAACAGAAGGCAAATGTCTTCATTTGGCCATATCAGGGCTTACATTTCCGTAAGCTTCTTAATGCAGAAGTTAATACGAATACCATAAATAACTTCCGACGCTAACGCGCGATTGGTTGGCTTACACTGGAGGCCTATTAACCGGTAGCAATAATAAAAGATAACAAAACACACCGCACAGGTTTTGCGAATAGTATGGTGGATTACGGAAATTAACTCAAAGAATAGTGATTTCAAGGTCGTCTTAGCAAACGAACATTATTACAATGACAAACATTTGTAAAGTTACTTCTATTTTGTACCGGAAAAGTCCTAAACTTTGCTAAAGGAAGCTTTCACATCAGAAAAGGTAACAATTCAACAGAGGCAATAAGCTGATAGCAAAAAAAATTTTCGATTGCGTGCAGTGTGTTTTTATTTTTTACCTTTTTTATTTTAAAATTCTATGGTCGTGGGAAGATTTTCAAGAGACGGAGAGAAATAGATTGCTTTTTATAGATCCCTTATAGTACTTTGCGAATGATGAAACTCGCCGCAAAAAACGCCAAATCCTTTCAGGTACATTTTGACGGCGTGTCTTTTAACTTTCTGTTTCATTTGTTGCCTTTTTGTACCCACTAAGTTTCATTTTTCGTCATCGGTTCTTTTATGTCCTTTACAGCTTGTTTCTGGTCAGAAGGTGAAAATGAAAGCCATATTTAGCACAACAGCGCGTTTTAAAGTCGCAGTTTTTGAAGAGAGTTTCTGCACCAATTTCGGCTGTTTTTGTAGTTTCTTTTTTCCAACAATATACCTTTTGCTTTTCTTAGTAGCTTCACAAGTTTCATTAAATCCCTTGCCTTTAATTTCGGCTATTTTGGCAGCTTATTTTTGTCTCCTTTATTTAAAAAATTATCATATTTACCATTTCATTGTACCTTCAAAATTTCTGTCTCGTGTTACATTGCTTGCTTTTGGTTAACAAAATTCACCGTGATGGGCTTTTCGAGGAAATCGAACTTCCTCTTTTTAATCACCAAAAAATCTATAAGGCGGTCCAAAATCATCACCAAATATGATTTTAGGGCCAAAAAAAAAATATTCAGAAACATAAATCGTTATCCTGCTCGTGTACACTGTCTAAAAACAAAGTACACAACTTTTAAAATGTATTTAAAATTAGTATATTTATTTTTGAACGGTTTGTATCAGGGAATTCTAACATCGTCATTTATTCCATGCTATTTCAAAACCGAAATCCATATTTAAAGAGTTTCTAAAAGGTTTTATTTGAGGTGCTCTTTTTGCAGGTAATAATGACGAACATTATTATGACTTTCTTTTCGGCTGAAATCGTTGTTTTGGCTGAGAACTTTCTAAAAGGCCGTCTTGTAAAACGTCAGTTTAGTACAACCTTAACATTTTGAAATGATTTAAAATTTATTCAGTGATTTAAACCAGTATCTGTTCATATGCACAATTGATTTGTTATCATGGCGTTTGCACATTTACATTGGATCGGTAATCAAAAAGGATTATTTTTAAATTGTATTTAATTGCTTTGTCGCAAGATAGACTCGTATATACTAATTGTAACTAAGGAGCTGACATACACGGCGCTGAAAATAGGTTTTTGGTAAAATGCCCTACGTATTTTTTAGCCAATGATCACCAACATGTTCTTAGAGGCTGCCATTTTCGCTATTTACCCACTTCTTTTGTGTGTTTTTACAACTACGGTTATTTTCGAATCAAGCATCCCTTGTAGAGTAGCCGAACAAAAATTCGACTTCCAATCAAATTGTCAAATCGTAACTTTATCATCGCAAGACCGGATGATCATCAATTTATTGACATATCCTTTTTTTCTAAAAGCACTCAACGAAAAAAGTCGAACCTATAAAGTAAATTATTTATCTTCTTTGGAGTCTTAACTGCCAGTTATCCATAGCCTGGTCGTGTCTTTAACGAAACAACCATCTCGTTGGTGCCATGAGGGGAAGCTGTTGCTTAGTCCCTAGGCCTCAACATTCCGCGCGGCCAAAGCGTTGCGGGTCACGTGGTCCAAGCGAAGATTTGTTTCCCGCCCGTTCGCCTCATCTACGTCACCAAAGTGAGTTGACTGAGAGGAACTGGGAAAACGCCGTACAGCTAGGACTAGGCAAGGGAAGCTGTATTCGCGGGCCATTAGGGCCAAGGTTTCCTGCGTTGACAAGTTTGTTTTGGCTGCTTGAATGTCAAGAGTAAAGTTGGTTTTTTCGACCCTCGACTTATTCGTCTCTTTGGAATTTGAAAACGTATAAAAATGTTGCATAAAATTTCCTTCTGTCCAATAGATATTTTTCAGGCCCTAGGAGATCATTTCACGAGAATGACACTGTCATACTCTGCGTTTCTGAGTTATCTGTCCCTGATTTGTATACGTTCTGTCGCCTGAAGTTTATGACAAGAAATATTCAGACTAGTGATAGACATTCCCCTACCATATTTGTTACCTTCAGCATCCTCGGATAAGTATCACATCACATATGGCTTTCCATTACTTCATGAACCTCGTACTCTTACAATGTAAGAGCTGTCTGAAATAGTGTCCGCGCAAATTGGCGAATTAAACACCGCTTTACACTATAACGTATACTACGCGAAACGCGACTTGTGTAGAGCGAAAAAATCCTCTGTCTCATCGAAATAATTGCTTTCAGGTCTGATTCACTTGATTGGTTCGATTCGTCCTAATTTCGACGTCTGACCAAACAGACGAACTTAACTCCATTTAGGTCCTCCCAAATCAGAGTTTTGTTCGTCCCATGAAAAGTTTGGCCCATCCTCGAAGACCCAGGCGCAGCTAGTTGGGACGATAGAATGATCGTGGTGAAAGTTTACTATAAGATAGTAAACTTTCACCCCGAACTTTCTATCGTCCAGACTAGCTACTCCTGGGTCTCCGAGGATGCGTTTGGCCTAAGCCTAATCCGGTTATTTGCAAATTTGTAAAGAAAAAACAAACGATAAATTGAATTTGAATTTCGTAAGGGTAATATCCTGGGACGAGTTTGTTAAACTGGTACTCTTTTCTTCTCGTAAAAAAAGATAATAAAAGGAAACTGGACCCACGCAAAGGCGCTTGGTAAGATTTCTCTTCCTTCATTCTCTTGGGCTGCGTTCACATGGCACTGGACGAATTTTCTACCGGCTGAAAAATTTGACCAAACACTTTGTTTACACTGGACCGCTTAATATTTTGGTTGTGTTAACACGACCTTTGAACGGCTAGGCGCCTAAATTTTCATACCGTGAAGGTCAGGTTCTATATGAACCGAGAACCAAACCGCACAAATTTTCATTTTCGTTCGGTGATGTCCGAACGTCGACGTAAAGCACCGGGAACTCACTAAATCCTTCCAGTTAATCACAGCGCCAATACAGAGAGGCGAATGGCTACGAATCTTCTATGTCCGTTGACGCAAGTTTTACGTTTAACCTCTATTTTTCCGCTATAATCTGTCTAATCTCCTAATCTCTGTAATGTTTTCCTCCGACGTTCGTGCTTCAACCTGAAACCGAGAAAGAAGAAATGGTAAGTGACGTTACATATGGTTCATACTAATCCTAATGAAACGACTTAACGAAACGCAGGTAAGGTTTTAAGGCCATTTTCCAAGTTTGAAGAAACCCTCACTTTCAAAACGAGGCTAAGTGTTTGAAAATAAAAAATCATCTTTATAGAAATAGCGTCGTACTTAACCTCGGTTTGAAAACGAGGCTTCGAGGAGCTAATTAACCATTTGAACCGTAACACCAAAATTCAAATTCTCATTTGTTAGTATCTTCTGTGATCATGTCCTCAATTCTCATGACCACTCTGTTATATAAAGCAGTGATATTACAAGGAGAAATTTGAAGCTGATCACTCTTAGGCCCGGTTCAGACACCGAACTTTTCATAAGCCGAACCTAATTTGAATTAAGGCCGACCCAAATTATTTAGACCGGCTGAATTGATTCAGACGCCGATCATAATTGACATTGAACTAAGTTCAAAAGGCGAAAAATGCTCATTTTGGTCAAAGTGCTTACAAAATATATTATAATAATTTATGCATTTGGTTCGGTACATGAAAAACTCGGCGTCTCTGAATCAAAGACGTTCCAAAGTCCCTCCATATGCAAAATTTCCGGCCGGGCTAGGCAAAAGCAACGGCTGAACCGTTCCAAATTGAAGCAGGCGTTCCTAAGTGATTCAGACGCCGAACTTTTCTTGTACTTGCGTCAATGTATTAGGTTCGGCTCACGAGAAAGTTTGGCTTGAAGGGTTAAAAAATGGCCAATAGGCCATTTGCACTAAGAGGTCATGTGACATCATTTTTATAAAAATGAAAGTTATATGATTTTGCCTTCAAAAAACCATTAGTGGGTCATATCTTAAACAAAATAATAGTGATTTAGTTTTTCAAACCCGCACCATTTTCTTAAAATGAATCAGTTCGTAGCTGGTCACGTGACCAAAACGTGATTTTTAAAACTATGAATTACCTCTTTCTGAACATAAATTTGGCACTTAAACTGCAAGGAAATTGTTGAAAAGATGATGTGGTAACGTTTTCAGCACATCTGAGCGTTTAACAAGATACAAGCAAAAAGTAGTTTTGGCCGCCATGTTAGAGGGCAAGAGGTATGCCCTCCAACATGGCGGCCAATACAAATCATACTACTTTGTTGAAAAATCAAAGTGCCATAAAATGTCTCCCTTAAATGTGTTTCCTCTCAATTTTCGCGTGTAAGACAATTTTTATGCCCTCCGTAAATTTTTGGCATCAGCAAGATTCAAACTCATTGCTTAAAGGAAGCATTGGTCACGTGACTTCTTAGTGCAAGTGGCCAATTTCTAAGATATTCGCGATTGGCGTTCAGGAGCCACGGCGGGCAACAAACAGCGCAGGTAATCATGGAACATTTTAAAACGCGCTGAAATGCAAGCTAAGAGCGCTTACCATTTGTATGGAAAACCCGAAAATTACGGGGAGAATTCAAATGGAACGGTTCATTCCGGTGGAAATTTTCCGGAAAAAAGTAACACCTTTCGAGGTATTACCTTTTTCCTGTTTGAGCAGTTGATGGATCGTAAGCTATTGCCAACAGCCCATATTCTGAGCACATTTGAAACGTGCATCTCATTGTTATATCAGGCTACAGTGTGTTATAGTTAGTACAATCCGTACGGATCGTAAGGGCCCGTATACTTGATTGATACGAATCGTAAATTCCTCGTTATGATCAGGAATAAGGGGCAGATCCAGGATTTATAAATGGAGGGTAGCTGAAACCAATCGGACACCAAAATATACGTTAATTTATTTCAAGTTGCCCTACGTTTGTCCCAAAACATGGCTATTTAGGAAAGACGAAGGCTGGTTAGCCTGCGAAAACATCCGTTTCTCCTCGCTCTTCGCCGCTGGGGACGTTTCGCGCGGAGGAACGTGTCTGCGACTCAGCAACAGAAATTCGATACTGATGACGCAAATCAATGTTTACTTAATAAATATTAATCCGGTAGTCATGGGGTTCCAAATGCAAATTTATTTAATTTTACGTTTCTCCTGGTCGATTTTGGTAAAGTATTGTGTTCATCTGCGAACGAGCTCCAGGAAAACTCAAATGCTTGTTCTAGAGAAGACTATATTCAGCAAATATTGACTGTTTTGTTAGAGATTCATCGCGTTTACATTTGACCTTTGTGGCCTTTTGTCTTTTGTCTGTCATTCCTAAACAATACCTAAAACAATGTAACTACTACTTCGACCAATCAGGGCTTCTGACCGGATTCCGGACAGATTTTACGTCATCAGTATGCAATTTCTGTCGCTGAGTCGCAGACGTTCCTCCGTTCCTCCTCCAGGCTTAAGGCTGGTTGGCTTCAGACGTTTTTTGGGAGCTACGTACCACTATATTTTTTGGCGAAGCTACGTATTTCGGTTTTTAACGGGAGGGGCTAGCCACCCAATCCACCCTCCCCCCCCCTTCTGGATCCACCCCTGACAACAAAGAGGAACAACACGCTCTAAATGTAACAGGGGCGGATCTAGGGAGGGCCCGACCCCCCTTATTTTTAGACCAAACTGAGGCCCCTCCTCCCATTATCTAAAGGTCTAGATCCGTCACTGTGTAATATTCTTTGTTCTACGATCCAGAAGATCCAGACAAACAAGAACGCTCCACCAGTAATATTGCACGTTCTATAGGCAATAAAGCAAAACAGGCAACCTAAACCGAATCAGCTCCTGACCAAGAATATTCCTTGTTCCTTGTTCATACGAACCGATACAGTCCGACTATATTGGACATCATTTACCCATAGGTGTGGTAAAACATGGAAAACGTTTCCATTGCCCATATTAGGTCCAAATATTAAAGCCATCACGAGAGCTAAAAGAAAACGACTCTTTCTAGACTATAGATTAAAACATCTGTTTCAAATGGATGTTTTTATAGCCTAGAAATGCTTGTTTTCTATTTAGAATATACCTACGCGTTTCTAGAAAGCCTATTGGGACCAAAAGAACGAATTAAATAAATAGCATTATTGCGCCAAGACAGTGGGTTAAACCGTTTGGTAAAATTTACTTTTTCCGCTATTTCACATCGATTTGTTTTTAATTAGTCTAGAAAAGCTTAGTGCTTTCAAGTTAGAATATACCTACGTGCTTATTTAAAACCTATTTGGCTTAAAGAAAGAACTGAGAAAATTAGTAAAATATTTGGCCAAACCATGGGTTACGCCAAGAGCCATGGTTAACCCCAATTTTTTGACTGTTTCAGATAGTAAAAAAATTGAATTTTTCTTAAGGGGCTAACCCATGCCTTTGGCCAAAACTTGCAATTTTTTTCAATTCGTTCTTTTGGTCCAAATGGGTTCAAAATAAACGCATAGGTATATTCTAAAGAGAAAACAAACCTCTCTTGACTGGAAAAATATCTATATGAAATAGTCAAAAAATTGATTTTTTTTCAAAGGGGCTAACCTATGGTTTATTTGGCCAGAAATTGCATTTTTTTGCAATTAGTTCTTTTGGTTCAAATAGCCTCTATAGAATGGCGTAGGTATTCTCTAAATAGGAAACACGCCTTTCCAGACTAAAAAAATAGCAATCTGAAATAGTTTTGAATTGTTTTTGTCTAAAAATCGACAATTTTATCATCTGCGGTTTTTGGGCAAATCAAGCCAGAGAAGATCGTATCTTATTCTGGAAAAAAATGCTTTTTAGTCCATTTATCCATGATCTTTGTCTAAAGATCAAGCTTTTCTCGTGTGTATTTTTTGTGCAAATCAAGCCCGAAAAGATAGAAAATGGACAGAAAAAAATGCTTTTTATACCAAAAAAGTGAAGAAAACAAATCTAAGCAATCGAAATTTTCCAAAGGAATTAGTCTATGAATTTTGTCTAAAAATTGCACTGTTTCTCATCTGTGTTTTTTGGCCGAATCAAGCCAGAAAACATCGTTTCTTGATACATTGGATAGAAAAGAATACTTTTAAGACCAGAAAAGAAAAGCTTCAAAAAAGTCCACAAAATAAGACTTTTCCAAAAGGGTTAGACCATGCTTTTTGTTAAAAAATCGACATTTTTGTCATTTGTGTTTTCCAGGCAAATAAAAGCAGAAAAGATCGTTTTCTGATATTCTGGATATAAAAAATGCTTTTTAGACTTCAAAAAAGAACTTTAAAAAAAATCAAAAAAAAATTTTTCCAAAGCGGGTAAGACCATAGTTTTTGTTTAAAAATAAAACTTCTTCTCCTTTGTTATTTTTTCTTTAAAAGAATCAAGTAAAAACAGATCGTTTTTTATAGTCTGTATAGAAATGACTACCTTTTAGACTGACACAGTCAAGTTTTACAAACCTGAAAAAAAACGTCATTTTGCTAAGACGGTTAGTCCATGGTTTTTGCCAAAAAATCGACCTTTCTCTCATGTTTTGCAAAAAAAGCGAAAAAAGACACATTTTTTTAATATTAAGGATAGAGAAGAATGCCTTTTCGACCTCAAAAGTGAAGTTCTATAAAAGATCAAAATCATGGTTTTTTTGTCAAGAAATAAACTTTTTTTTCTATGTCTTTTTTGAGCAAAAAAAGACCAGAAAGAAACATTTTTTGATATTCTGGATAGAAAAGAATGCTTTTTAGACCTGAAAAGTGACATTTTGCAAAGGAAAAATGCTTTTTAAACCTGAAAAAAAGTGAAACTCTAGCAAAGTCAAAAAAGAAAGAAACCCAGAAAGAAACATTTTTTGATATTCTAAATAAAAGAGAACCCTTTTTAGATCTTAAAAGTGAAGTTTCAAAACAGTCCAAAAAATCGAGATTTTTCAAAAGAGTTAATCCTCGTTTCTTTCAAAAAATCGAGCTTTTCTTCATATTTTTTTTTAAGTAAAGAAAGCAAGGAAAAAACGTTTTCTGATATTTTGAAAAGAAAACAATGCTTTTTAGACCAGATATTAAAGTAAAGTTCTGAAAAAGTCCAAAAAAATCGACATTTTGCAAAAGGGTTAGTCCATGGTTTTTCTAAAAAAAATCGAAATTTTTCTCATATGTTTTTTTTTTTGAGAAAACAAAACAAGAAAGAAACAATTTTTGATATTCTAGGTAGCAGAGAATACTTTTTAGACCTCAAAAGTACACCTCTAAAAAAGTCGAAAACAATCGACATTTTGCAAAGGGGTTAGTCCATGATTTTTGTCAAAAAATCGACCTTTTTCTTCTATCTTTTTTTGGAGCAAAAAAAGCAAAAAGGAAACAGTTTTTGATGTTCTGGATAGAAAAGAATGCTTTTTACACCACAAAAATAGAGTTCTTCAAAAATCTAAAAAAAAAACCGACATTTTTCAAAGGGGTTAGTCCATGGTTTTTGTCAAAAAATCGACCTTTTTCTTATATGTTTTTTTTTAGCAAAAAAAGCCAGAAAGAAACATTTTTTTATATTCTGGATAGTAAAGAATGCTTTTTAGACCTGAAAAGTAAAGTTCTAGGAGAGTCAAAAAAATTGACATTTTCAAAGGGTTTAGTCCATGGTTTTTGACAAAAAAAAGACCTTTTTCTTATATGTTTTTTTTTAGCAAAAAAAGGCAGAAAGAAACATTTTTTGATATTCTGGATAGAAAATAAAGCTTTTTGGACCTCAAAAGTGAAGTTCTCACAAAGTCAAAAAAAATCGACATTTTGCAAAGGGGTTAGGCCATGGTTTTCCTCAAAAAATCGACCTTTTTCTCAAATGTTTTTTTTTGAGCAAAAAAAGCCAGAAAGAAACATTTTTTAATATTCTGGATAGTAAAGAATACTTTTAGCACCTGAAAAGTGAAACTCTAGCAAAGTCAAAAAAATCGACATTTTGCAAAGGGGTTAGTCCATGGTTTTTCTCAAAAAATCGACCTTTTTCTTATATGTTTTTTTAAGCAAAAAAAGCCAGAAAGAAACATTTTTTGATATTCTGGATAGAAAATAAAGCTTTTAAAACCTCAAAAGTGAAGTTCTCACAAACTGGAAAAAAATCGATATTTTGCACAGGGGTTAGTCCATGGTTTTTGTCCAAAAATCGACCTCTTTCTCATACCTTTTTTTTTTCAGCAAAAAAAGCCAAAAAGAAACATTTTTTGATATTCTGGATAGAAAAGAATGCTTTTTAGACCTGAAAAGTGAAGTTCTAAAAAACTCTAAAAAAATCGAAATTTTGCAAAGGGGTTAGTCCATGGTTTTTGTCAAAAAATCGACCTTTTTCTTATATGTTTTTTTTGAGCAAAAAAAGGCAGAAAGAAACATTTTTTGATATTCTGGATAGAAAATAAAGCTTTTTGGACCTCAAAAGTGAAGATCTGAAAAAGTCGAAAAAAATCGACATTTTGCAAAGGGGTTAGTCCATGGTTTTTGTCAAAAAATAGACCTTTTCCTCATATGTTTTTTTGGAGCAAAAAAAAGCAGAAAGAAACATTTTTTCATATTCTGGATAGAAAAGAATGCTTTTTAGACAAAAAAGAACAGTTTCAAAAAACGCTAAAAAATCGACATTTTGCGAAGGGGTTAGTCCAAGGTTTTTGTCAAAAAATCGACCTTTTTCTTATAAGTTTTTTTTTGAGCAAAAAAGCAAGAAAGAAACATTCTTTTTATATTCTGGATAGAAAATAAAGTTTTTTGGACCTCAAAAGTGAAGTTCTCACAAAGTCGAAAAAAATCAACATTTTGCAAGGGGGTTAGTCCATGGTTTTTGTCAAAAAATCGACCTTTTTCCCATATGTTTCTTTTGAGCAAAAAAACCCATAAAGAAACATTTTTTGATATTCTGGATATAAAAAAATGCTTTTTAAACCTGAAAAGTGAAACTCTAGCAAAGTCAAAAAAATCGACATTTTGCAAAGGGGTTAGTCCATGGTTTTTGTCAAAATATCGACCGTTTTTCATATGTTTTTTTTTTTGGAGCAAAAGAAGCCAGAAAGAAACATTTTTTTATATTCTGGATAGAAAACAATGGTTTTTAGACCTGAAAAGTGAAGTTCTAACAAAGTTAAAAAATATCGACACTTTGCAAGAGGTTAGTCTATGGTTTTTGTCAAAAAATCGACCTTTTCCTCATATGTTTTTTTTTTTAGCAAAAAAAGCCACAAAGAAACATTTTTTGATATTCTGGAAACAAAAGAATGCTTTTTAGACCACAAAAGAAAAGTTCTAAGAAACTGTAAAAAAAATCGACATTTTTCAAAGGGGTCAGTTCATGGTTTTGGCAAAAAATCGATCTTTTTCTTATATGTTTTTTTTAGCAAAAAAACCTAGAAAGAAAGATTTTTTGATATTCTGGATAGAAAAGAATGCTTTTTAGACCTGAAAAGTGAAGTTCTAAAAAAGTCGAAAAAATCGAAATTTTCCAAAGGGGTTAGTCCATGGCTTTTCTCAAAAAATCGACCTTTTTCTTATATGTTTTTTTTTTAGCAAAAAAAGCCAGAAAGAAAAATTTTTTTGATATTCTAGATAGTAAAGAATGCTTTTTAGACCTGAAAAGTGAAGTTCTAACAAAGTCAAAAAATATCGACACTTTGCAAGGGGTTAGTCCATGGTTTTTGTCAAAAAATCGACCTTTTTCTTATATGTCTTTTTTTCAGCAAAAAAAGCCAAAAAGAACAATTTTTTGATAGTCTGCATTGAAAAGAATGCTTTTCAGACCAAAAAAGAAAAGTTCTATAAAATTCTAAAAAAAAAACCGACATTTTTCAAAGGGGTTAGTCCATGGTTTTTGTCAAAAAATCGACCTTTTTCATATCAAAAAAAAAAAAAAAAAAGCAAAAAGAAATGCTTTTTTTTGATATTCTGGATAGAAAAGAAAGTTTTTTTGGACCTCAAAAAGTGAAGTTCTAAAAAAGTCGAAAAAAAAAAATCGACATTTTGCAAAGGGGTTAGTCCATGGTTTTCGTCAAAAAAATCGACCTTTTTCTCAATTGTTTTTTTTTTGAGCAAAAAAGCCAGAAAAAAAACATTTTTGATATTCTGGATAGAAAAGAATGCTTTTAGACCACAAACGAAAAGTTTAAAAAAACTGAAAAAAAATCGACATTTTGCAAAGGGGTTAGTCCATGGTTTCTGTAAAAAAATCGACCTTTTTCTAATATGTTTTTTTTTTAGCAAAAAAACCCAGAAAAAAATATTTTTTGATATTCTGGATAGAAAAGAATCCTTTTTAGACCTGAAAAGTGACATTTTGCAAAGGGGTTAGTCCATGGTTTTTGTCAAAAAATCGACCTTTTCTTATATGTCTTTTTTTTAGCAAAAAAAGCCAAAAAGAAAGATTTTTTGATGTTCTGGATAGAAAATAAAGCTTGTTCGACCTCAAAACTGAACTTCTCGCAAAGTCGAAAAAATCGACATTCTGCAAAGGGGTTAGTCCATGGTTTTTCTCAAAAAATGGACCTTTTGCTCATCTGTTCTTTTGAGCAAAGAAAGCCAGAAAGAAACATTTTTTGATCTTCTGGATAGAAAAGAATGCTTTTTAGACCTGAAAGCTGAAGTTCTAACATAGTCGAAAAAATCGACATTTTGCAAAGGGGTTAGTCCATGGTTTTTGTCAAAAAATCGACCTTTTTCTTATATGTTTTTTTTTTTACCAAAAAAAGGAAGAAAGAAACATTTTTTGATATTCTGGATAGAAAATAAAGCTTTTTGGACCTCAAAAGTGAAGTTCTCAAAGAGTCGAAAAAAATCGACATTTTGCAAGTCCATGGTTCTTGTCAAAAAATCGACCTTTTTCTCACATATTTTTTTTGAGCAAAAAAAGGCAGAAAGAAACTTTTTTTGATATTCTGGATAGAAATGAATGCTTTTTAGACCACAAAAGAAAAGTTCCAAAAAACGCTAAAAAATCGACATTTTGCAAAGGGGTTAGTCCATGGTTTTTGTCAAAAAATCGGCCTTTTTCTCATTGGTTTTTTTAAACAAAAAAAGCCAGAAAGAAACATTTTTTGATATTCTGGATAGAAAAGAATGCTTTTTAGACAACAAACGAAAAGTTTAAAAAGACTCTAAAAAATGGAAATTTTGCAAAGGGGTTAGTCCATGGTTTTTGTCAAAAAATCGACCTTTTTCTTTATACATTTTTTTTTTTTTTGAGCAAAAAAAGCCAGAAAAAAACATTTTTTTATATTCTGGATAGAAAAGAATGCTTTTTAGATCTGAAAAGTAAAGTTTCAAAAGAGAAAAAAATCAAAAACAAAAAAATCGAAAGGGTTTAGTCCATGGTTTTTGTCAAAAAATCGACCTTTTTCTTATAGTTTTTTTTTTTTTGAAAAAAAGGCAGAAAGAAAACATTTTTTGATATTCTGGATAGAAAATAAAGCTTTTTTTTGGACCTCAAAAAGTGAAGTTGTCACAAAAGTGGGTCAAAAAAAAATCGACATTTTGCAAAGGGGTTAGTCCATGGTTTTTGTCAAAAAATCGACCTTTTTCCCATATGTTTCTTTTGAGCAAAAAAAGCCATAAAGAAACATTTTTTGATATTCTGGATAAAAAAATGCTTTTTAAACCTGAAAAGTTAAACTCCAGCAAAGTCAAAAAAATCGACATTTTGCAAAGGGGTTAGTCCATGGTTTTTCTCAAAAAATCGACCTTTTTCTTATATGTTTTTTTAAGCAAAAAAAGCCAGAAAGAAACATTTTTTGATATTCTGGATAGAAAATAAAGCTTTTAAAACCTCAAAAGTGAAGTTCTCACAAACTGGAAAAAAATCGATATTTTGCACAGGGGTTAGTCCATGGTTTTTGTCCAAAAATCGACCTCTTTCTCATACCTTTTTTTTTTTCAGCAAAAAAAGCCAAAAAGAAACATTTTTTGATATTCTGGATAGAAAAGAATGCTTTTTAGACCTGAAAAGTGAAGTTCTAAAAAACTCTAAAAAAACCGAAATTTTGCAAAGGGGTTAGTCCATGGTTTTCTTATATGTCTTTTTTTCAGCAAAAAAAGCCAAAAAGAACCATTTTTTGATATTCTGCATAGAAAAGAATGCTTTTCAGACCAAAAAAAAAAAAGTTCTATAAAATTCTAAAGGATTGACATTTTCCAAAGGGGTTAGTCCATGGTGTTTGTCAAAAAAACAAAAAAGCAAGAAAGAAACATTTTTTGATATTCTGGATAGAAAAGAAAGTTTTTTGGACCTCAAAAGTGAAGTTTTCACAAAGTCGAAAAAAAATCGACATTTTGCAAAGGGGTTAGTCCATGGTGTTCGTCAAAAAATCTATCTTTTTCTCATTTGTTTTTTTGAGCAAAAAAAGCCAGAAAGAAACATTTTTTGATATTCTGGATAGAAAAGAATGCTTTTTAGACCACAAACGAAAAGTTTAAAAAGACTCTAAAAAATCGACATTTTGCAAAGGGGTTAGTCCATGGCTTTTGTCAAAAAGATTTTTTCATGTTCTGGATAGAAAATAAAGCTTGTTGGACCTCAAAAGTTAACTTCTCACAAAGTCGAAAAAATCGACATTCTGCAAAGGGGTTAGTCCATAGTGTTCGTCAAAAAATCGTCCTTTTTCTTATATTTTTTTTTTAGCCAAAAAAGCCAGAAAGAAACATTTTTTTATATTCTGGATAGTAAAGAATGCTTTTTAGACCCGAAAAGTAAAATTCTAGCAAAGTCAAAAAAATCGACATTTTGCAAAGGGTTAGTCAATGGTTTTTGTCAAAAATTGACCCTTTTCTCATATGTTTTGTTTTAAGCAACAAAAGGCAGAAAGAAAGATTTTTGATATTCTGGACAGAAAAGAATGCTTTTTTCACCACAAAAGATAAGTTCTAAAAAACTTTAAAAAATCGACATTATGCAAAGGGGTTAGTCCATGGTTTTTCTCAAAAAATCGACCTTTTTCTTATATGTTTTTTTAAGCAAAAAAAGCCAGAAAGAAACATTTTTTGATATTCTGGATAGAAAATAAAGCTTTTAAAACCGCAAAAGCGAAGTTCTCACAAACTGGAAAAAAATCGACATTTTGCAAAGGGGTTAGTCCATGGTTTTTGTCAAAAAATCGACCGTTTTCTTATATGTTTTTTTTAGCAAAAAAAAACCAGAAAGAAAGATATTTTGATATTCTGGATAGAAAATAAAGCTTTTTGGACCTTAAAAGTGAAGTTGTCACAAAGTCAAAAAAAAAAAAATGGACATTTTTTTCAAAAAAAATCGACTTTTTTGAAGATCTAAAACAGTTAAGTTCAGGAAAAAAAAAATCAACATTTTGCAAGGGGGTTAGTCCATGGTTTTTGTCAAAAAATAGACTTTTTCCTCACATGTTTTTTTTGAGCAAAAAAAAGCAGAAAGAAACATTTTTCATATTCTGGATAGAAAAGAATGCTTTTTAGACAAAAAAGAACAGTTTCAAAAAACGCTAAAAAATCGACATTTTGCGAAGGGGTTAGTCCAAGGTTTTTGTCAAAAAATCGACCTTTTTCTTATGTTTTTTTTTGAGCAAAAAAGCAAGAAAGAAACATTCGTTTTATATTCTGGATAGAAAATAAAGTTTTTTTGACCTCAAAAGTGAAGTTCTCACAAAGTCGAAAAAAAAAAAACATTTTGCAAGGGGGTTAGTCCATGGTTTTTGTCAAAAAATCGACCTTTTTCCCATATGTTTCTTTTGAGCAAAAAAAGCCAAAAAGAAACATTTTTGATATTCTGGATAGAAAAAAATGCTTTTTAAACCTGAAAAGTGAAACTCTAGCAAAGTCAAAAAAATCGACATTTTGCAAAGGGGTTAGTCCATGGTTTTTGTCAAAATATCGACCGTTTTTCATATGTTTTTTTTTTGGAGCAAAAGAAGCCAGAAAGAAACATTTTTTTATATTCTGGATAGAAAGAAAGCTTTTTAGACCTGAAAAGTGAAGTTCTAACAAATTCAAAGAATATCGACATTTTGAAGAGGGGTTAGTCCATGGTTTTTGTTAAAAAATCGACCATTTTCTCATATGTGTTTTTTTTAGCAAAAAAAGCCAGAAAGAAACATTTTTTGATATTCTGGAAACAAAAGAATGCCTTTTAGACCACAAAAGAAAAGTTTTAAGAAACTGTAAAAAAAATCGACATTTTGCAAACGGGTCAGTTCATGGTTTTTGTCAAAAAATCGACCTTTTTCTTATATGTTTTTTTTTTAGCAAAAAAAGCCAGAAAGAAAAATTTTTTTGATATTCTAGATAGTAAAGAATGCTTTTTAGACCTGAAAAGTGAAGTTCTAACAAAGTCAAAAAATATCGACACTTGCAAGGGGTTAGTCCATGGTTTTTGTCAAAAAATCGACCTTTTTTCTTATATGTGTTTTTTTTCAAGCAAAAAGCCAAAAGAAACATTTTTTGATATTCTGGATTGAAAAGAATGCTTTTCAGACCAAAAAAAAAGTTCTATAAAATTCTAAAAAAAATCGACATTTTGCAAAGGGTTAGTCCATGGTTTTTGTCAAAAAAAAAAAAAAAAAGAAAGAAACATTTTTGATATTCTGGATAGAAAAGAAATTTTTTGGACCTCAAAAGTGAAGTTTTCAAAAAGTCGAAAAAAATCGACATTTTGCAAAGGGGTTAGTCCATGGTTTCGTCAAAAAAATCGATCTTTTTCTCATTGGTTTTTTTGAGCAAAAAAAGCCAGAAAGAAACATTTTTTTACATTCTGGATAGAAAAGAATGCTTTTTAGACCACAAACGAAAAGTTTAAAAAGACTCTAAAAAATCGACATTTTGCAAAGGGGTTAGTCCATGGCTTTTTTCAAAAAATCGACCTTTTTCTCATATGTTTTTTTTTTTAGCAAAAAAAGGCAGAAAGAAATATTTTTTGATATTCTGGATAGAAAAGAATCCTTTTTAGACCTGAAAAGTGAATTTCTAATAAAGTCAAAAAATATCGACATTTTGCAAAGGGGTTAGTCCATGGTTTTTGTCAAAAAACCGACCTTTTTCTTATGTCTTTTTTTTAGCAAAAAAAGCCAGAAAGAAAGATTTTTTGATGTTCTGGATAGAAAATAAAGCTTTTTCGACCTCAAAACTGAAGTTCTAAAAAAGTCAAAAAAAAAAAATCGACATTTTGCAAAGGGGTTAGTCCATGGTTTTTGTCAAAAAATGGACCTTTTGCTCATATGTTTTTTTGAGCAAAAAAGGCAGAAAGAAACATTTTTTGATATTCTGGATAGAAAAGAATGCTTTTAGACCTGAAAAGTGAAGTTCTAACATAGTCGAAAAAATCGACATTTTGCAAAGGGGTTAGTCCATGGTTTTTGTCAAAAAATCGACCTTTTCCTTATATGTTTTTTTTAGCAAAAAATGCCAGAAGGAAACATTTTTTTATATTCTGGGTAGTAAAGAATGCTTTTTAGACCTGAAAAGTGAAGTTCTAGCAAAGTAAAAAAAAAACCAACATTTTGCAAAGGGGTTAGTCCATGGTTTTTGTCAAAAAATCGACCTTTTTCTTATATGTTTTTTTTTTACCAAAAAAAGGAAGAAAGAAACATTTTTTGATATTCTGGATAGAAAATAAAGCTTTTTGGACCTCAAAAGTGAAGTTCTCAAAGAGTCGAAAAAAATCGACATTTTGCAAAGGGGTTAGTCGATGGCTTTTGTCAAAAAATCGACCTTTTTCTCATATGTTTTTTTTTTCAGCGAAAAAAGGCAGAAAGAAATATTTTTTGATATTCTGGATAGAAAATGAATGGTTTTTAGACCACAAAAGAAAAGTTCTAGAAAAAAAACGCTCAAAAAAAAAATCGACATTTTGCAAAGCGGTTAGTCCATGGTTTTTGTCAAAAAATCGATTTTTTTCTCATATGTTTCTTTTGAGCAAAAAAAGCCAGAAAGAAACTTTTTTTGATATTCTGCATAAAAAAAGAATGCTTTTCAAACCAAAAAAGAAAAGTTCTATAAAATTCTAAAGAATCGACATTTTGCAAAGGGGTTAGTCCATGGTTTTTGTCAAAAAATCGACCTTTTTCTTATATGTTTTTTTTTTAGCAAAAAAAGCCAGAAAGAAACATTTTTTTATATTCTGGATAGTAAAGAATACTTTTTAGATCTGAAAAGTAAAGTTCTAGGAGAGTCAAAAAAATTGACATTTTCAAAGGGTTTAGTCCATGGTTTTTGACAAAAAATCGACCTTTTTCTTATATGTTTTTTTTAGCAAAAAAAGCCAGAAAGAAACATTTTTTTATATTCTGGAAACAAAAGAATGCTTTTTAGACCCGAAAAGTGAAATTCTAGCAAAGTCAAAAAAATCGACATTTTGCAAAGGGTTAGTCAATGGTTTTTGTCAAAAAATTGACCTTTTTCTCATATGTTTTGTTTTGAGCAACAAAAGGCAGAAAGAAAGATTTTTGATATTCTGGATAGAAAAGAATGCTTTTTTGACCACAAAAGATAAGTTCTAAAAAACGTAAAAAAATCAACATTTTGCAAGGGGGTTAGTCCATGGGTTTTGTCAAAAAATCGACCTTTTTCCCATATGTTTCTTTTGTGCAAAAAAAGCCATAAAGAAACATTTTTTGATATTCTGGATAGAAAAGAATGCTTTTTAGACCTGAAAAGTGAAGTTCTAAAAAACTCTAAAAAAATCGAAATTTTGCAAAGGGGTCAGTCCATGGTTTTTGTCAATGAGCAAAAAAAGCCAGAAAGAAACATTTTTAGATATTCTGGATAGAAAAATAAAGCTTTTGGACCTAAACCAAAAGTGAAGTTCTAAAAAAGTCAAAAAAAAAAATCGACATTTTGCAAAGGGGTTAGTCCATGGTTTTCCTCAAAAAAAATCGACCTTTTCTTAAATGTTTTTTGAGCAAAAAAAAAACCCAGAAAGAAACATTTTTTAATATTCTGGATAGTAAATAATACTTTTAGACCTGAAAAGTGAAACTCTAGCAAAGTCAAAAAAATCGACATTTTGCAAAGGGGTTAGTCCATGGTTTTTGTCCAATAATCGACCTCTTTCTCATTTTTTTTTTTTTCAGCAAAAAAAGCCAAAAAGAAACATTTTTTGATATTCTGGATAGAAAAGAATGCTTTTTAGACCTGAAAAGTGAAGTTCTAAAAAACTCTAAAAAAATCGAAATTTTGCAAAGGGGTTAGTCCATGGTTTTTGTCAAAAAATCGACCTTTTTCTTATATGTTTTTTTTGAGCAAAAAAAGGCAGAAAGAAACATTTTTTGATATTCTGGATAGAAAATAAAGCTTTTTGGACCTCAAAAGTGAAGATCTGAAAAAGTCGAAAAAAATCGACATTTTGCAAAGGGGTTAGTCCATGGTTTTTGTCAAAATATCGACCGTTTTTCATATGTTTTTTTTTTGGAGCAAAAGAAGCCAGAAAGAAACATTTTTTTATATTCTGCATAGAGAGAATGCTTTTCAGACATGAAAAGTGAAGTTCTAACAAAGTCAAAGAATATCGACATTTTGAAGAGGGGTTAGTCCATGGTTTTTGTCAAAAAATCGACCATTTTCTCATATGTTTTTTTTTTAGCAAAAAAAGCCAGAAAGAAACATTTTTTGATATTCTGGAAACAAAAGAATGCTTTTTAGACCGCAAAAGAAAACTTCTAAGAAACTGTAAAAAAAATCGACATTTTGCAAAGGGGTCAGTTCATGGTTTTTGTCAAAAAATCGACCTTTTTCTTATATGTTTTTTTTTAGCAAAAAAGCCATAAAGAAACATTTTTTGATATTCTGGATAGAAAAGAATGCTTTTTAGACCTGAAAAGTGAAGTTCTAAAAAAGTCGAAAAAAATTGAAATTTTCCAAAGGGGTTAGTCCATGGCTTTTCTCAAAAAAATCGACCTTTTTTTTATATGTTTTTTTTTAGCAAAAAAAGCCAAAAAGAAAAATTTTTTTGATATTCTAGATAGTAAAGAATGCTTTTTAGACCTGAAAAGTGAAGTTCTAACAAAGTCAAAAAATATCGACACTTTGCAAGGGGTTAGTCCATGGTTTTTGTCAAAAAATCGACCTTTTTCTTATATGTCTTTTTTTCAGCAAAAAAAGCCAAAAAGAACAATTTTTTGATAGTCTGCATTGAAAAGAATGCTTTTCAGACCAAAAAAGAAAAGTTCTATAAAATTCTAAAGAATCGACATTTTGCAAAGGGGTTAGTCCATGGTGTTTGTCAAAAAAACAAAAAAGGAAGAAAGAAACATTTTTTGATATTCTGGATAGAAAAGAAAGTTTTTTGGACCTCAAAAGTGAAGTTTTCACAAAGTCGAAAAAAATCGACATTTTGCAAAGGGGTTAGTCCATGGTGTTCGTCAAAAAATCTATCTTTTTCTCATTGGTTTTTTTGAGCAAAAAAAGCCAGAAAGAAACATTTTTTGATATTCTGGATAGAAAAGAATGCTTTTTAGACCACAAACGAAAAGTTTAAAAAGACTCTAAAAAATCGACATTTTGCAAAGGGGTTAGTCCATGGCTTTTGTCAAAAAATCGACCTTTTTCTCATATGTTTTTTTTTTTAGCAAAAAAACCCAGAAAGAAATATTTTTTGATATTCTGGATAGAAAAGAATCCTTTTTAGACCTGAAAAGTGAATTTCTAATAAAGTCAAAAAATATCGACATTTTGCAAAGGGGTTAGTCCATGGTTTTTGTCAAAAAATCGACCTTTTTCTTATATGTCTTTTTTTTAGCAAAAAAAGCCAAAAAGAAAGATTTTTTGATGTTCTGGATAGAAAATAAAGCTTGTTCGACCTCAAAACTGAACTTCTCGCAAAGTCGAAAAAATCGACATTCTGCAAAGGGGTTAGTCCATGGTTTTTCTCAAAAAATGGACCTTTTGCTTATGTGTTCTTTTGAGCAGAAAAGCATGAAAGAAACATTTTTTTATATTCTGGATAGAAAATAAAGTTTTTTGGACCTCAAAAGTGGGAAGTTCTCACATAGTCGAAAAAAATCGACATTTTCCGAAGGGGTAAGTCCATGGTTTTTGTCAAAAAATCGACCTTTTTCTTATATGTATTTCTTTTAGCAAAAAAAGCCAAAAAGAAACATTTTTTGATATTCTAGAGAGAAAATAAAGCTTTTGGAACCTCAAAAGTGAAGTTCTAGAAATCTCTCAAAAATCGACATTTCGCAAAGAGGTTAGTCCATGGTTTTTGTCAAAAAATCGACCTTTTTTCAAATGTTTTTTTTTTTTAGCAAAACAAGCCAGAAAGAAACATTTCTTTATATTCTGGATAGAACAAAAGAATGCTGTTTACACCTGAAAAATGGAGTTCTAACAAAGTCAAAAAATATCGACATTTTGGAAAGGGGTTAGTGCATTGTTTTCGTCAAAAAATCGACGTTTTTCGTATATATATTTTTTTTAGCAAAAAAAGCCAAAAAGTAACATTTTTGGATATTCTGGGGAAAAAATAAGGCTTTTTGGACCTCAAAAGTGAAGTTCTCACGAAGTTAAAAAAAAACGACATTTTGCAAAGGGGTTAGTCCATGGTTTTTGTCAAAAGATCGACCTTTTTCTCATATGTTTTTTTTGAGCAAAAAAAGCAAAAAAAACATTTTTTGTTATTCTGGATAGAAAAGAATACTTTTTACACCACGCAAGATAAGTTCTAAAAAACTTTAAAAAATGGACATTTTGCAAAGGGGTTCGTCCATGGTTTTTCTCAAAAAATGGACCGTTCGCTCATCTGTTCTTTTGAGCAAAGAAAGGCAGAAAGAAACATTTTTTGATCTTCTGGATAGAAAAGAATGCTTTTTAGACCTGAAAGGTGAAGTTCTAACATAGTCGAAAAAATCGACATTTTGCAAAGGGGTTAGTCCATGGTTTTTGTCAAAAAATCGACCTTTTCCTTATATGTTTTTTTTAGCAAAAAAAGCCAGAAGGAAACATTTTTTTATATTCTGGATAGTAAAGAATGCTTTTTAGACCTGAAAAGTGAAGTTCTAGCAAAGTAAAAAAAAATCGACATTTTGCAAAGTGGTTAGTCCATGGTTTTTGTCAAAAAATCGACCTTTTTCTTATATGTTTTTTTTTTTACCAAAAAAAGGAAGAAAGAAACATTTTTTGATATTCTGGATAGAAAATAAAGCTTTTTGGACCTCAAAAGTGAAGTTCTCAAAGAGTCGAAAAAAATCGACATTTTGCAAGTCCATGGTTCTTGTCAAAAAATCGACCTTTTTCTCACATATTTTTTTTGAGCAAAAAAAGGCAGAAAGAAACATTTTTTCATATTCTGGATAGAAATGAATGCTTTTTAGACCACAAAAGAAAAGTTCCAAAAAACGCTAAAAAATCGACATTTTGCAAAGGGGTTAGTCCATGGTTTGTGTCAAAAAATCGACCTTTTTCTCATATGTTTCTTTTGAGCAAAAAAAGCCAGAAAGAAACATTTTTTGATATTCTGCATAAAAAAAGAATGCTTTTCAGACCAAAAAAGAAAAGTTCTATAAAATTCTAAAGAATCGACATTTTGCAAAGGGGTTAGTCCATGGTTTTTGTCAAAAAATCGGCCTTTTTCTAATAAGTTTTTTTTTTTAACAAAAAAGCAAGAAAGAAACATTTTTTGATATTCTGGATAGAAAAGAAAGTTTTTTGGACCTCAAAAGTGAAGTTTTCACAAAGTCGAAAAAAATCGACATTTTGCAAAGGGGTTAGTCCATGGTGTTCGTCAAAATATCTATCTTTTTCTCATTGGTTTTTTTGAGCAAAAAAAGCCAGAAAGAAACATTTTTTGATATTCTGGATAGAAAAGAATGCTTTTTAGACCACAAACGAAAAGTTTAAAAAGACTCTAAAAATTCGACATTTTGCAAAGGGGTTAGTCCATGGTTTTTGCCAAAAAATCGACCTTTTCTTATAAGTTTTTTTTGAGCAAAAAGGCATGAAAGAAACATTTTTTTATATTCTGGATAGAAAATAAAGTTTTTTGGACCTCAAAAGTGGGAAGTTCTCACATAGTCGAAAAAAATCGACATTTTCCAAAGGGGTAAGTCCATGGTTTTCGTCAAAAAATCGACCTTTTTCTTATATGTATTTCTTTGAGCAAAAAAAGCTAAAAAGAGACATTTTTTGATATTCTAGAGAGAAAATAAAGCTTTTGGAACCTCAAAAGTGAAGTTCTAGAAATCTCTCAAAAATCGACATTTCGCAAAGAGGTTAGTCCATGGTTTTTGTCAAAAAATCGACCTTTTTTCAAATGTTTTTTTTTTTTTAGCAAAACAAGCCAGAAAGAAACATTTCTTTATATTCTGGATAGAACAAAAGAATGCTGTTTACACCTGAAAAATGAAGTTCTAACAAAGTCAAAAAATATCGACATTTTGGAAATGGGTTAGTCCATTGTTTTCGTCAAAAAATCGACGTTTTTCGTATATGTAAAAAAAAATCGACATTTTGGATATTCTGGAAAAAAAATAAAGCTTTTTGGAGTCAAAATGGTTTTTAAAAAAAAAAAAAATTGACCTTTTTGTCAAAAGATGTTTTTTTTTGAGCAACAAAAGGCAGAAAAAAAGCAAAAAAACATTTTTGATATTCTGGATAGAAAAGAATGCTTTTCTGACCACAAAAGATAAGTTCTAAAAAACTTTAAAAAATGGACATTTTGCAAAGGGGTTGGTCCATGGTTTTTCTCAAAAAATGGACCGTTCGCTCATCTGTTTTTTGAGCAAAGAAAGCCAGGAAGAAACATTTTTTGATCGTCTGGATAGAAAAGAATGCTTTTTAGACCTGAAAAGTGAAGTTCTAACATGGTCGAAAAAATTGACATTTTGCAAAGGGGTTAGTCCATGGTTTTTGTCAAAAAAATCGACCTTTTCCTCATGTGTTTTTTTTGAGCAAAAAAAGCCATAAAGAACCTTTTTTTAATATTCTCAATAGTTAAAATTTTTTTTTAGACCTGAAAAGTGAAGTTCTAGCAAAGTCAAAAAAATCGACATTTTACAAAGGGGTTAGTTCATGGCTTTTGTCAAAAAATCGACCTTTTTCTCATATGTTTTTTTTAAGGAAAAAAAGCCAGAAAGAAACATTTTTTGATATTCGGGATAGAAGAGAATGCTTTTTAGACCAGGAAAGATAAGTTCTAAAAAACTTTTCGCAATGGATATTTTGCAAAGGGGTTAGTCCATGGTTTTTGTCAAAAAATCGACCTTTTCCTTATATGTTTTTTTTAGCAAAAAGAGCCAGAAAGAAACATTCTTTTATATTCTTGATAGTAAAGAATGCTTTTTAGACCTGAAAAGTGAAGTTCTAGCAGAATTTAAAAAAATTGACATTTTGTATAGGGGTTAGTCCATGGTGTTTGTCAAAAAATCGAGCTTTTTGTATATGTTTTTTTTAGGGAAAAAAGCGAAAAAGAAACATTTTTTTATATTCTGGATAGTATAGAATACTTTTTAGACCTGAAAAATAAAGTTCTAGCAAAATTAAAAAAATCGACATTTTGTAAAGCGGTTAGTCCATGGTTTTTTTCAAAAAATGGACCGTTTTGTTATATGTTTTTTTTTTTTTAGCAAAAAAAGCCAGATAGAAACATTCTTTGATATTCTGGATAGAAAATAATGCTTTTTGGACCTCAAAAGTGAAGTTCTCACAAAGTCGAAAAAAATCGACATTTTCCAAAGGGGTTAGTTCATGGTTTTTCTCAAAAAATCGACCTCTTTCTCATATATTTTTTTTAAGGAAAAAAAGCCAGAAAGAAACATTTTTTGATATTCTGGATAGAAAAGAATGCTTTTTAGACCCCGAAAGATAAGTTCTAAAAAACTTTTAACAATGGATATTTTGCAAAGGGGTTAGTCCATGGTTTTTCTTAAAAAATCGACCTTTTCCTTATCTGTTCTTTTGAGCAAAGAAAGCCAGAAAGAAACATTTTTTGATCTTCTGGATAGAAAAGAATGCTTTTTAGACCTGAAAAGGGAAGTTCTAGCAAAGTAAAAAAAATCGACATTTTGCAAAGGGGTTAGTTGATGGCTTTTGTCAAAAAATCGACCTTTCTCTCATGTGTTTTTTTCAAGCAAAAAAAAGCCATAAAGAAACATTTTTTGATATTCTGGATAGAAAACAATGCTTTTTAGACCTGAAAAGTGAAGTTCAAACAAAGTCAAAAAATATCGACATTTTGCAAAGGGGTTAGTCCATGGTTTTTGTCAAAAAATGGACCTTGTTCTTATATGCCTTTTTTTTAGCAAAAAAGCCAAAAAGAAACAATTTTTGATACTCGTTATAGAAAATAAAGCTTTTTGGACTTTGAAAGTGAAGTTGTCACAAAGTCGAAAAAAAAGATATTTTGCACAGGGGTTAGTCCATGGTTTTTGTCAAAAAAATCAACCTTTTTCTTATACGTTTTTTTTTTTAGCCAAAAAAGCTAGAAAGAAACATTTTTTGAAATTCTGCAAAGAAAATAAACCTTTTTGGACCTTAAAAGTGAAGTTCTCAAATAGTCGAAAAAAATCGACATTTTGCAAAGGGGTTAGTCCATTGTTTTTGTCAAAAAATCGACCTTTTTGTTACATGTTTTCTTTTTTGCAAAAAAAAGGCAGAAAGAAACGTTTTTTGATATTCTGGATAGAAAAGAATGCTTTTTAGACCTGAAAAGTGAAGTTCTAAAAAAGTCGAAAAAATCGACATTTTGCAAAGAGGTTACTCCATGGTTTTTCTTAAAGAATCGACCTTTCCCTTATCTGTTCTTTTGAGCAAAGAAAGCCAGAAAGAAACATTTTTTGATCTTCTGAATAGTAAAGAATCCTTTTTAGACCTGAATTGTAAAGTTCTAACATAATCGGAAAAATCGACATTTTGCAAAGCCGGTCCATGGTTTTTGTCAAAAAATCGACCTTTTCCTTATATGTGTTTTTTTAGCAAAAAAGCAAGAAAGAAACATTTTTTGATATTCTGGATAGCAAATAAGGCTTTTTGGACCCTAAAAGTGAAGTTCTCACAAAGTAAAAAAAAATCGACATTTGGCAAAGGGCCTAGTAGATTGTTTTTGTCAAAAAATCGAACTTTTTTTCATATGTTTTTTTTTAGCAAAAAAGGCCAGAAAGAAACATTTTTTGATATTCTGGATAGAAAAGAATGCTTTTTAGACCTGAAAAGTGAAGTTCTTGCAAAGTCCAAAAAAAATCGACATTTTGCAAAGGAGTTAGTCCATGGTTTTTGTCAAAAAATCGATCTTTTTGTTATATATATTTTTTTTAGCAAAAAAAGCCAGAAAGAAACATTCTTTGATATTCTGGATAGAAAATAATGCTTTTTGGACCTCAAAAGTGAAGTTCTCACAAAGTCGAAAAAAATCGACATTTTTGAAAGGGGTTAGTTCATGGTTTTTGTCAAAAAATCGACCCTTTTCTCATATATATTTTTTTTTTGAGAAAAAAAAAACAAGAAAGAAACATTTTTTTATTTTCTCGGTAGAAAAGAATGCTTTTTAAACCCGAGAAGTGAAGTTCTAGGAAAGTAAAAAAAAAAATCAACATTTTGCAAACTGGTTAGTACATGGTTTTTGTCAAAAAATCGACCTTTTTCTTATATTTTTTTTTTTTTTTACCAAAAAAGGCAGAAAGAAACATTTTTTGATATTCTGGATACAAAAGAATGCTTTTTGACCTGAAAAGTGAAGTTCTAAAAAAGTCGAAAAAATCGACATTTTGCAAACGGGTTACTCCATGGTTTTTCTCAAAGAAATACCCTTTTCCTCATCTGTTCTTTTGAGCAAGGAAAGCCAGAAAGAAACATTTTTTGATCTTCTGAATAGTGAAAAGTGCTTTTTAGACCTGAAAAGTGAAGTTCTAGCAAAGTCGGAAAAATCGACATTTTCCAAAGGGGTTAGTCCATGGTTTTTGTCAAAAAATCGACCTTTTTCTTATATGTTGTTTTATAGCAAAAAGAGCCAGAAAGAAAGATTTTTTTATATCCTGGATAGAAAATACAGCTTTTTGGACCTCAAAAGTTAAGTTCTCCTAAAGTCAAAAAAAATCGACATTTTGCAAAGGGGTTAGTCCATTGTTTTTGTCAACAAATCGAACTTTTTTTCATATGTTTTTTTTTAACCAAAAAAGGCCAAAAAGAAACATTTTTTCATATTCTGGATAGTAAAGAATGCTTTTTAGACCTGAAAAGTGAAGTTCTTGCAAAGTCAAAAAAATCGACCTTTTTCTTATATGTTGTTTTAAAGCAAAAAGAGCCAGAAAGAAACATTTTTTGATATTCTGGATAGTAACGAATGCTTTTTAGACCTGATAAGTGAAGTTGTAAAAGAGTCGAGAAAAATCGACATTTTGCAAAGGGGTTAGTGCATGGTTTTTGTCAAAAATCGACCTTTTTCTTAAATAATTTTTTTGAGCAAAAAAATCCAGAAAGAAACCTGTTTTTGATATTCTGGATAGTAAATAATGCTTTTTGGACCTCAAAAGTGAAGTTCTCACAAAGTCGAAAAAAGTCGACATTTTGCAAAGGGGTTAGTCCATGGTTTTTGTCAAAAAATCGACCTTTTTCTTATATATTTTTTTTTAGCAAAAAAGGCCAAAAAGAAACATTTTTTCATATTCTGGATAGTAAAGAATGCTTTTTAGACCTGAAAAGTGAAGTTCTTCCAAAGTCAAAAAAATCGACATTTTGCAAAGGGGTTAGTCCATGGTTTTTGTCAAAAAATCGACCTTTTTCTTATATGTTGTTTTAAAGCAAAAAGAGCCAGAAAGAAACATTTTTTGATATTCTGGATAGTAAAGAATGCTTTTTAGACCTGATAAGTGAAGTTTGTAAAAGAGTCGAAAAAAAATCGACATTTTGCAAAGGGGTTAGTGCATGGTTTTTGTCAAAAAATCTACCTTTTTCTTAAATAATTTTTTTGAGCAAAAAAAATCCAGAAAGAAACCTGTTTTTGATATTCTGGATAGTAAATAATGCTTTTTGGACCTCAAAAGTGAAGTTCTCACAAAGTCGAAAAAAATCGACATTTTGCAAAGGGGTTAGTCCATGGTTTTTGTCAAAAAATCTACCTTTTTCTTAAATAATTTTTTTGAGCAAAAAAATCCAGAAAGAAACCTGTTTTTGATATTCTGGATAGTAAATAATGCTTTTTGGACCTCAAAAGTGAAGTTCTCACAAAGTCGAAAAAAATCGACATTTTGCAAAGGGGTTAGTCCATGGGTTTTGTCAAAAAATCGAACTTTTTCTTATATATTTTTTTTTAG
Source organism: Porites lobata (assembly GCA_942486035.1). NCBI lineage: Eukaryota > Metazoa > Cnidaria > Anthozoa > Scleractinia > Poritidae > Porites > Porites lobata. Next base: position 7,470,989 of record CALNXK010000004.1, read on the forward strand.
CTAAAAACGCCAGACACAAACATTTTTTAATATTTTGGGTAGAAAAGAATGCTTTTTAGACTCGAGAAGTGAAGTTCTAGCAAAGTAAAAAAAAAATCAACATTTTGCAAAGGGGTTAGTCCATGGGTTTTTGTCAAAAAATCGACCTTTTTCTTATATGTTGCTTTAGAGCAAAAAGAGCCAGAAAGAAACATTTTTTGATATTCTGGATAGAAAAGAATGCTTTTTAGACTTGAAAAGGGAAGTTCTAAAAGAGTTGACAAAATCGACATTTTGCAAACGGGATAGTCCATGGTTTTTGTCAAAAAATTGATCTTTTTTTCATATGTTTTTTTTTTAGTAAAGAGAACAACAAAGAAACATTTTTTGATCTTCTGGATAGGTAAGAATGCTTTTTAGACCACTAAAGTAAAGTTCTAAAAAACTTTTAAAAATGGACATTTTTAAAAGGTGGTAGGCCATGGTTTTTTGTCAAAAAATCGACCTTTTTCTTATACGTTTTCTTTTTTTAGCCATAAAGCCAGGAAGAAGCATTTTTTGATATTCCGGTTAGAAAATAATGCTATTTGGACCTCAAAAGTGAAGTTCTGACTAAGTAGAAAAAATCGACATTTTGCAAAAGGGTTAGTCAATTGTTTTTCTCAAAAAATCGACCTTTTTCTCATATGTTTTTTTTAGCAAAAAACGCCAGAAAGAAACATTTTCTGATATTCTGGATAGAAAAGAATGCTTTTTAGGCCTGAAAAATTAAGTTCTAGCAAAGTAAAAAAAAAATCGACATTTTGCAAAGGGGTTAGTCCGTGTTTTTCGTCAAAAAATCGACCTTTTTCTCATATGTTTTTTTTGAGCAAAAAAAGCCAGAAAGAAACATTTTTTGAAATCCTGGATAAAAAAAAATGCTTTTAAGACCGCAAAATTGAACTTCTAACAAGTTCGAAAAAATCGACATTTTTCCAAAAAGATTAGTCCATGGTTTTTGTCAAAAAATCGATATGTTTTTTTTGAGCAAACAGAGCCAGAAAGAAACATTTTTTGATCTTCTGGATAGAAAATAATGCTTTTTAGACCTGAAAAGTAAAGTTCTAAAAGAGTCGAAAAAATCGACGTTTTGCAACGGGGTTAGTCCATGGTTTTTGTCAAAACATTGACCTTTTTTCATATCTTTTTTTTTGAGCAAAGAAAGCCAGAAAGAAACATTTTTGATATTCTGGATAGAAAAGAATGCTTTTTAGACCACAAAAGAAAAGTTCTAAAAAATCGACATTTTCAAAGTTGTTGGTCCATGGTTTTTGTCAATAAATCGACCTTTTTCTTTTACGTTTTTTTTAGCAAAAAAAGCCAGAAAGAATCATTTTTTGAAATTCTGGATAGTAAAGAATTCTTTTTAGACCTGAAAAGTGAAGTTCTAGCAAAGTCAAAAAAATCGACATTTTGCAAGCAAAGGGGTTAGTCCATGGTTTTTGTCCAAAAATCGACCTTTTTCTTATATGTTTTTTTTTTTAGCCATAAAGCCAGGAAGAAGCATTTTTTGATATTCCGGTTAGAAAATAATGCTTTTTGGACCTCAAAAGTGAAGTTCTGACTAAGTAGAAAAGATCGACATTTTGCAAAAGGGTTAGTCAATTGTTTTTCTCAAAAAATCGACCTTTTTCTCATATGTTTTTTTTAGCAAAAAACGCCAGAAAGAAACATTTTCTGATATTCTGGATAGAAAAGAATGCTTTTTAGGCCTGAAAAGTTAAGTTCTAGCAAAGTAAAAAAAAATCGACATTTTGCAAAGGGGTTAGTCCATGTTTTTTGTCAAAAAATCGACCTTTTTCTCATATGTTTTTTTTGAGCAAAAAAAGCCAGAAAGAAACATTTTTTGATATCCTGGATAAAAAAAAATGCTTTTAAGACCGCAAAATTAAACTTCTAACAAATTCGAAAAAATCGACATTTTTCCAAAAACATTAGTCCATGGTTTTTGTCAAAAAATCGATATGTTTTTTGAGCAAACAAAGCCAGAAAGAAACATTTTTTGATCTTCTGGATAGAAAATAATGCTTTTTAGACCTGAAAAGTAAAGTTCTAAAAGAGTCGAAAAAAATCGACGTTTTGCAACGGGGTTAGTCCATGGTTTTTGTCAAAACATTGACCTTTTTTCATATCTTTTTTTTTGAGCAAAGAAAGCCAGAAAGAATCATTTTTTGAAATTCTGGATAGTAAAGAATTCTTTTTAGACCTGAAAAGTGAAGTTCTAGCAAAGTCAAAAAAATCGACATTTTGCAAGCAAAGGGGTTAGTCCATGGTTTTTGTCCAAAAATCGACCGTTTTCTTATATGCCTTTTTTTTTAGCCAAGAAAGCCAAAAAGAAACATTTTTTGATATTCTGGATAGAAAATAAAGCTTTTTGGACCTCAAAAGTAAAGTCCTAGCAAGGTAAAAAAAAACGACATTTTGCAAAGGGGTTAGTCCATGGTTTTTGTCAAAAAATCGATTTTTTTCTTAACTAATTTTTTTGAGCAAAAAAAGCCAGAAAGAAACATTTTGTGATATTCTGGATAGAAAAGGATTCTTTTTAGACCTGAAAAGTGAAGTTCTGAAAAAGTCCATAAAATCGTCATTTTGGAAAGGGGTTAGTGCATGGTTTTTTTTTAAAAAATCCACCTTTTACTGGCATGTTTTTTTTTTAGCAAAGAAAGCCAGAAAAAAACATTTTTTAATATTCTGAATGGAAAATAATGCTTTTTAGACCTGAAAAGTGAAGTTCTGAAAAAGTCCAAAAAATAGTCATTTTGGAAAGGGGTTAGTCCATGGTTTTTTTTTCGAAAAATCAACCTTTTTTACATGTTTTTTTTTTTAGCAAAGAAAGCCAGGAAAAAAACATTTTTTTTATATTCTTGACAGAAAACAAGGCTTTTTAGACCTGAAATATTAAGTTCTAAAAGTGTAAAAAAATCGACATTTTGCAAAGGGTTAGTCCATGGTTTTTGTCAAAACATCGAATTTTTTCTTATATGTTTTTTTTGTAGCAAAAACAGCCCAAAAGTAACATTTTTTGATATTCTGGATAGGAAAGAATGCTGTTTATATCTGAAAAATGAAGTTCTAAAAAAGTCGAGAAAACTGGAATTTGGCAAAGGTTAGTCCATGGTTTTTTTTTTTTTAAAAAATCGACCTTTTTCTTATAGGTTTTTTTGAGCAAAGAGAGCAAGAAAGAAATATGTTTTGATATTCTGGATGTAAAAAAATTCTCTTTAGACCTCAAAAGTGAAGTTCTAAAAAAGTCTAAAAAATCGACATTTTGTAAAGGGGCTAGTCCATTGTTTTTGTCAATAAATCGACCTTTTTCTCAAATGTTTTTTTAAGCAAAGAAACCCAGAAAGGAATATTTTTTGATATTCTGGATAGAAAAGAATGCTTTTTAGACCTGAAAAGTGAAGTTCTAACAAAGTCCAACACATCGAAATTTTGCAAAGGGGTTAGTCCATGGTTTTTGTTAAAAGAAAACATTTTTGTCATATGTTTTTTTTTTTGAGCATGGAACGTGAGCAAGGAACATTTTTTGACATTCTGGATAGAAAAGAATGATTTTGGGATCTGAAAACTAAAGTTCTAAAAAAGTCCGAAAGATTGAAATTTTGCGCTCAAATTATGAAAATTTTTTGCAGCCAATCAGCGACAGCGATATAAAGAGCTCAACCTAAGAGGGTCTCTTACTGGTTATAAGTTCTCGCTGAAATCGCAAATATCTCCGACCCGTCATCCAGGGTGCCGGAGCACCCCTGAGAGGAGCTTCCCTTCGCAGGCTACAAAGGGCGGTGTCCTCTGAGATTCTGGATAGAAAAGAATGATTTTGAGATCTGAAAACTAAAGTTCTAAAAAAGTCCAAAAGATTGAAATTTTGCGCTCAAATTATGAAAATTTTTTGCAGCCAATCAGCGACAGCGATATAAAGAGCTCAACCTAAGAGGGTCTCTTACTGGTTATAAGTTCCCGCTGAAATCGCAAATATCTCCGACCCGTCATCCAGGGTGCCGGAGCACCCCTGAGAGGAGCTTCCCTTCGCAGGCTACAAAGGGCGGTGTCCTCTAACCATCCCCTGTGATTTGGCTCAAGCCACTCTCCCCCCCCCTCCTCCCCCACCGCCACCTCATAAACCGTTACCTAAAATGACAAACAAGAATTTGTTTGGACTGTAAATAAAACGAAAAACGGAAGTCAATTTTTGTTTTTCGTTTTTTTGGTATTTTTTGAATAAAACAAAAAACGGAAAACAGAAGTAGGTTTTTGTTTTTCGTTTTTTGGTATATTTTTGCAAGTAAAACGAAAAAGGGAAAGCGGAAATAGATTTTCGTTTCTCTATTTTTTGTATTTGTTTGTTAGTAAAACGAAAAACGAAAAAAAAAGAAAATAACTTTCTTTTTTTCTTCTTTTCTTAGGCTAGAATTAAACTGAACGTCATTTCTACAATTTTGGTAAAGTTTAAAAATTTCGACGTTTTTCTTACGTATATAAATAGGCATAGGTGATCTTATAACTAACAATTCAGTAAAACGGTGTGTTTTACATAAATTAAGGTTCTGCATCGATAGATTTTTAAAAAGGAAAAGGAAAAGGAAAATAAGAGTGTGACTTGGATTTTCCTGTTTTTGAATACAAAATATAAAATGTAAAATATTGAGTGGACGAGCCGTGCACGGACCAGGCACTCTAGCAGTGAAAGGTTTAACGTATTTTTCCTGATTAGACGAACAACTGTTCCTACGAGGCTTAGAAGAAGAAATTTAAATGCTATCTAAATAATTAAGTCTCAGTCAGGAAAGTCCGTAACAATGGGAGTGAACTTCTTGTTTATTGAAAATACCCTTTCCTTGATATTTGTTTTCTCACAAATTTATCTGCCCTTCAGTCGATTTGCCTTTTTTATTGTAATTATAATTATACTTTATGTAGCTTGGGTAGATGATTATGACAGAGCCATGTTGTATTAATTATTTAAACGTGTTAAGTTCTCTTGTACTACATCTTGATCATTCAAGTTCCACAGTTTCCAACGTCATTATCCACATATTTCCCTTATGTGCCATGGAGTCGTCGCCCCAGATCTCTTGTCGGTCATATCACTTCTGGCCCCGATGTAGCGGCACAACAGTTCAAGATTCCTCCTCGTCTGACAGAGAAAGAAAAATAACTTTACAGTCATGTCGACATTCTTTGTTTTAGATCTCTAAAAAGACGTCTCTTACTTTCAAATCGGTAAGGTTTTAACAATAAATTAATAATTAGGAACAAAGAAGTCTTTACTTCCGAGATAAGTTATTTCTGAACTTCGTGTGTGGAAGAAAAATATATCAAGAAGGCAAACATTCACCAACCCACGGCCTGGCCAGTACCTTACCCATGCGCCCAGCTATATCACCCGGGCAGTGGCAGCCATGAACAGCTGTTTTATTTGAGCTCAAAAGCATGGCATAGCCTTTAGTTCTATGAAAGAGCGAACCCGTGTTTCAAAGACCCTTTACTATCGAGGCGAATGCAAACAAGCAATTCAGCAAATAGCTTGATTAGAGCCGTACACAGCTGTTTCGCCTTTACTAGATCGAATACGCCCACTGAATCTCATCAAGGTCTGTCTACTGCATATACTTTGGCCTGAATTTCTTTTTAAGCTGTGTTTCATTGGATTGGTGCCACCAAACGAACTGACACATCTTGATACGTTCAGTGCTCAGGTTCGATGTAACTTAAACAACTCCCTTTAACTGACTTTCCACTAATTCGCGAATTTTATACAAGGCGTGTTTTTTCTCGATAGGCTGATAACCATCTTCAGCTGTAAATGATGTTTTTTTACTCACGAAGGAGGTTATAATTAAAGACATGTCTTTGGGAATTTGTGCAGGTGTTGCCTTATTGACTGGTGATGTAGTTTAACAAAACACTTTCAGCAAACTGTTTCATCCATTTAATCGAATTTGACAACAAATATAGAAAAAAGAACGTCCATAAGTCAATGAAATTTTTAATAAACCGGACGAGAAACCCTTGATGAAAAAGAAAGGAAATAAAGAAATATTCAACTTTCATGAGGAATTTTCCTAATTATCCCAGTATGATTTTGTATCTACAAACCGACTGAATTTCTCATGAATTTTTTTCGGATAAAAGTCAGAACTCAGACGCTAATTTCTAACAAAAATACAATAAAATAGGTGGAAATTATTTACAACGATTTTACCGATGGGCAATCTGTGTGTACATACACAGCTTGTGTTACTAGATTATTACGACCGATGTGAAGGCACTTTTTAACATTCTTTTTCCTTGGGAATTAAATTGGAAGTGTTAGTACAACTGGTACATGAACATTGTTTTGAGAAGTAGTTGATTTGTATCGGCCGGACGCTACCTTTTTTCTGAATTATTTCTTACTGATAAAAAAAGTGAACAAAATTTTAATAAAAACTGTCCTCACGAGAAAACAGCTTAAATTTATTTAATAGCTTTGCCATGGTTCTCTATTTACAAGTTATTTCAACGCGTTTTATCTCGTTTTTACTGACTGAAGTATCGTGAAAACGATCGAGATCGAGTCTCTCCATTCACTGGTATGTCACCCTATCCAGATACTGAATCATTTTCATTACTGAAGCAAGTCAACTCCTACCTTCAACACCTGGTTTTTCCAATTTTGATTGAACGCACGCTTTTTCCCTAATCCCATGTTTCCAATTCCAGCCGAAAAAGAAACTGATTCCTGAATGGTCGCCCATACCAAGACCACAGCGATTAAAAAACCTCGCAGATTCATTTGTAAAATCGTTCGTTTCTCTTCCTTAACTTTTGACTAAAAAGAAACGACGTTGGTCTCTCGTGTTTGGATGCGTTTTGAAATGAAAGAGATTGTTTGAGACATGTTCGCTTTGGGCAGATCAGGTGGGCGGAAATTAGCTTTATTGTTTATGCCAGCTCCTTTGATAAAAACTGTATTATATTCCGGCTATAGTGAAGACTTCACATAAAGGCATTTTGCACTTATATTTATTAAATTTTAACACTCTACAAAGTTCAGTGAAATCTCAAAGAGCAAAAGTGACATTTGTTTCCAGAGTATGCAGTTCTGTCTTGTTAGAGCTAGGCACTGCTGGAGCTTTGTGTAAAATATTTCTTCGTTCCTGAAGGAATAAAATACTTTGTTAACCAACTAAGCATTTTTTCTGAGACAAAAACTTTTAAACTATTGTTTCCTGGAATAATTTTCCACTCGTCGGGCGCCAAGAGTTTTTTCGCCCTCTTTGTTTTAAGAAGAGTATTTTCGTCATGAAATTATGTTTTCACTACTCTTGGCAAATAATTGAATAGCTTGCTTTTAGTTTGTTATATTTATTGCTAAGCCTTCAGTTTCATATAAAAATGAAATAAGACAAAGATAACGCAAATGAATTTTTAACGCAGACGTTAAAAAGGATTCTTTTGTTACACACAAACAAAACAAGAATCGACATGTAATCTAAACTAACGAAACAATATGACTATCCCTAATTTAGGATAAGTCAACGAAATGTTCTGAAGATGTTTTCTGTGACTTATTTCCACGACATTTTGATGAAATTACAGTTTTACTGTATGCAAGACTTTACTGCCAGGCGATACGAAAGTGTCAAACCGAGAAACCAAAGTTTTGGATTGACGGATTTTAGTTATCGGCCCTTCATAAACTTTTGTCGTGCGATAATGTTTTTTTTTTATTTTTAAATTGAGTGGTTGTAAATCATTAATGACTAGCAACTTAGATTAGGGCATCTTTTCAAACAGATTTTTACAAAACACAACAACGGTCCTGGCGCTCGATCTTTAAAGAAGAATGGGCTTGCATTATTAATTTAAACACTCCAAAAAAATTGTGAAGGTTCTGCCAAAAGACATAGTAACATTGTTTTGGCAGCTGATATTTTGAAAACCGAAAGTTTTTGTTTTAATTTGCAATTAATAATTTGTTGATCTAGAAAATTCAGAATTTTATAATTTACTACTTATTTTACTGAGAATTCTATAAAAATGATACAAAATTTCAAAGAAAAAGGCAGTGGGGAGGGGGGGTGATATCCCCTAGGACTATCCCTAAATCCGCCCAAGGACAGTGACGAAATCATTGTTAATGATATTACCGTATTTATTCGATTAACCGCGCTCATTAAATTTTTGGCCCTTGAGAGTGGGCGCTTGTTCGAGGTGGGCGCATATTCGAGGCTGGGCGCTTACTAAATTTTCAACATTTTCAGCAAGTGTAGTATGTTTATTTTGCAACAAAACAATAAATGGCAATGACAAAACTCGACGATGAAACAAAGCAAGGTTTCTGTAAAATACTCTGAAGAAAACTCCGTCTTCAAAGAAGTCTCTTGTTAGTACTTTTTCAATTTTTGGGGGGCGGAAGGGGCGGAGGACGATAAACCGTAGGCGCCGTCTCACAACCCTTGCATATATAAATTCTGTGGGACGTTAAAGAACCCAGACACTGTTCGTAAAGTGTAGGGGACGTAGTCCCCGGTGTGGTGGTCTATCTCTCATGGGGAGAGGGTCTGTTACAGGCCCGCAGTAATTGGCGTCATGCTGTTGTAATGACCCTGCCAATAATTGGCAAATCTAATAAAAAAAAAAAAAAGAAAGCTGTCACGAAGCAAAGGACTTTTGTCGCCTGATAAAAAATTGTAGGCGTTCAAATATTCTCGACGGAATCTTTCAAGTTTAGTGACAGTTGAGAAAATTTTGGTAGGTGAAAAAAATCGTTTTCACTTGAACGGCTTCCTGTTGACAAATACAAATTGTTTTGGCAAAACAAAACAAAATTGCGTATAGTGCGAACAGGGCCTATAAGTATTGTCCATCTAAAGCAGTCCCTGCCTCAACTCCTTTTAGCTCCTTCAACTGTTTCTTTCGACAGCCAAACTTTAACTATTTTGGCGTTTACCTCAGTCTATAATTCGATATAACTGCGGTACCCTTTTAGAGAAACTTAAGTTTGTCCACAAAAAATGTTTTTATAGTTTCAAGTTATTTTAATTCTAAAGATGAAACTGTGAAATTCTTGTAAACTTGGGTCAGTAGAAAACTTAAATAACGCGCTCCAATTTTTTTTTATATTTACATTTTTTTAAGCGCAATATAACCTGAAGAATCTCGTGGTTGATTTCATAAAAACGTTCAAAACCGACATAAATGTCAGCACTGTATTTAAAAGCAAAGTCGGCAATGATATCGATTTCTGCGTAAACATCACTTGAGCCCAATGGAATGTCTTTGTCTAGGCTTTTGTCTAGGCTAACACCTTGTGTTTGAGCATGCGCAGTTCATGGAGTAAAACCATTGTTCGTAAATTCCATGAAAGCATCGTTCATTATGCCAGCTGGCCACAGGTTGTTAAAGTCGAAAGGATCTTCAGAGCCTGGATTATATATTTTTCCAGCCAGGGCTTCCAGGTCCCCTGCTTGGAATTCCTCTTGCCTCATTATGTATTTCATCGTTTCAACCACACCTCTGATTGCATCAAGCATACGGTGTCTCATGTTTGGCTCAGGATTCAGCCGGACCTTTAAGTAGATCACATCCCACATCCCTTCAAGCACCTCCTTAAGCTCCATATCGTCTAAGTTGTGCTTTGCGATCATTTCCTTGACATCCCAAACTAAGATTTTTTCGACAGATTCGAGAGCTTCAATAGTTTCGAAATGGGCGTCGAAAGCTAAACTGATTACCTGAAGGCTTATACCTAGATATTCATCTTTCAAATCGTGAAAGCGATTGCTTGGACCTGCGATGGTTACTGAATTGGTGTCGTCCTTGAGTGCTTCTGCTTCCTCCCCATATCCTTGTTCTGAAGCCGTTTTGGCCTTTGGTTTGCTGGCTAAATTGCTTTCCTTTTTTTCTAGTTGTGCTTGATTTGAAAGCGCCTCCTTCTGAATCAGCTCCTTCGCGAACTGCATCGTATTTTCCAAAATCGCCTCAACTTTTCTTGCCAGTATCTCAAGAATCTCGGGATCATCCACGTAGTCAACACCAAATAAGTTGTAAGATCTTACAAAGAAGTGCGGTAATTCTTTCTTTCTGAGAGCTTGCAGGAGGTTTGTTAAGAGCTTCTCCACGCACTCGACTCTGTTACTTTCGATCCACAGTTCGGCACCGGTTTGCTCGATTGTTTGCAGAAGTAGGTTCTTCAAGTGAAATGTCAGCAAACCCTTTGGATCCTTGAGAAAGGCACGATGAAATTTCTTCAGGCATCGGTAACACTCGCGCTGAATGTCATTCATCGCTTGGCTTAACAGGTATTCTGCATGGTTAAAGGCAATTCTGAAGTCACATTTTGGATTTCCGCCATCTTTTGGAGGCTTTACCACTAAATGGAAGCCGTCGTGAACAACTTTGTCGACCACGTGATGGGAAGGCCATTTTCGTTCTCGTTTGAGCCAATCTCGTGCAACCTGCGGCCATCCGGTGCACCTGAGGGCAGGGACGAAATCCAATCCACCAGCAATCGGTTCATTTTTCACTCCTTGTGCATCTGTTTCCTTCCACGAAGCCTTTCTTTCTTTATCCAGTCCAATCAGATGGTCAACAAGGACGCTGGTCTTTGTTTCAGTGTCGTTCATAAGCTGCGGATGGCTTAGTTTGCCTTTTTCTGATAAGGGCTCTTGTTCTGTGTCAGCCGTCTCACTCTCACCAGTTTCGCTGTCGTCAGTCCAATCCTTCTTTCTCCTTTCTTCGTCCTTCTTTAGAAGTATTTCAGTTACTTCCTTTGGCATGGCCTGACACAGTTGTGCTAAACCTCCCGCTTTTGATTGATCTACGATGGCTTTTAATTCCTTGGCAGTTTTTTGGCTGAAATCTCCACTCCCTTTGCTTTCGTTTTGTGTTAGCTTTTTTTGCATTTCGAGAAATTTTGTCCAGAGGTGCCAACCGCGATCGCTTGATAAAATGTCTAGCATCAAGGCCCTTGGATCGTCAAAGAGACCCTTTTCACGCCAGGACGTCTTACTCTCATTAACAAATGCTATGTACTCGTAGAAAATTTCAGCCATCTCTTTTGTGTATTTAAGTCCTTTGGCCGCTAAAAAATAGTGAATAACCCATTCATATTCGGTAGGATCCAACTCAGACATGTCAGGTTCCATCCTTCCAGAAAGAGGACCAAACCATTGCGTATATTCCACCTGAGCAGCCGGGCGGGCCTCTTTGTTTTTAAATTCCGCATCGACATTTTGGCACAATTTCCCTCCACTTGCAGCCTGACATAAGCGATCTATAAGCTTAAACCAATAGGGTGCTGATGTTCCGTAAATTAAGGGATGCAAATTCTTGATGGCTGAAGTCGCGACGTAGGGCATGTGTTCCACAAGACAGGACTGTAAGAGAGGATGATCCCTTCCTTTAATTCTAACATGCAGAGGGTGCTGGGGTAAATATTCGATCATTTCGTCGTGAATCAACAAATCTTCCGATTTGGAGGTGATCACAATATCCAGATCTCCAATATCATCGGCTGCTAAGCTCTTCAAGTCTTCCACGGCGCTTCCATAAGGTCGAAACAGAAAGCAATTGTCAAGCTGGGCATGGTTGAGATATTCCGGTATCAGGTGGCACACGTTCACCAATACATTTTCAGTGTATTTCTTCCAACATTTACCCTCTTGTCCTCGATCTCCTAACATCTTGAAGATAACGTGTAGATCCTCAGTTTTCCCTGCAGTCGCCATCATTTGTCTTCGGGTTCAAATGGCTTCACAAGATCTGACTCACATATATATAGGGAAATAAGGGGATTATATTTCAACCTTATTTTTAGACTGTTACTTAAATCTTGGCTTTGAGTTGGCTTTGACAGAATGTGTTTCTTAAATTAGCATATTATTCTTGTGAACAGCTTGGAAAGTGAAATTTGACCGTATTTTGTTTTTCAATAAAGGTATAGGTATAATTTATAATCCCAGTTGAATTAAGAGGAATATTGGTCTGTAAAAATCAATATTTCAGACCAAAATTACACGGAAAGAAGTTCAATTAGCAAGCACTTTCTAAAATCTATTATGAAGCCACTTAATTTAATCATTGCGCAAGCACAGGCTTTTTGTCAGCCGCGCCAATATCAGGGTTTTCAGCTGAAAACAGTGGAACTGGAAACCCTTTTACGTCTCACTAGTGCAAAACAGAAATGCTGTGATTTGAAACATAAATTAAATGCGTTCTCAGATCCAAACGATGGGAATTCGTGCCAGATCACTCTTCTGAGAGTTCATTGGACTGCGAGGCCCGGGCCCCCGGGCTGCGAGGATAAAAATAACTGTTTATTCACAAAGGAAACTGAAGGAGATGAAGAGGTTAACCCTCTCTAGTTCATCTCCAAAAACATAAATAAAATTAAATACTAATAATCTACTTACATTCTGTTTAAAATACAAAAATATTCTACCGCTGGACATGTCTAGATAATTTCACATTCCGCTGAAACACTGGTTATAAAATGACGCCTGATTTTATTCTTAAAAATGTTCCAGTCTTCCACCTCAGCGATTTCTTTAGGTAAATTATTCCATTTATCAATTATGCAAAGAAAAAAAGAATGTTAAACCTATTGAAAGTCGTAAAACAGACTTAAGTTAAAAGCGGTGGTTAGCTCTTAAAGGACGGAAGTCATGCGCAAACGTAAGGCTGTTTATTGTCTTATAATATATAGAAACGAGTGTTTTACTGGAAAATATACCACTCGTAAAATTCATAAAAACTACATCCGGGACCCGGGTGGTTTATTTTCCATACGTGAGTTTATCGATGACATAATTTCGGTAATTTCCCTTTGAAATTTGTAAGGCGTCTTGCGTCTTTTGAATTTTACTTACACATTTTTCAAAGCTTTGCTTATATTTTGTCATTGTAGAGTCCTATTCACCTCAGTGTTATTTCTCAAGATTATTGTAAACAATGTCTTATATTGCTGCACTGTAAATTTGAGCCGTCACAATTACTTTTTGCGCGAATAAAAATCTATTATTTTATCGACGTTTTTTTGTCTATATAATAAAAAGAACATTACACGGCGGCTTGAAGATATGAATTTTATTTTCTCGTGACAAAAACAATATTTTACTCACTCGCTGTGCTCGTTCGTAAAATATTGTTTTGCCACTCGAAAATAAAATTCATATCTTCGCGCCACCGTGTAATATCCTCTATATAATACTACGTGAGCGAAGAGAATAATCTTCTTTGTTGAAGCGTTGGTCATTTGAAGACCAATAAGGCGCTCTTCGTAAGGCATGTCACGCCCAACGATAGCCATTGATTTTAAAATGGACGTAATAAAATAACAATTTAACATGCTCAACTTGCGCAAAATTGCATCCAAGCTGTTTGATCTTTGAGCGAGGAGAATCTACCTAAAATTAGGCACAAAACATTCGTACTTAGAAATTGCATGCCTTTAGGACTTACAAAGTTTTTGTTGATACCCTCGCATGGAAAAATTGACCTAGCTCAATGTAGCTAGTTCCCACATCACGGCTAGCTTGCCAGGTGTTATCGATATACTGTTCCTAAAAACCTGCTAAAAAAACTCTGTGGCTTTCTGTTCTTATACTTACGTTAACAGAATAATGCATTGTGTAAACCCCATAAGGTGTCCAACCCGATGTTATCTAATGCTAACCCTAAAGAATTACTACGCTAACGGTTGTTGTTGTTGTTGTTGTTGTTGTTGTTTGAAAGAAAAACGTAACCCTTTGAACCAAATTTTTTGAGGAAAGTCGAAGCTGCAAACTGGCAACGAGTTTTTGAAATTCACTTTCGAAGTCGAGATTAATATATCTCTCTATACTTTATCACCTAACTTATCAGTTTGCTACATCGATCGATGGAAATTACTTGCAACCCATAACTTATCATACGGCTTCATGTTCAAACAAAAGAGTATTTTTTTGCTGTTATTTTCATTACTAGAAATACTGCATTTGGGCTGGGAAGCAAGTGTAGTAAACTCTTCAAAAAAAATGCGAGATTACAAAGTCATGATCTCAATGCGAAAACCCGTTGTTTCAAGACGCAGAAACTTAGTTTGGCGTTGAGATTGAAAAAAAAAAACGAGCCTACCTTTTTGGGTGAAGCGATCTGCAGATAACCTTTTGACGTCGTTTTTCTAGTATTTCTTGAAGCAGAAAAATTATTGATGGGTGTCTAACCATAGTTTGCTTTTTCGAAAATTAAGGCCCCTTGTTAGGGTCTAATAACTGCTGCGACCTCCCTCCTTCAGCCTACCTGAAAAACCCACGAGGCTGGCTAAAAACAGCTTCAACTTCCCGTTTCTCTGGTAAAAATCAAAATTTCAATTAGTTATCAATGTAGGTTTATCTGCCCGTAACAAATGAGTCAAATACTTCAATAGTTAATTGTTGTTTTAATTTGGACCACACGGAAAAGTGTTGCACGCCAACATTGCTACTGAAAATGTATTTCGTTCTTACCTGTAGTATATGATTTTAGTAGAAGTAACGCTCAAGTTTGAAGTCTAAATTTAATTTTAAATGACTCCATTTCTTTTAGTTTAAGTGATACAAACTTCCGTATTTTGTCGATAAGTGAGATCAGCAAAGGCTTTTAAGAAATCAGGAACAAGACTCGCGGTTTCCTCCTTTTCAGCTGATATGATAATTCTAGTGTCATATTTAGGTACTCCCAGTTCCGCATGGCGGACGGTTTTAGCTCATTTAGTACGATAAAATAATCTACAGGACACAGTTAAAAGTCTCCTTCTCTCAACGCGTGCTAGGTTTTGGGTTTTCAGAAAAATGGAAAATTTTGTCTAACATCCAACTTTTAGAAACGCTCTGACAGTGAGAGTTTGTGTGCTCGCTTTTAAAATGTTAGAAACAGTAAATATCTTCAGCATAACAAGTATCGAAAATAACCCAAAAATTCTGCTTAAGAGAATGGTCACACTTCAGGATTTCACCCAAAAAGACTCAAAATTTAAAACTTGAAAACCACTTGATGAGTATTACAGTACCACTGGAAAGTACTATTCACTAGCATTCATTTGAAAGGTCTCACTTAAGAATTCTATCCACAGACTCAAGAGTTAGAACCGCCTTCATTAACACGAATACCTCCTCCTTCCCTCCCCGACCTTTTTTAATATTAGGAAAGCATCGTTCAGCAGCCTTTACTGAATGGTCACATTTGAGGATGTCGTGCAAACACTCACTGGAACCATGATCCCTCAACATAAAAAGCTGCCACTCCCGTAAAGACCACGACACATTTTAAAACCAGTGATTTGAAGTCTACTTGTAAAAGGTTTAGCTAGTACTCTGTTTAAAATTATTATTTTAAACATATTCTATTGCCGAAGGCTTAAAACATTTTTCAGGATTACCATTTATGTCAAGGACGCAACCAGTGTAGTCAGGATGCTAAAAAGGACGTAATTAGCTTTTAAAGCATGAAATAGATACATTATGCAGAACAAAAAATAAATAAAACCACTTTGTCCCTTTGCAATTTCAAAATCTTTCAATCACATTTATTTCCATAAATTGTATAGAATGCATGATATGTAGAATAATGTCTATAGAGGAGTTTACATCAAGGTGATATGACACACATGTTTTTGGTCAATTGAATGTCTCTCTCGTTAAGGATATATTCAAACACCAGATCCCATGAAAAACAATGGCTGGGTGAAAGTAGTTAACGCAGATGTAATGAGGATTACTCGAACAGTTTCCGAAATTCTAAGACCCAGGAAATTCTTGTAAGAGAAAACTTAAGATACAAAAACGATTTGCTTTAGAAACTTAGTTGCAAAATTATTTTTTCGCAGAAAAGAAATAAAATAGTCGATTAAAAAAGATTTTTTGGTAAGGTTGAAGTTGAAACAGAAATGCAAATTAGGGCAATACTTTATTCATCAATTTCATGGGCCTTATGGTTCATGTATCAAAACATCAAACTCCTTGCCCACCATTAAATTTCAAAATGCAAATTTAAATATATTTTTAGCTGCAGTATTTTAACGTTTTTTGCAAATTTTCTATTTTCTGACAAAGAAAATCATAATTTTCTATGCTAGAGAATTCTCGCTGATATAAAAAGAATTACCAAGCGCGAGTGCTGTGGGTGCTCATGAATGTGTCTTCTTGATTATCAAAACATAGCGTACTTTTAAAGTGCTTCAATCCACTTTACCCGTACTTTGCAGGAAATGAGCACTTAAACGTGTTGTTTGTTATCATAAGAGTGTTTCGCTGCAGTGAAGGGCATTTTTGCTAATTATGAAATTTAAACTCAGGAAGACACATTCGCTACAGGATAAAAGAACCTTGGATCGTAACTTCGAAACAGCGGGAACATCAGCTCTAAAAAAGCATGGATCATAAAACGACTCTCGTTATATTTATTTTAGCTGTGCTTGTGGTTGAATGCCAAAGTTTGGGAGCTGGCGAAATGTTTCAGAAATATGGGAAGAAGAGAACTGCTAAGGTATGGACATTTTGAAAATAAATAAGTTTGATCAACTGTAAGAACACAGAAAAATTGTCAGTATGGAGGGCTTCCCTTGTCGTTTTACTGTCCAGCGGTTTTAGGATATCTTATAAATGAAGCTTTAGCTTTTGCATCGGTAGACGAAAATCTATGATGTGCTATTTAAATAAAATTTCTCTGACAGTTCCGTCAAGTTGTACCATCGTTTGTCAGAATTTCAAAAAATACGGTTAGAAATTTTTCTTTTATCTTGGCTTGGACCACATGGGCCAACTGAAGGGAAATTTGGAAAAAGGAATTTATGAACAGAAAATGCTAATTGATTTCTCTTTTCTAAAAGTCCTTATTTAAAAAATTGTTTTTTAAGAAAAGGACAGTTTACGTTACAATAGGAGTTAAATTACACCTCACTACTAAAGTTTTGAAACCTTTACCTTTGTCTGATCAAATACGAAGCGTGCTATTGTCACCAAAAAATAAAGCCGAATTCCTTATTTTTACTTTTACTTTCGCAATTTTAGCGATTCCACTTAAAAATTTCTCGTGAAATCAAGGAGGGGAAATTTGATAGCCTACAGTTCTATTTCCTGGGAATCCATTTGAAGAAATTGATGCCACACAAATTAAATTCATTTTAAATTCAATTTAAATGCATATCATATAACCTCAGTCACTGCACTGGAGATCATTGTAATATATAATGCTGTGCTTTAAAGCCACCAAAAAATGCATCTATTAAAAGTTTGGTTTGAGTTTAGGGCAAGATTATTGTTACGCTTAAGGAATTATAAACTTTGGCCCGAATAAATTAAGACTGAAAGCTTTTCACGATAAATTATTTCTTTTTGCACGATTTATCTGCCAAATCGCACCACACCCTGTTGTTAGCATATGCATGTACACTGAACTTTATGCATCATTCGTCGCTAGGCATACTGGGTGAAGAAACTGAGCAAAGATTTCTTGCAGATTGTTCTTTCGCACTGATATGATTGTAGTAACTGGCCTTTCTTTCGATTTTTTCTTTGTAGTGTCCTGTTATAACTTGCAAGGGACACGTCTTTTGGTAATTAATTTGACTTAATTCATTTCAGGGAACATACCAACTACATTTACAACGGAAAAAGAACATTTTTTGTGAAGTTTTGAACAAGTACTGCGCCACTGATCCCGAAGAAAGTGAAGATTCAAGAAATCTTGGCATGAAGTGATCACAAAGAGCAGTCCAGGGAAAAAATTTAAAAAATGCTTGAGGTCAAAACATAACAAAAAAAAACCAACAACTACAACTGAGCAATAAAAATTTTCTGTTATCTAGTAACACATAACGTTTTGTCCTTGATGTTATAATAGAGAGGTTTAGATTCCAGCGAGTACGAGACAACGAGTACGAGATTTTCTCAGTACTAATTAAGTAGTGCTCGCGCGTGAACCAGCGTCATTTTGGCGGGAAAAAGTGGTAGCCGTCGTCACGTCTTGTCACTCTACCACGAGTCTTAGCGGGAATGTCGAAGTGGTAGCTAAGTGGTGAAAACAAGTTATTAAATGTTAGAAGTTTTATCATTTTGGAATCTAATTAAGATCTCTAAAGGTCTCTGTTATCGAGTTCACAGTGATGCGCAAAATGCAACAAACGAATCTCCATTTTGACGGGGTGCGGCAAACACGGGCAGAAAGTGTTTTAAAAGAATTGAGGGCAAGCTTCTGTCGGACGGCTTCTAAGAAGTGCGTGCTATAACTAGTGGAGAACATGGCGATCACTCTCATTTCTCCCAACACTCTGTCTTTTTCAAAAACACAGTAATCCGTCAGGATGCAATTTTTTTCTCCGGTGCATCGGAGAACAAAAATGGTGTTTGGGTCGTCTATGCTAGACCCACAGGCGTGGCAGATTCCAAACCCCTCAATCCAGAACATTAATAAGAAAGCTTTGACTATGAGGACTTGTAGCACGTCACTTGTAAACTCTTACTGTGTCCACGTGCTGTAGTGACGTCATATGACGTGGTATTTAATAATTAATGCCTACAGATGATCGCCATTTTGAATCCGCCAGCTTGGATCTCGATTAGTCCTCACTTCCTCATATGAGTACAGGACTTTTTTCGACAATTCAGCCATAAGGGAGGGTGCTAAAACTCATTTTGGCTACATTTTGTGATGGGAGAGGAGGTAGGCACTTTCTCAGGGGGGGGTTACTTGGCAGTTTGGTCGGGAGCACACGCGGTTGGGAGCCTATTTGTCACACATCTCCCTTAATATACCTTTCCCCCCCTCTTCCCTCCCCCCCCCCAAAAAAACGTTGCATACCTTTTTGAATTTTTGCTTCTAATTTATCCTGGACATTACAGTCGCCCAAGAGAATTGGATGACAATGCTTATGCAAGTTTTTTTTTTTCAGGGGGGTGGGGGAGAAAGGGGCAAACAAACAAATTTCGTGGAATGTGCTAATTAGAGGTTTGCTGTTTTTTCGAAGATAAGTGCAGAAAGGTGTCAAAATTTATGTAAATGCGTTTGTCAGTACGCAAAAAAAGCAAAAAAATCCAATATGGCTGATCTAAGATGGCGGACGTTTGGAATTATGACGTAACAACCCGCACCCCGTTACCTTGAGTAGAGTTTGCAATTTTGCAATGTTGTGATCTTACAGACGCTTGAAAATTAAAATTGGAAAACTTGGCAAAAAATATAAGCCAAAACTGCAGGGATTTCGATAGCATTTGGAAGTATCGTATGCAGAGGTTCAGCGGGCGGACTCGCACCGTTCGCACCAGGGCGGATAAATGTTGGGCGGTGAAACGAGTGCTCCGCTCTTCATTTAATGTGTGATGCGGAGTAGGACTGGCGCGAGCGCTCTTTCCGCGCTTCCGGTGCGCTTGAAGGCCGGCGAAATTTTCCTTTTTGCAAACCGGAAATCCTATTTTCTTTCTGTAATTTCAGGCTACAATGTTAAATAGATAAATTCGTTTCATAACAATATCAATAAGCAGTTTCATATGTTTGTGTCTGTATGCCTATAAGTCAAACTTGCTGGTCGTATAATGCCAAAATTTGAGTTTAATTTGAAAGTGTTGAATACCTCCTCCATCCACTAAATATCACCTAATCGTCTTTCGCCGTTTCGTTTGCACAAGCTTAACACTTCTTAACCTCAGTTTTTACATATGTTAAAGGGGGATAAATTTTATATAAGATAACAAAAAATTAGATTGATATATTTTGATATAGTGGCGTTGTACTGCTTCAAACTTTGCTTCTCGGGTGCAACGCGCCATGGCGATTCGCGCATTGCGTCGCAAATCCGGCAACCGCATGTAAACAAAGTTTATTGAGGTTAGTTGTAAGGTTTTTTCTCCGTTTTTCTCTCTAAAACAAAACAAGGTAAACGGTGAAAACTGAGGGGAAACTAATTTTGAAGTTTCGAAGAAACAGAAAGACGTATGAGACCTTTTTTTCAAAATTAAAAACAAGGATGATGGTGATTGAAATTAGCATAATTTCACCTTGCACGAGCTGCACGCATTTATAAAATACACGTCATCTAGTTATGAAACACGATCTGTTGTCTTTTAGGTTTGCCATGGATGACATGGATGAGATTTTCCTTCGTGTTTTAGACAGTACTTAGTTGTTTTTGTTTTGGAATAAGATCGACATTGGCGAATAGTAGAACGAAAATATAATTCAGTTGTAGAGTCATGAGAGAAACCCTTTGAAAAAGATGTTTGTCTACTCCAATTAAACCACCCGCAAAAAATAGCAACATTTGACTCTCAGAGACAACGTGCCAGCACAAAGAAACGAGGAAGAAGTGCAAGAAAACAAATCAAGCCGCCATAATTCAGTGACAGCGGCAGTGTCTAATGGACAAACCACATCGCAAGCCCTGACGGAAGTCGAAAATGGGCGACATTTCTAAGCATAGTCCCAGTCCATTGCATCACACCTTTTTGCTCGGACGCGCTCGTTTCACCGCCCAACCTTTATCCGCCCTGGTTCGCACCGCAGCCCGCAGGTGTTAATGTTGAGTACCGGAGTAAAAAACTTCCAGGGTGGGGGGTCCGGGGGCATGCTCCGCGCGGAAATTTTTATAATTGGACTCACTAAAATGCAATGCAATTTCATGCGTTCTCTGGATCGGAATCGGTTAACCGGCAAGGTATCTTAAAGCATTAATAAAATGCTCAAAAAAAAATGAAACATTTGATTTGGCAATTATAATCGTCGGTTTGCAGTTGTTTGTTTTTCACTTTTATTATTAATAAATGAAAAAATGACACGACTTTCGCACTTCAAAAAATAATTATTTTGTGTGTGGACTATCGGATGTTATACTAACAACCAGAGAGTGTCCTGCGCCCGGCTTAAAACGAAACCCCTGAAAACCGTTCCTATGGCGGAGGGACGCTATCTTTTGGTTAATAAGAAGGAAAATTATTACTTTAGTCAACAAATGAAGAAGTAGCCAAGATAAGATACACTAAGAAGCGAATATATTATTTCCCAGTAACAGCCCTTTATTCTATAAATTCCTGAGTTAAATTAAGGATAAATAAATTACGTGCCACCCTGTATCCGCAAATAAATGTTAACATAGCTTTACAATTATTCACTTTTGCATTTCTGGGCATTAAGTCGAGAATCGTTAATTTCTAGTCTCTTTCTGTTTTTTAATTTGAATTTCCTCAGTACCAAACTCCTCTTGTAAGATGTGGAGGTGGTGAGCTGCTAGGTTGAGTCTTCTTTAATATATATCTTACATCGGGCGTGTTATTTTCTCCCTGAAAGATGCAGAAATGGATGTTAAGGCATGAAATAACCTACGAATCCACGTGCGTTATCGACCAAAAAATGTTAGAACAGCGTGTGTCACAGGCTGGGGAAAAAACGAGACTTGTGACCCGTTTGATATTCACCCTTTAATCACACTCCCAATCCATGAAAGGTGCCCCGTACCACCGGGGTGTATGTCTCTGTCTCCGACCGGGAATCGAACCCGGGCCTTCCGCCTTAAAGGCTGGTACCCGACCGATTAAGGTAACCCGGCTATAACAATATCCCTTAAAACAAATATGGTTAATTTATGAATTGCTTTCAGCACTAATGTCTGTCGAACCCATACGAACCGCCGTGTCCTTGACACAAGACAGCAGGAGGTGAGTGCTGGCCTAAATTAAACTTTGCCTAAATGTGCCTCAATAAATAAACAAAGAGCTAAAATTGTTATTGCACAAATTGTACATTAAGGGTATTGGAGATGGGGGTGTGTGGTGGGGCGTATTTTCTCTCACCCCTGGGAAAAAACGAAGGTGGAACCTCTAATTCAACTCCTGCTTGTACACTTTAGCACGGTAATTAAGCAGGTGTTTTTCTAAGGATGGCTGAAAGATGATTTTTCTAGAATAAGATAACCAACTAGTTGTATTGTGTTCATCACAGTTAAGCTATTTTTCCGACATGGCGACTTGGTATGTTACTTTTTTAACAATATGTAGGACACGTACCTTCCCTGGAATCTCAGCGTTTCTCTTTTTGCAGTATTCCGGGTTCAGTTGACAATATTCCTGGCTATATATAAAAGGACTGGACATAACTTCATCCGCAAACAACAATCCCAAAAGAATCACAATCATCGTCATTTGAACCAAGCTTGGAGAACGTGATCGCATAATGTCTATCGTTAGGTAATAAGAAATCTCACTGTTCTTTTTCGTTATCCAAAAAGGGAGAGACTGAAGAAGCTGTTGAAGGCATCGGGTGAGGGCTTTCTTTTAAAAGCTCTTGAGCCCAACACGACATCTGATGACATGTACGTCGGTCGTTTTCAACAAAGATGACAAAGTGATTTTAGAGAGTTGTTTAAGAAGGCTCTCGACCGCTCAAATTGTTTTAGCCTCAATTACAATTTTTACGCCTACCTCAGCCCACGCGGGTCAAGCGCTCTCTATGGTATGGAGGGTTAACCTAAGAAATCAGCTATAATTTCCTCGAAACCCTCCGATCCTAATTTTCGCTGCAGTGACTTCGAACAAAAAGTTATATCCTTCGTCTTCAAAACTGATTTTAATACAGCCGGCACACATTAGAGTGAGATGCTTTCAGGTTACTTTGAATAATTTTTGCCGCATGAATTTGCAAGCAATGTCCTCTGATTCATAACCAAACGGATCACACATATCAGTTACTTCTCATGAACAAGTCCTAAGTTTTGTCAGTTATACTTCCTATAAAAAAACGAACTTACAAATTAATTCATTCTAAAATCTCGAAAGCTGAGAATTATTAGCAGGCAGGTTAATTCAATCATAGTGTTTTCCGATTCGGAAATTGACTTCAAAATTACTCAGTTAAAAGCACCGTAAACACAGAGATTAACTGCGTTAATGGCACTTTTTTCGTCAGTCGGGGCACTTATAGTCTGGAGGATGAATTTAACTTCCGTGTTTTTATTCAGCTCGGTGACAAACACTCATTTTGGAGCTAAACGTTTCCTCTTTTCCATCCTCCGGTTGGCTAAGCAGTTTGGTGATCTAGTGTTGATTCTAGAGATAAATCGAGTCCTTTGTATTCGCACTTAAAGTCGCACATGGTGAAACGCAACTCGAAATTACTTTTGCTTTTTGAATAAAAAAAAGTGACCTTCACGAAAGAAAAAGACAATCAGGGTTGTCCTCAGTTTCTGTCGCGCATAAAGCAAAAAAAGGACGTATTTTTCACACATATTTTTAAAAAACGCCTACGTTTTAGGAACAAATGCTTTCAGTAACATTAAAAGGTCAAAATTAAAGAGAGAAAAGTTTCCGATCCACGGAATAAAAGCTGTCCCCACGCTGTTCATTTGACTGCCGGAAACAGCTTGGTTTCCGACGTCGACATTGACGTCAGTTGCTCTAAAAGGCAGTTTCCGGGCACGTTCTGCTTCGTATTTAATAGATGGGTTTAATCAAGCATTCGATACCTTTAATCGGCCCCTTTAGGGACTTAAATTTTCAACGTTATTGTGATGTCTCAGAACACCGAAAGAAAGAGCAGAAATAAAAGTATTCATCCCCCAGTGTTCAAGTATATTGTTCTCTTGGCGTCTCCATCAAGTTGAATTATAGTATGCAGGAAAAGATATTTTCTCAAGTGGGCAGGTGTTTTGCTTACAAGAGGAACGAGGACGATTTGACTTCCTCTTGAAGGTTCAAGTCGGTACCCTTAACACGTATTTTATCAAAATTCGAACACTAGGAACTGCCACCCAAATTGAGTCAAACAGAAAAATAATCGATCAAAACATTCAAAGAAGGTATTGATAATACAAACTGAGTAGGCACAGATGGACGCATTTAAAGAAAATAAAAACGGACTGAAATTGTGGGTTTTTGAAAACTTTTTAGCCTAACAGTTTTTCAGTTTTTTTTTATTTTTCACCTTGTTGCTTGTAACGTCTGATATAATGCTTGGCAAGTATACTTCCCGGGGGGGGTACTCGCAGAAAAATTGGGTAGGGGTGTGCGGCCCGCTTCCCAAAACCCTTACCCTATTTATGACCAAAATCTGCGATTTTCCCTACCCTATTTATGACCTAACCAAAAATTTGATACCCTATTTTGTGAAGGGCTTTTGTTGCTTGTTGCTTGTTGCTTGTATTTTCTAGCCTACAAAGCAGCCGGTGGAGAGGAAGGCAAAGCGCGGATGGAAGGAGGGGGACATGATAAGGAAGTAGCTTCTTCTAAAAAAGTGCATTCAAGACTACAGTGCAAAAATCGTTACCCTATTTATGACCAAAATGGCGGTTAAATAGCCAAAATCGATACCCAATTTATGACCAAAACGGCTGAAAAACCCTACCCTCTTGGGCCGCACATACCTATATAGCCCATATAGGGGGAGTACCCCCCGGGTATACTTGTTGGAAAAAAGCAGCTATTTTGTCGTTTACAACCACTTTCCTCGTTGATGTTGAGTTCCATAGTGCATTGCTGGTTTGCACGTGACGTCACGGCGGCCATGTTGGTGGTCAAGAACAAAAGCATTTCTCTCCTCTGGGAACTAAACTCTATTTTCATGTAAATTCTTCGAGGAAATATTCTTTTGTTTTGACCCCCAACATGGCCGCCTTGTCACGTGGTTGCAAACCAAGAATAAGGAAGCGTTATTGTTTGGCAATATTAAAATATTAACTGGACACTCGAAATCCACATAAAATAACATAATAGCTTCGAAAGCTTTTGAAATCAGTTTAAAAAGCCATATAAAAGCCTCTATAAATCACCGCTTTATTTTGACTTTTTTATGAAGACCAATATTGTTGTGAGATTTTTTGCCGTGTTCACAGAAGAATTTAAAATCCAACGGTTATGTTAATCTTTGTCTCAAAACCGCCTCATTTCCTTTTTTTGGAAATGTTTCTCGTTCAAAATAGATTTTGTTGAGCTCGCACTTAAAGGAGTGCTTTGTATTCGTCTCGGCAGTAAAGGGGCTGTGAAATACGATTTCGTCCCCTTATCGACCTGACGGCCAATGTGACGGCTAATAAGGGCGAAACAGCTGTCCATGGAGATATGGCTGTGCGCATTCGTTGGGTACAAGCCAGGCCGTGGGATGGTATGCGTGTTACTTGCTTACAGTTTGTCTTATTAGAAACTATGAATCTGTGACATCATTCAAATGGGCCAGAGCCTGCGATCAATTAAAAATCAATACGTGTGAGCAGAGAACTTTACAAAAACACGTCACCTCAATGAGATGAGCCCGCGATACAGTCATGTTACAAGGGTCAGCGGATATCCCATACTGACAGCTGTCAGTTGACCATCATCCATAACATGGTCAACATTGATTGTGTATGCATTGAACTCCAAGTGTGACATTTCACACCAGCTTACATGAACGGGAGCACGTATGTACGGACGATTTTGTCAGAACCGAAATTTCTTCGGATGCATAGATAACCAAATTTTATTGCCCATGGCGCTCTTGGTAGCATCTAGGTTACCACAACTCTTGTATTAATACAATTAAAATTGTTGATACCATTAACTTTAAACTCGCTATGGCCTTCGCAATTACCTGCTTGTAAAAGAAAAACTCCTATTCCACCCGAAGTTACCTAGCGCTCTATCTAACAAATTCCCCGGTACTTCAAACGCTGGATAGTACTATCCACCGCAGATGTAAAATCACTATCAAGCTGATAAGTATTAGCGAAACCAATTGTGCTACCTATTGGATAGAGATTTATCAAATAAGGTATAACATACATAATAAAATTGGCGATCACTGGGCTTCAATATTTTCTTCCAACTGGTATGTTAAATACTAATAAATATATTTATCAAAATAATTTAAATTTTGTTAGCTGTACACCAGGTATTTGTGAATGGTTGCTTTCATGTTAGAGACGTTCAAGTCTAACGTCTAGTTTAAAAACGGCAAATAAGACAGAGGCATTTAACGTCTGACGACTTTGTCGTCTTCTGTTAAGTTCGTCCGTTCAGAACGCGCCCAACTCGTCTGTAGACGACTGCGAAGAGTCAGTGTTTTGTCTTTTCGGTTTTTAAAAAACTCTGTTTTTTTTTTTCAATCATGTCGTCTACTTTTTTGTTTCCCCTTTTTTCACCAGACGGATTCAACATCTAAAACGCTAAATGAGTCTAGATGACTTTAACGTCTTAGCATAAAAACGGCCAATCACGGCAAACTTACGTATACATAAATTTGAGAGATATCAAATTTAACCTGTTACAATGTACACAGTTAATTTTCTCTAAGAAGGTCACCGTGGAAACCAACTCCAAGTATCCGTCTTAGATAGGATTCCGCCTTCTAGAGCCGACTGGGTGTCTGCTGAACGTCTTAGTTGCCGCGTATCTCTTCTTCTTCATTTCGTTTCTTTCTTATAATCTATGTGAATCTTCGAAACAACCCTTAATCTTTTATAGTTTATAGTAACCCCTTTGTTTTTTGTTGTATGCAACCAAACTAATATTCTCTTCAATATTTAGATTTTTGTAATCTCTCAATATTTAGACCTGATTATTGTAATCTCAGCAAAATATCAACTCAAAATTCGAGACAGGCCCCCCTTAAAAATTCGAAATTGTCGTGACATTTGAGTGGCTATGTCGAGAAGTCCCTTTGGGCATACATTGCTGAGATTGTCACAGCTTTAAGCCTCGAACGGAATCGAGTCCTTTACACACGAATCCGGGTATTTTTGAAACCGCCTATTTTTTTTATACACGAATCAACCTTCCGTCTCCACGAAACCAGTGAATCCGCTGACTGAAACTGCATCTTTCTGAGACCGATTTCCAGCGTGGTTTAAAACCCTGTCCACACCAATCCAGGAGAAAAAATATGCGGCTCCAAAAATGCACGGATTGGTGTGGACGCGGTCTAAAATTATCTGACAGTGATTTGGCAAAATATAAACAACAAGCTTTAACTATTACACAGTGGAAAGAAGCTTCTTGTCATCATTCCCGGGTGTGGCCACTTGAGACGGGGGAGGGCTTTTGTTGCTAAATGTGATAAACGCATAAATCACACTTCCAACAACGCTGAAGAGAAAGACGTACAAGGCAGCGTTAAAAGTCTTTATTGACTAAATGTCCATGAGGGTTATAAATCAAAATGCGAAAAGCTTTTTGAAGAACTCTTGTGAGTTAGCGTCTCTTCTATTAGTATACAATTCGTACGCATTTGTACGCAGTGTAACGAGGAGAAGAGAGAAAAGTTCGAAATCCAAAAACCCTTTTAACGTCTTTTAGCACACCAAACAGAAGTAGATCACACAAATTATTTGTGTGATCGACCAATCGTGAGGTCAAATGGATGGACATTGGCCAAGTTCCTCTTTTGCCTTTTTATGAACCGAGACGAAATCGAAGTCAACAGATAAAGACGCACAAAAGAAACAGGCCAGTATGAAGCAATCTGGACCGATCAAGCTTGGTCCATAAAGGATTTATTACATAGCCAAAACGAAAACCGTTTCTTATTGGACCATCGCGGCAAACCCCGAGCAGTGCAGGCAAGATGGGCAGCCAATCAGAACACAGGATTTGCTTATTCTTGCCCCCAAAACATTCAAATCCCGTTTTGCTCGCACGCGTTTTCCCGCGGTTTGCGCCAGCCGCATAGATTCGCTTTGTGATTGGCTAAAAAAAACAACTCTCGCCATTTTCTCAACCAATAAGAGGGAAACAGCAACGAATGGTGGCATGCTTCCACGTGTTTTGCCGCGCTTGAGACCAGTTACACGCAGTGTTTGGACATCTGTTAGGTTTTGTAGAAAACACTGTCTGTGCCTGATATGTGAGTATTAATTTCAATGCATTCCTCCCTTAGCCTTAATGGTACATGACCAGTGTTTCAGCCCCCAAAAAGATAAAATCACAGTCATTCTCACCTTATATTGAGTCCAATAAAATTGGTGACAGTGAAAACGTAGTCTCCACCAAGAAACATACCCATGTAAGTAACAAGAATATTCTAAGGAAAAAAAGGTCATCTTTGAATACGGTCTCAACATCGAGACCTTTACCCAGTGAAGGTCTTAGAAAGGTGTCGGTTCTCGGTTTTATCGTGACCAGCAGAAAATAACTAAAGAATAACATCGACCTCGGGTCAATTTAATGAAAGTTTTACACGTGTAATAGCATGACTTGTAGTGATATTTGGCATAAATACCACGAGTGATATTTCGAATTTGTTATACGTAATTTCACGAGCCGTTAGGCGAGTGAAATTTAAGACAATTTTGAAATATCACAGGTGGTATTTATGCCAAATATTACGTACAAATCATGCTATTATTTGTTTATACTACTACCCACAAAAGGTTTGTAATTTTCACACGTAGGTATTTCAAATTAAGCTGGAATACCACTGCTCTAAGCCAATCAAATTGCAGAAATTTCTCATGTAGTAGTATAAATTACGTACAACAATTTCGAAATAACACTCGTGGTATTTATGCTTAATATCACTACAAATCATGCTATTACCTATACTAATTTACAAGTGTATCCACTGTTTTATAGTCTGAAAACAATAGCTACACTTGTAAATTACACTAGTAAATGTTCCAAAACCTGATGTCCGTTGAGTTGAGTTGACCCTTACGAAAGACAGTTGACCACAAAGTTTTTGCAGTGTTTTCACTAATATCCAAGGATTACCTAAAATAGGTTTTGTATCGCACGGTTTTTGAATGCTTAAACTGTCGAAACAATATCACTTACTAAAGAGAATCACCAAACTGACTGACTTTTAAGATAAAATAGAGGTTTCGTGAACAGGCTACTTTTTCCAGGATGAGATTGTTCGTTATGAGATTTTCAACTATAGTTTAGTTTACCTTTAAACATCCAACGATTGTCGTCGTGAGCGCAGAGTTTGCCTGAGTACACAGTACTATAGAGTACATTAAAATGAACCTACAAGCAAAAAGTGGAAATAACGCAATAACTGAAGATGCTTCATTAAAATGTCAAATCAGCTTAAACGCCCTTCCCCCAAGGAGTGGGATGAAAAGAAGGGTTTTCCAATCTCTTGTAAACGTCGCGTCAATCTCGGCTTTCTGAAGGACTGACAATTTGTCACGCTGTGAAAGCTATAGACAAAACTCCCGTAAGCGATTAAATGGATGCTAAAATCTTGTGGTCATTTCTGAGAATTTGTCGCCTACGAGACTGATTCAAACTATAGTACCATGCTTTGACTGGTATAATTAACTAGAGCTGATAACTGAATGCAGTATAAGATTAGATAAGCAGTAACGCACAATAGGGGGATCACTTTCGAGAGCTGATCACAAATGCTTTCACATGGCTGTGAAAAAGCCACAAAAATTTCCTGTCTTGTGATTTATTCATATTTAAAAAACAGTGCATTTACAGTAGTTGAAAGGGATACAAAGTCCTGAACATGAGTACATGAAAGGGGTACCATTTGTCAATGGAAGGTTTATGAAAGAGGTACCTTTTCGATCGAAAAAATGTTATATAAAAGGCAAGGGCTTGGACCTCGGGGCGGAGCCCCCCCCCCCGGTATAAAACTTTTGTGCGTATCCCCCCTCCCACCTCGACCTTTAAATTGATAATGAAATATGAGACAAGGTCAATGGCTTAACGTCACCGTCCTATGACGCGATGATCTGAACTGAGACAACATCTTATAACACAACCAGCATGATCTCACTAGTTTTTGTTTGTTGGTTAGTTGGTCCTACCGGGGAACTCCTTGAAAACCCCATCGTTAACAGTGCCACACACCTAACTAGCCCAGATATGGTGGCCCCACCCACTGCCGTGATACAAAGGCATTATGTTTCCTTACCCCATAAAACAGGAGAGTAGAAAATACAACAGAAAGAATGGTTCGAGCCACTGTGCATACATAACGGCCTGGAGAGAAAAAAAGCATAAGATTACAATGAGGTACAGGTAATGATTACCGTATTTATTCGAATAAGCGCCCAACCTCGAATTAGCGCCCACCTCGAATAAGCGCCAATCTTAAAGGCAGAAAAAGTTAATAAGCGCCCAGCCTCGAATAGGCGCCCACCCCCTCCTCCTCCCAATCAAAGTCAAATAAGCGCTCACCCCCACCCCACCTACTTGAGTGAATAAATTCTAATAAAAGACTTCCCCAAGGACGGAGTTTTCTTCAGAGTATTTTACAGAAACCTTGCTTTGTTACTTCTTCTCCTTCTGTTATTAGCATTTATTGTTTTGTTGCAAAATAAACATACTTCTCTTGCTGAAAATGGTGAAAATTTAATAAGCGCCAAGCCCCGAATAAGCGCCGACCTCGAATAAGTGCCCACTCTCAAGGTCCAAAAATTTATAAGCGCCCAGGGCGGTTAATCGAATAAATACGGTAGTCACTTGTTTTACTCAAAGAAAGAGAACGGGATGAGTTTTGCGAGAGGAAAATAGACTTTTTTGTTCAGAATTAAGGAGCTTTAGCAACGAAGGATGCGACGGACAAGAGCGTTGAAAAATGGCCGTCCTGATGCAGCGTTTTGAGTGGAGGGGCAAAGCAGAAGAGCGCACGAAATGTCGTGTCAGTAGGGAGCTTATGCAACAACGACTATGACGGTAACGAAAGCGTTCAAAAAGTAACAGGTTTAATAAGCAAAACAACAATTATGCACGCGCATATCACTAGTCTATTTCATTGCTGTCGCAGCATGACTAAGACGTGAAATGTTCTGACGCGACGTTTTAGGCAGCCTGAGAAAACAGTCGACATTTTGCGACGTCACCACTGGTTTCCCCGCGAAAATGACGTCTGAGCAACAAGCGTAGAAATTCCATTCTGATGACGCGTCACTACCCACATCTGGGCATTGCTTCTGATTGGTTGAAAAAACTTCTCTCGCAGCACGACCAATCAGAGGCGCTATGTCTACCCAAGCGAGTGCGCGAAATATCGTCTCACCTTATCAAGTTCTCCAGTGGCATAAGCAATAACGACAGCAGGAACGAACATAAATATGGCATTATAAAACAACAAACCATATTTGCCCAGATCCTAATAAAGAAAAAATATTTGTTAGGAGAGCTTTTAACCTCTTTACCTCATCGAAAGGAAATAACAGTTAATTATCACAAAATGCAGACAAGCTCTCTTTCAAACTGTCTCTAACAACACCGATTTAGTATAGGATTACCTCCTGGAATACGAGTAGTATCATCTTTTTTTTTTCTCAGAGATACTACAACGAATCAAATAACGAGACGCGAACGATCGCCTCTCTCAAGTAAAGGAATGGGTTAAGGATTTCACTCGCGAAACCACCTGTAGAAATAATTAAAGAAGACTACAGTCTCACTCCAAAATTGCTGGGACAATTAATTATCTTTTCGCCCTTGTAATGCTGGTGTACAAGATTTGGTGAGTTAACTGAGATATACAACATTGGGAGGGCGAAGAGATGAACAAGAAGGTAGAATACAGCATTCAGTGAAAGTGTCCCCACTATTCTTTCCTCAGACTTAAGTATTAATCAAGGCTACATTTGAACATCCTGTGCATGTATTTGTCATTCAAGACCTATGAACCAAAATGTTAACAATAATTTTATTTAAGTCGAATTTTATAACTCACCTTTGACTCTAACTTTTTCTTTACATAAACACCTAAACAAAAAGACCAGCATTAAAATAAAGATATAAAACCCCTTTAAAGGCGACCTGGCTTGGTATACTAACACTACGGCAGGGCTGTTACAAAGGAATGGGGGGGTCCTGTGAGATCATTACCCTCGAATACTTTCATACTAGAAAAAGAGAGAAAAGTAGAACCAAAGGGACTTCCTAGCTATTTAACCCTTTGAACCCTAAGATCAGAATTTGAATTCTCATTTGTTGCCCTTATTCATTTCCTACAGAAATAGTGGGGAGAAGTTGATAAAATATCAAGCAAATGCATCTTGTGTGATCATGTCCATAATTCTCATGACCACTCTGTTTAACAAAGTATTGATATTACAAAGAGGAATTTGATGCTGATCACTATCAGGGGCGGATCTAGGGGGAGGGTGCAGGGGGTGCGCACCCCCCCACTCGAGATGACCTGCGGTTTTCTAATACAACTGGTATTCTGCAAAAAATGAAAAACTATGTGGTTTATTGGTGTTGAAGTAGCGCAAGAGACGAGTGCACCCCCTCCTAAAAAAAATCCTGGATCCGCCCCTGACTATAATCACTATAAAATAACATTAACCCGGTAACTGGAAATCTAGTGACAGCCCTTCTTATAACTAAAATAATAGGGCATGAAGTTTCAATAGTGCTTGACATAAATTGAATAAATCAACTACATTTTTTTATAAGAAATAAAAAAGGTGAATTAACCCTTTAAGTCCCAATAGTGTCCAACAGCAATTTTCTCCTAACGATATCCATACATTATCATGAGATGAGGTTATGAGAATTAATAAAATGATCACCCAAGAGAAAATACTTTGATCTTTTATCAAATTCTCTTAACTAATTCTTAAAGGAAATGTATAGAGATCAGTTTGGAGAATTTGTTTGTGGATATTGGGGCTTAAAGGGTTAATAAAATACTTCCTACCATTTGCTGCTGTAAGGACATCGTTAATCAGAATGAATGTGTAACCTGTTGCATCAAATGCAAGGTCATCACTAAAACCACAAAAAAAAGGTCAGAATTTGCCAAGGATCACAAGCAGTGATTGCACTCAGGGCCATAAATACAGCTTACAAAGCTTGTGCCCGCAATTAGCGAAGGCTATTCGAGGCGGGTAAAAGAGAAAAAGGAAAATTGTATAAATATATATTATATATATATATATGTTAAACGAACAATCCTAGAAGCAATCTAGTTTGTCATGTGGTTTATAGCCAGAGTGAGACAGGAAGGCAGACTGTACTTCATACAGAAGCACACCATGTCACGATTTTGAGAATTGCCTTGTAATATCAGAAACTCTAATATAGTCGTCCTCTTTTTCCATTATTTCAAAGAGTTTTCTCTTTAGTTCGCTTTTGAATTGATTTTTTTAAAGTGTTTTCATAGAAAGTGGAATACTGTTCCAAATTAAAGCACCGGAAATAGAGAAGGCTCGCTTCATATTTACTCCTGGATGCCTAGGATGACTAGGATGACTGGGATGTGTAGAATGAGTACGATGACAGGGATGACTGAGGTGACTAGAATGACTGGGATGACTGGGATGATCAGGATAACATAGGATGATTGGGATGACTGGGATGGCTAGGATGACTGGAATAAGTATAATCCTTTCTTTCCCTCCTAAAATGATTGTTAGGTTTGTTTCCCAAAACAAAAGAAAATTTCATTCTTAGGAAAGTGGGGGTGCTATAGTCCCTAAAGCCCTCTGGCTCTGTCTTTCAGGCTGTGTTATTTACCTTGCTGCCACAAGAGCACCCAGTATCATAAGAAACACTGTGGCCTGTACCCGTGGTTCAGCCTTTGATCTAAAAACAAAGGGAGACAAAATGTCAGGCTGCATTTCAATGCAAATTACACTGAATACATAAAATGAAGATACTTTTCAATTGATGAGCCACAAAATACTTAAGTTTGAGAAACATTTAACTAACTTACCCTAAAATATATGTCTCTCCTAACATCGTGAAAAGAATTGAAAAACGCCGTAGAACAGTGAACATTGGAAGGCTGAAGTAAAGAAAGTTTGAGTAACAAGCTATTTATCACAACAATATTAAAAACAGCAGCTACAGCAGCACCAGCAGTAGCTGGGCGCTAGGGCTCAAACAAAAATGTGCCCCGTTGTCTGGCACAAGTAGATTTTCTTGCTGGGCAGCTACCCTTTAAGATGGAATCCGAAAGGAAATTGAGTAATTTTTATTTTCAGAGGACAAAAACCTTGTACCAGAATAATCTAAACAAAAATAATTGAATTAAATAATCTAAATAATCACATTCTTTTTTACATTTTTCAAGGGCTATAGATATAATAATCTGTAATAACACCAAAGACTATTTCTTGTGGGGGCCTGAGAAAATAAATGTCAATTTTCACAAGAATTGTGAAAACACAGGGAAAATTCTAAAAATTTCATGTGTAAGATGTTATTGTTATAACTGCTATTGTGCCCAATAGGATTTACCTCCTGTGTATATCTATGGTGGCCAATGAGTACTTAATCTCATGGGAACTCAAAAGTTGTCATAAAATACAAAATTCAGCACACACCACTGTCTGTATTAAAGGATCATCTTTGATTTTATTTTTTTGAAGTTCAAACTATAATAATTGCTAACTTGTTAGTTTACTATTACCTCAAATTTTCACTAAAAACTTACTTAAGCCTTTTTGTGCTTCCTAATCCAAATACAAGATTTCCAACATACAACAATGGAAGGGGCCACACCTGAAATAATATTTGCACATATAAAAAATAGCTGAATGTAATTATTCTTCTTCAGTACTAGCTACCTTTGAAACAAAGTAATATCAAGTTCAAACAGGCTAAAGATAGAATGCATTTCCAGTAAATATTTTTTCTTATCAGTAATGTTGCAATAATACAATCTACAGTCAAAATTAGCCCAATGTCAGGGTATATTAGTTTAGTAAAGAGCTCAAACTGCTGGTTATAGTCACCCCCTGGGGTGACTCAGTCACAAGAGGTCAACCTGCCCCACATGAAGGATTTTTTAATTTAATTTCCCACCAAAATCAAAGTCAGAGGGCAATGCTTTGTTGATTGCTTGACTGATCACTCAAAGGTGACAAGAGTAGGGTGAAAATTTTTTTTGACAATGTATTTGCAATGTTGATGGCATTTGGCTGTAGAGAGAATTTATTTCATGAACCCCTTTGGGTTTTCAAAATTGGTGCACCGCAAGTGAGAAAAATCTTCTGGAGGTGACAAAACAACCTCATGCGGCTACAAGAGACCTTCAGAAAGTGCAATTATAAGTCTGCAAAGATTGCTACTTATATGGGTCTCCAGGATACAGGTTGAGAAACAATCACAGCTATATACTCTAGCCTGGGGTGAGTTGTTCAAAAGACAGTGCAAATCAAGGTTTGGTTACCATAACAACTTATACACTCTGCTTGCAGTTAACCCAAGATTATTGGTAACTGGGTGTTGAACAACTCCACCCACGGTGTTATGGAACCTCTCCTCTCATGTGCCCCGCTACACAGTTTGTACACTTCTTCCATATAAAATAAAAAGACATTTGAAGGCCTTACAAGGACCACAGTTTTAAATTTCAATTTAACCTACCTTGTTACTTTTAACACATACTCCAAATTTTTGTTATTATTATTATTATTATTATTATTCTGTTGGCTTCAAGCTGGTATTTGCCAAAGTTTTTTGGAGGTTTGAAGATGTTCCTCAATTAAAATTCAAGGACTTTCAAAGACCAAAATGAATACAGGAGAATTTCAAGGACTCTAAAATTCAAGGGTTTTCAAGATGTGTACAAACCCTGCTGCTACCACAAGGAGAAGTTAGATGTTGGTCACTCTTACAGGTCAAAGGGTTAATCCTTTAAGCCTCAATATCCACAAGCAAATTCTCCAAACTCATCTCTATACATTTCTTTAAAGAATAAGTTGAGAGAGTTTGATAAAAGATCAAAGCATTTTCTCTTTGGTGATCATTTTATTAATTCTCATAACCTAATCTCTTGACATTGTATGGATATTGTTTGGAGAAAATTGATGTTGGTCACTATTGGGACTTAAAGAGTTAACCACAAGGACTGATTTAGGGTGTGTTTCTTTATGATCATCCGCACCAGGATCAGTGATCCAAGATCACTTGGATGAGGGTGGTACATTTAATGAACCAATGAGTTCACCCTTCCCCAGGGTGCATTCGTCATTTCCATTGACGTGCTATGATATGAGTGATATTGAATCACTGATCCTGATCCAGGCTATCCTAATGGAATGCACTGTTATAAATAGTATTATCAGTGAGTTTATGCAACAGGATGGCAGGAAGAAGAGGACGGCAAATTGCTTGTGCGTGACAAACATGACAAGGCTATTACTTACGTGTCTTGTCATGATCTTCACTAACATGAATGTTTTCTGGTCTTTTACAAAAAGATCAATTTAAAGGAAAGTGAAGTTTGGCCGAAGGTTTTTTCAAACAAACTTATTGTCACGCTTGTCACACAAGGTTTTCCATCATTTTTCCTCCTCCCGCCCTGTTGAGTAAGTTCAGAATTGACACGTACCTTGTACAAAATTGACAATGAATAACCTGGAAAATTGACAATGCCACCTAGTTTAAGGATGTACAGGACAATGACTGTGGCAAGCATCTGTCGGTGAAGAAAAGAGATAAATGCCTTGAACTTGACAGTGAGCATCACTGAGAATTTTTTATTCGGATTCAAATTTTGATGATTTGATCAGCTTTAAAAAAGGTGGCAAGATCTATACCTATCAGAAGCAAATGTTCATCAGACCCCACATTACATTACAATAGCTGACCCTTCAATGGTTTTTCAAGTTTTGATGGTGATCATTAGCCGAAATTGAATCGACAATGCTGAAAAGACTGCCTGGACATTAACAAACAAGTTTGCTAGGTTTGAAAAAGATACGTCTAAAAGGAGTGAAGTTACTGTTCTGCAAAGCGACAAATTTGTATGCTGGAGGGCTATTTAGCTTCCACCACCTTACAAATCTCTATAAGATTTTACAACTTTGCATAGTGGTGTCTTCATATTTCTTACTCACCAGATCACTATCAAACTTGTTAATTTTATCATTTTAAAGCTCTCTTTTCAGCAGTGTTTGCAGATTTTTACTACCTGGGTCATGTCAAAAGTTGAAAAAACTGCCAAGAAGGCATCTATTTCAGACAATACCCTCCCAGGTAAAAAAGCTTTAAATCACCAGTTATGGAGCTACCAGATATACATCCATGAAGGGCTTTGGAGGAAACTGAAATTGCCGTCTTTAATTTGGAGGAGTTGCAGAGAGAACCTTTCTGTCTACATGGTATAACAAGGTTGCCCCCAACATTTGCCCATGCTTGTATCTAATTTTCAGTATTCTCACCAGATTTCCACAAAGACCATTGTGGTTAAATGTTATTATTTAAACTATGTTAAATGCAAAACAATACAAACACTGCTGGTCAGCGGCTCTCTACCCCCCACCCCCTGATAGCAGGCATGCAGATGGGTCAAGTGGTCTGCGGGGGGTGGGGGGGGGGGTGTTCTTACAGCTCGGTTGTAGAGGTCAACTCATTCTCTCATGGGGGTTCTTTAACTGTTCTGATTGTGCCCTGTAACCTCACTCCCTGCCCTCTCTCCCTCTCTTTGGTACGTATGAGGTAAGTAACACTGTTTCACTGTTTTTTCAGTATGATGGTGCCTGGTGGTTGCTACCCACGGGGTTGTCACAGTTACCCTACATGCTCGGCTCTTGTACTTGTGGCCCCACCCTCTTTCCAGGGATCTTACCAACACTAATCTATTGTTGATGAGTTTTATGATTTATGCAGCAATCTCACACAATTTCACACAAACTATAGGGTGACTTTGTTTTAGTAACTGCATGCCCAAAGGTAAATGTTTCTCCTAGAAGTCAATCAATTACTCTAAATTCGAGATTGCTCCGAATCTCTCGATTTAAGAAAAAGTTGTTTTTATTTCACGAAAAAAATTTAAAACAAATTATAGGATAACAACTCCTTTTTCTGTAATTTAAACAGGCTGTTTGAATTTACAAGAACAAAATCTTATTCTATGACTTGTTTTAAATTGTTTTCTTAAGATAAGAAATTTCGAATTTAGAGTGAATGTCGGTTAATTTAGGATACATATAAATTGGAGACATTAAATTAATTTTCAGGACCCGGAATGAATGAGAAGTAATAAATTTAGGTAAACGTATAACCAGCGCATACACAATTCAACTTGTGAAATCTTTACTTACCTGACCGAGTCCCAAACATTGAAAAGAAGGAAATCTATAGAAAATAAAGATATCAACACAGATTATCAGTACGGGTGTCAAGGGTCGCATTAAGCCTCAACTGTTGTAATCTACTTACTTGTAGGTTGTCAAAACAGTCTTGTTGATAACCACAATAAAAAATGAACAAATGCCATACAAACACGCCGTTATTAATCTATAAAACAGACCAGGAGCCCGCTTTCCTTCCGACATAATAACAATCTACCTAAAAGAAAATTAAATGCGCGATATATTAATCAAGTTGCGGATGAGCACTTTTAATTACATCCGCGACTGCGATGAATATTGATAAGCTTTTCCAAGTTTTTTGATCCGCCATTTTTTTTAGCGAGAATCCGCTGACTGTAAACCTGTTCTCCTCGCTAAGTCACGTGACTATTATATATTGCGAATAGAAAGAAACATTGCGAGACAAAATGGCGAGAAGTTTGTGTCTTTTATCCGCGTTAGTTTCGCTTCTGATCTCGGAGCAAGTTTTCGCCGATGAGGGTTTAGGTGTCTTAGATAAGTGTAAGAAGAGTTGTGAGCGAAGCTACCCGTTGCACACTTATCCAAAGGTGAGTTTGAAGAATCATTCCCAAGTTGTTTTGTTGTGCAATTTTTTTGTCTTGTAAATATCGAACCATGCAGTGTACACATGGAATCCAACGAACATCCCCAACTTCATGCGTTTGTTCTTGCTTTTTCTGTCCGCAACTGGAGTGATTTCTATCGTATTGATGCTTATATTTCATAGGAGGAGCCTTTGCTTGCTTGTAAACAAGGGTGTAGACTATCTGTGATCGAACAGCTGAACGGAGGCCCCACAAAGAATTATACTCAAGCGTGTAAAGCAGGTATAAAATACGTTCTTTTTACCGATTAAACGTACTTTTCTTGGTTTTCTCGAGTAGTTCTTTTACCTCCCCTGAAACTGAAGTTTACTGAGAACATCTTTTAATATCTAAACTTGTGCAACTTGCGATAAATATTCGATAATTACGTGTATAAAGCTTATAAGTAGAATTTTACATTACCTTTGTGAAGAATTGTATGGTATTAATTCAACGTCTAACCAGACCCAATCAAGCTAAGATTACTGAAAGGTACGTTCTGGAGAGAGACGATCTCGCCTCAAAGCATAGGCAATAGTATAGATTAGATCCCAAATTCATCAGTGTCCGTTTTAGAAATATTCTTTGATAATTTTCGTTGCTTGGAAACATGATATTCCCTCAACGGCATTCATTCCCTTTTCGTCTTCAAAATGTAACCCCCCCCCCAACTATACAAGACAAGGTGTTCATTAGGCATCGGAGATCAGAGAATTATCTGTTTACTATGCATAATTCTCCGACTGTACCTTATGATCTTTTTTTATTCAGACATGAAGCCTCTTTCAAAATATTCTCCTGTAACGTTACAACTTTCTCCTACTAGTAGAATTCTTAATGAAAACCCTGCAAAATGGGGCAGGGAACTGGAAGGTTTGCAACTTTCTCCTTCTTTTAAAGGTTCATGTCCTTACTTCTCATAAAACTGTTTTCACCTAAGAATACCCCACTTTTGGTGAATGAATGCATTCTAGAGGCTCACGATTAATTCTGACAAGCAACATGGCCTTGAAACAGTAACTAAAGACAGCTGAAGTGGTGAAAAATGGTGCAAAAACAGGACTGAAGCTGCACAAGCAACAAATACCATCACATCCAAATACAGAGGTAGAATAGTCGCTCACATGACAGAGACATGGTTTTTACATCAATACGTGAAACACAGGGTTTTGAAATTCAGACCAGCGACATGTGACTCTCCCCTGCCCCACCCTATACTAAAAGGACTTCACTATTCCTTACCTCATTGTTTTTTAGACAAAATTGGCGTTTATATATTCGTTTTTCTTCAGGCTGTGCAGAAAGTTATAGGGACAAAGAAAACAGCTATGCTTGTGTTGTTGGCTGCAACTCGCAAGATGCTATTCCATCACCAGACTCATACTCAGAGGTATTACATAAGACATCAATTTCAAAAGTAATTAAGTAATAATATCATTAGAAATTGCGCAGTACAGAGG
Source organism: Porites lobata (assembly GCA_942486035.1). Taxonomy (NCBI): domain Eukaryota; kingdom Metazoa; phylum Cnidaria; class Anthozoa; order Scleractinia; family Poritidae; genus Porites; species Porites lobata. Next base: position 7,511,032 of record CALNXK010000004.1, read on the forward strand.
AACCCAGCCTTACGACCACGTCATTATAGCCTTAAAATCATTCTGTCGTCAGTAAACTTAGGCAACAGGATGGGAGAGGAAGATGACAGCCAACCTTATGTGACAAGTGTGACAATTAGTTTGTTTGAAAAAACCTTCCGCCAAACTTCACATTCCTTTGAAGAGATCTTTTTGTAGAAGGCAAAAAACATCAATGTTAAATGAATTCCGACAAAACATGCAAGTAATAGCCTGGTCATGTTTGTCACACTCAAGCGTTTTGCCATCCTCCTTTTTCTGCCGTCCTATTGTGTTAACTCACTATGTTCTTTTCCGAAAACCTTGTTCAATTCAACACCGCTTTGAGCCCAACTTTTTTCCAACTCGGCTTTCAACCAAAAATATTATCATAAAGTGGGTTGGGTAAGCTCTTGCTGTGAGAGCTTTTTCTCTAAGTACTATGATTTTCCCCTCTCTTTAAAACCAACACTTCCAAGTTCCAATTCAATCTGGAATGGACAGACGTGTTTAAACTACTTTTTTAAGAACTCTTAATTGCTACATGGGTAAACAAGTTACAATAATAATAATTTATTATTATTTAGAGTATTTTTTTTATTTTCTTGGTATTTCTTGAAACTTTCTATTTTCTATGTTTTTCTTGAAACTTCTAGGAATATTTTCCTGATCAGTGGAGTTTCCGTACATACATGGTGTATGTCTACCCAGTTCTTGACTTTAGCAAGTACTGTCATGGCTTCATGAACAGAGTAGGCTACTACTACAGGATGTCAGCCTCATACTATTATAACTATGGTGACAGCAATAGCCTTATAGTTGAAATTAATGAGCAGCCTCGTGAGTTCATCAGTGTTCCTAAATTTGATGAGGTAGACTTTGTTGAGAATGATGGTGCTCAGGATAGCAGCTATAGTGGTTAGTAACCAGTATTCAAGTTACAGTTAGCAATTGTAATTTGCTGTAATGTAATTTTTGAACCTGAAAAATATGAATCATTGATAATGTCAATAGGAGTGAGTGTAGTCCAATTCGGTCTGCAATACTAGAGAGCTTTAGATTCTAAGACGAGTACGACTACGAGTACGAGATTTTCTCATTACTAAGTAGTGCTCATGCGTGAACCAGCGTGATTTTGGCACGAAAACGTGGTAGCTGTCGTCATTCTGCTATGAGTTTTAGCGAGAATGTTGAAGTAGCGGAAACAAGTTATCAAATGTTAGAAGTTTTATCATACTGCGATCGGTAGAGGGTGCAACCTCCTTATGGAAAGGTAACAGCACTAACTTTTCTAGTGAAAAATGGTAAAATGAAGCTTTCTGAGGAGTCTATATTTTGAGAATATGCGAAAAAACTTGAAGTCAAATCTTGTACTCGCAGTCGTTCTTGTCCTTGAATCCAGAGGTCTAATATGAGTGATCAACAAAATCAGACAACCGTGTGGCAGAAGTCCGAAGATGGATTGAAACACACCAATGGCAGTCTTCATAGCCAACAACATCATGTTTTAATAACTGAGAGATGACCAATAGCATGGTGACTTAACTGACCAATCAGGTCAATAACCAGAGTTTAATTCCATCAACTGATGTGATACAACTCACTTTGACTCTGAAGATGACAGCTGCACAAGTTGTCAAAATGTCAGTCACTGTCAGAAACAATCCTGTTTGGGACTGCAATCACTCACAATTATGCTTCTCCTACTTTTAAGGTCACTACTATTGCAATGCAGAGCAATAATTGGTTATATTGAATTGATCAACAGTATTTTAACTATTGCAATAATAAATAAAAACATTGATATTCAATATTTTATACTACTACATGAGAAATTTCTGCAATCTGATCGGCTTAGAGCATATGTGAAAATTACAAACCTTTTGCAGGTAGTAGTATAAACAAATAATAGCATGATTTGTACGTGATATTTGGCATAAATACCACTAGTGATATTTCAAAATTGTCTCAATTTTCACTCGCCTAACAGCTCGTGAAATTACATATAACAATTTCGAAATATCACTCGTGGTATTTATGCCAAATATCACTACACATCATTTTATTACCTTTACTAATTCAACCTGCTCTGTAGATGGCGATGATTCCTATTCAAGTGATGTCGTCCACAAGGGTCACCAGTGGTTAAGATGTGTGTCTCAGCGGTCTGGACTTCCTTTCTGGTTGTTGACCTCAACCCTCTTTCTGTCCATATTTTTCCTGATATGGCTCTGTTGTGCCACCGCTACCACAGCCCCAAGAGAAGTTGGCAAGGTATATTCTTGTGGGGCAGTTTGTCTTTATTCCTAGGTTTTTATTTTTTAGAGGTTAAAATTTGTGGTTAATGAAAGAAGACAAAATCTCTGGATTGTTGTTTGCGTCAAATGTAATATAACATCTTCAAATTTGACTGCAATGGTTGAAAAAATAAATTTTGATTTTTTTAAACCTATTATACCATATAGCATAAAGTGTCCCTCTTTTGTAGCGAGAGAGTTGGAATAAAGTCAGCTCGTCTTCCGCTTCACCAGCATTGGTGTTGTCAGATAATAAGGTCCCTATTATTACTGACAGTGGAACCTCAATGTAATAAACCTCTATGATATAACTAAGTCTTCCGTATGACAAACAATATTCTTCACCCAAGAAATACAGGGTTGCCACGGTCACGGAAAAGTCAGGGAAAAACGAAAATTTTTCAAGGTCAGGGAAAAGTCAGGGAAAATCTTTGATATTGTCAAAGTCAGTGAAAAGTCAGAGAATTCTGTTTTCCGGTTTATAGTTCATAAGTTTTCCTCAAGATTTTGAAATGAATTTCCTTTCGGAGAAGATGAAAACTGTGCTGCAAAGCAAACAAAGTGATCAATTTGACACTCTACGCCTGACACATGTAGTAGTTGAGGTCAGTGGTTTTCTTTCTGAATGCTTTCTTCCAAATTCCTTCTTCCTCTTTCTGCGTATAGCGGTGAGAGGTTGAAAATGAAGAGAAAAATATTGATGGCCTGCAAAAAAAGCTAAAGCGAATGTAAACATGGATTGTTTCTCATTAATGAAAGGTCAGTGAAAACTGTTCGAAGGTCAGTGAAAATCAGGGAATTTTTAACTTTCTGATGAGTGGCAACCCTGAAATAGTAAAATATAAAAGAACCTCATTATGACAAAACCTCTTTATGGCAAGCAAATTTTGCCTGTCCTTTGGGCCTTCATTATAAAATTGTTCCACTGTACTCAGTTGGAGTGGCGCACTAACTCTATCTTCTCGGCTTTTCTTTTTAAAGCCTTCCATTGTTCGTGAACTCATGTTACTGGATGATGACAGTTTACTGGAGAAGTTGCCTCTGGTTAAAGCTGATGAGAACGAAGAAGCAGCCCCTCTGCCTGTTAAAGTGCACATCGATGCAACTACTCTTTGATGAGAGAAACTAACAGTTTTCTTTATCAAACTTTACTTTAAGGGACAAGAATTCTTAACTTGTTTAACTTTTCAATTTAAATGTGGGAGTTTCTGCATACGTGTTTTTCTTTTATCAGTCTGTATCTAATGTGTTTTGCTAATTGCATGGTTGTCACTAAGATTTCAAGTTGCCGGGTAAATACAACAAGTAGGCGGGGAATCAAACAACTAGGGGTTTCTGTTGGGTCTATTTTTCTTTCCTTTGAAAGTAGCCAGGGGCCATGTTGGTAGTAGCTGGGGGAAATCCCCGGCCCCCACCTCTTAATGACACCCCTGTAATTGGATATTAAATTCCTTTATAGTTTGATTTTTTTTGCGGGTTTCAGTTGCCATTCATTTGTTTATGAACAAGAGAAATGACAGTGTTTTACCAAATCCATATTCAGTAATTGAAATTGAATTCTGAATTTCTAAATTTGTTTTTGGGGATTTAAAAATCTAGTCTTTTGTTGACACCGTAATATGCATGTAGCCTTGACTATGGTCGACAAACAGACCTCAGCAAAGATGGTTGTAACGTGTGAGTTTGCGGTTGAAACCTTTTTTCCTTGCTAGCAGCAGTCACCCATGGCAAATGGTTAGAAGGAGAGGAAAGAGAGAGACCTCTGCCAGCCTCTGACGCATTCTTTCATGTACATGAGACGAGACATTGTGAAAGTGATATGTTAACGTAATGGTACACTTTTGCTACTTTAAGACTAAATTTAGACATTGAAACTGATAGCAAGGTTGTACATGGATTGAAACTTGAAAATGTTGGGCCAACTGTTTCAGGTTCAAATGTCATACCTGTAAAATTCGCCCAAACAATTAGTATGGTTTATAGTTCTAGTGGTGAATTTTTTTTGGACATCTTCTTCGTAACTAAAGGAGTATTTTATGTTTGTTTAAAAGCACTAAGTAATGACTTCAGCTCTGAATTGATGTAAAACAGCAATATCCTTGTGACTTAGCTTCTTCGACCAAAGTGCATGGCAAGTTTTAGCCTCCAAGCAAGCTCTCCATTTGGGGGAAGTCACGAGAAGACACACGAGAGCCACGCGCGAAAGGAGACGCGAGTGCGAAACGCGTTCTCTCGCGGCTGGCTTCGCTCGCGATAATTGAAGAGCTTGCTCGCAGGTTATGTATTTTTGGGGTAGGGGGTGGCCTTGTAAATAGGAATTATTTGTTGCTTTTTAATTGGCTTCATAATCCAGGACGGTAACACTTCGCTAAACTGAATGAAAATAACTCAGGCCATTAACATGTATTTAGATGTCTAGTGTTGCTATTGTAATTAGAAGTGGTGGTTTTGTATTTATGAATTCTTGAATAAACTCTCTAATTAAAAGGACAAGTGGCAGTTGTCTTTATGTCAGCTTTGGAAGAGAGAGAAGTCATTACGTCACGTTACCATGGTAATCCAGGAATTTTGCTGCAATGGTAACATGACGTCACACTTTTCTCTATTAGATTGAAGCAAGGTAGACTTGAGTAGTCTCAAGTGAAAAGCGTGGATTGCCTCTCAATGAGCACGGGGAGTAGCCTGAGAAAACAGCCGACACTTCGCGACGCCATCCTGGTTGTCCAAGCGAAATGATGTCCGAGAAAAGCGCAGAAATTCCAAACCAATGCCGTGTTACTACCCAGATCTGGAAAGTGCCTCTGATTGGTCAGGCTGCGTGGAAAATTTGCCTCAACCAAGAACTACCAATTCGAGTAGTGACGCGTCATCAGTATGGAATTTGTGCGCTCGTTTCTCAGACGTCATTTTGCGGAGAAACCAGTGGTGGCGTCCCGCAATGTAGGCTGTTTTCTTAGGCTAGGATGGCGGGGAGCCGATTTCTTATGTCACCTGTGTTTTGCTTGCTCTAGTCTTTGAAAAATAGAGTAGAATCTTGCCAATCTCGTTCCCACGCCGATTTTTTTCTCCATTTCCCCCCAATGCGAAGCCTGGTCCCAAGCTGATCATTTTCTTGAAATTTCCATGGGTTATAGCTTGGGAGAGTGCGCTTTTCTAGTGTCTCCAGTAGTGAAAAAAGGCATACATTTTCTTATTACCTTGACTGTTGTAGGCTTTCTGTAGAAAAAGTTAATTTAGTAAGTGAAATATCCGTCATATATATTAATAAAAAGCATGGATAAAACCTGATTCTAAACTTTTGTTGCGCGCGCTAGATTCAGATTAGAATTCCAGAGCGCGATCACCTGTTCGAAAAATGACGTTTTTCTCTTATACCTTTATGACATAACTCCGTGTCCACAGCACCCGCTTGTAAAGAAAACGTCTTCAGTCGAGTAGTACGCGTTTTATAGACGAGGTTACGGACTTAATTTTGATCGAGATATTTTTCATTGCTGACTAAATCTAAGTAAAATGGCAAGAGTTAGACAGATTCCCCGACGAATTCGCCAGAGAATAGCTGAAAGGTAAGTCAGAATATTGTGAAGCTGTTCAGTATTTGGCAGCCTTTGGTTTTTGCGTAGCCGAGCCTCGTTAATCCGAACTAGAGCATCGTAGTACTGTATTCATGTATACAAAATGAACAATAGCTGGAAAGAGTTTGAAGCTGTTCAGTCACAATCCAACTCGTACTAATTACTGGCACATTTTGATTTTTCGTAATTAAGGAGAAATCGCATTGATTTGAATGCGTTGGATGACATGCTTCTACCCTTACCACCTGAGGAAGAAGGTGAAGGAATCTGGAGATTACAAAGAAAGTTCAAAAAAGACAACTACACCAATGCAATCATACCTTACATGACTTGGCAGGTATGAAAACTTCTTCCTTCAATTTTTGTCTTAACTTAAGTTAGCAGGCAAGCTGGCCCGGGGCATTATACGGCGTCCTCAATTTTCTGTGAAATTTTGTCTTGTTTTTAAAGAATTCTCAGTAAAGTAAGTCGTAGCTATATAGCTAGCAAATGTTCCCCCTTTTTGCATCATGTGCTGTAGTCTTCTTATAGCAGCTTGCATATTCTTTCTTTCTCGCGTCAAATTAACCACTGAGTGATCTGTCGCATTCTCCAATAGAATGTTCAAGAAAACCAGGCGACTATCCCAGAATACTACGCAGACCCTGTACTGCGAGAGAAAATGAGGGCCAAGGAGAAGTTAAGGGAAGGTACGTTGTCTCTATAACAAATTAGGCGGGTGATTTGCAACAGTGCGGTAACGAATATGTTTTCACGATAAAAGCAGAGGCAGATTGTGAATTTGTGTCCCCAAGGAGGGGTGGGTTGTTGTTTGTTCTGGGTTGATATTGAATTAAAAGAGTATGAAGGGACAGAGCGGGAAACTTAGAGAGTCTATCCTTTGAGATATGTGAATTTTACCAAAGTTATTTTTAGACCGATTAAACGCTTGAAATTGATGGGAAGTTTGTTTCCGAAAGGTCCGCAAACTTTTATTGTTTGCTTGCCAAAAATGGTGTGCTCGTTGTTAATAAAATATCCCATGGTAAGTAAAATGCTCCTTATATCCCCCTTCAGAACTTATCGAGGACCCAATGGCAGAGGAAAGAGCTCGACGAGAAAGGGAGCGAGGGATGTGGAATGCCGAAGAGGAAAAAAAGCTTTGCGCTGCGTAAGTAATGGAAATTTCTGCCTGAACTAAATTAAGTCCATCCATTTCTCTTTTTATAACAACCAAACCCTGCTCTCAGAGATCATTAGTAAAGCCAGCAGCGTTTTTTCCCCGCCCATTCTTAAAAATCCTCGGTCTCTAATAAAATAAGCATGGAAGAGGGTCACGTTATGGAAGGGTGTGCTGTGAAGCATTTAGAAATTAAAAGGTGGGATCTGCTTTCTAATTTGACAGGTTAGCACAGAAGCGGCACAATTTTGGTAAAGCATCCAAGAAGATGCCAGGAAAGGTATGTCAAACCTTTTTTGGCAACTATACTAGTACTACTACCGTGTGGAAAAAAAAACATTGAAGTAGCGAAATATATAGGCAAAATTGTAAACTTATATATTAGCGCTGTCCTTGTTTTAGACTCGCGAAGACTGTGTGGAGCACTGGTATTCATACAAAAAAGACAAAGAGCACATTGCGGTAAGAAAATTTATATTTTTCTAAACGTTCGCCGGATTTAACTCACGCGACGATAAGAATGTGAACGAATCAAATCCCTTCGAGGCTACATTCGGTTGCTCAAAATAAACCTTCTACTACCAGCTACGCTGCTCGCCACTGAAGGAAACTGAACCGAGTTAACTTTCGCAAAGACTTCTGGGATTTTTACTACTGACTGGTGCGTCCCCAGTAACGATCCCAGAAACCATTGCGCGACGCATTTCGGCTCCAGTTCCCTCCACCTGAGGCCGACCTCGCTTGGAGCCTGGGACAGACTAGATACACGTGGGTCGTTCATCCTCAACGATGAACCACGACACTGGACAACCAACGTACAGACCCCTGCCGGTTCAGTATTATATCTATGAAATTTGACAGCATTAAAACTGAACAAAATCTTATACTTATTCCATTGTCTAGATTTGAAGTCACTGTCCACAAGAAGGTTTTTTCATCGCTGCATTGCAATCCACAAGTGTCTTATTGGAGAAACCGATTTCAGCTTTAATTTTACTAAAAGTCAAGCTGTTCATTCATATAATACAAGACGCTCTAATGATATTCGCTTACCCCTACCCAGAACAAACTGGGGTAAACAAACTTTTATTTTTCACGCCGCGAAAGACTGGAACAGCCTTCCAAATGATTTAAAAGAGTGTAATATTTTATCTATTTTTAAATCCAAGTTAAAAACTTTTTTAAAAGATCTCAGCTAATTTTAAACCTTGATGTTTTTTTTTGTATAATCGATTTTAAGATTTTAAATTTTTAATTTTGTTTTACTTGTAAACATATTTTACTTTTTTCGTAATTATTAATTAATTAGTTAGATTAATGCATGAGGGCCCCACTGAAAACCGCCTTTGCGAGTTGGGCTCCCTCTATAAATATTATTATTATTATATTATTGACAGACCTGTGATCCCTGCATTCAGAGGCAAACTGACAAGCGAAAGCGGAAGAGAGCAGCAACTAGTTCTCTGACATCACCAACTCATGCTCAGCAAAAAGAACTAGATATTGAAGATGGCGCCTCACCGCGAAAAAGATCCAGAGTTGGAAGGGCCATCTTGGTTCCTCGACGGTTCAGAGATGAACCTGAGGGACGTCAACACTAAGGGCCCGTAGAGAGGCTCATTTTAGGGGAGGGGAGGGATGAATGACTGAAAAATGGACAGAGCCAATATCTTAAGGTGAGGTGTTGACTTTCTAACTATTTTATATGTTTACAATGAATTTTCCCAAGAAGATTTTCCAAAAAAACCAGCAATGATTAAAACTCAGACTTTGGAAAACAACCCCTTGTACGTAACGGTAGCCTGTTCATAGACCTTCTATTTTCTCTTCAAAGTCCGTCGAGCGCGGGTGATAAAATATAAACCGCAGGGGATTTATTGACCGCCAGCGCCGATGTTTTTGAAAAGAAAGAAAAGAAAAACAAAAACAACGTCTGTGTACAGGCTAATAGGCAACGGCTGCGACATGCACGACGTATGGTCAGCGGAAATCCCAGAACAACTAGCAAGAGGCCTGGTAGCTAGTCACTTTTTCGGCGTCCTTGACACCAGCGAACTGAAGCGGTCACTTCCAAACTTGTGTAGAATTTTTCGTTAGTTTTTCTTTATTTTCGCTGTCATAATGCCACGTAAAGCTCTCACTTGCACTGTAGAGTTAGATGTATACCAGGTGAGAGATCGAACAATGGATTGTTCATTCAACACACGGAATGTTCCGGGTTCATTCACGTGCTCCTTGCAAAATGAAATTTACTTAGTTCATTGTGTCTTTTATTCTCAAGTTCATATTGTCTTTTTTCTTCAGATTACCTGTCCAGGAACACGACACTTGAACGACAGAAATATGCTTTACCTGTCGGTGTGCATTTTAGGGCAGACCAAGCGAACTAAATCAGTGTTCGCAAGTTTTCCTCTTGCACTGAACGAGAGAATGTACTTCGAGAGGGTGAGTGTTCATGTTGAAAGATCTGATGACAAGCTTCGACCCAGATGTTGTTGTCGCTGAGAATAAATAATTAATTAGCGTGGTGAAGAGATTGATTATTCGAGCTACATATCTTGCTTTGAAGATGACTGACAAGGTTTTTTTCTCCTGTTTTGCAGACTTTTGTGAATGCACGAGAACCTACACATGTCATGGGAATATTAGAAGGCAAGATACCTACAGCTTAATTTCTTAGCTCTCTATGTACAAGAAGAAAAATATTTTTCCAAAATATGAACTATATGTTTTTCCTTTTTTGGTAAATTATAGATGAGCATGTGTTGTTTGAACTGGTACAATACTCTGATGTCTATAGAGGTAAGTCAAATATTCTTGGTAAAGCTTGCACAACCCCATTTATTACTTGGGTACGTGCAGTGAACGTGTAGATGTGGATAGTAAACTTGTTTGACTTTGAGGCTCTAATCATACAATACCAGATAGTTTTTCAGAGCTGTCAACCCCCCACACGTCTTCAAATATTGAGAATTAATAGAGAGGGGATGATAGATGACGTCGTATCACACGGCACATGACATCATTTGAGCAAAAAATGCTTGTTGACTCTGATCGATGTATATAAGCCCCATAAAACAGTTCATATTAAGCCACATTGTTGCTTAAATTACAGTGGCATGCCAGAGTTTATGAGGAACGTCCCACGTTAACAGTAAAATTACACTTCAAACAATGCAAAAAATTAAAATTTTAGGGTCAGAAAGAAGAGTCTACAAAAAATGGCAAACTTTGGCCATTACACAGGAGATTTTTGACTCTAACCTGGAGACCAGGAGATACGGTCCAGTATCTGGAGTCTCCCGGATTATCTGGGAGAGTTGACACCACTGGCTTTTCGTACCGACATGAAAACTATCTGCTATAGTATGAACACCTATCCAATATGTGACTCTCCACTTTCAAAATCAGCCCAGCGCAGGTTCGCTCCGTTACAGAAATCATGCCAAAATCACTGTTCTCATGTGTGAACGGATGCCTTATCCAGTATGGTTTTCATGCCAGTGCAAAAGCTATACCCTATAGTGTTAGCCTGAGAAACGAGTGCAGAAATTCCATACTGATGACGCGTCAGTACCCAGATCTGGGTAGTGCTTTTGATTGGTCGTGCTACTCAGGAAATTTGATTCAACCAATCTGAAGCACAACCCAGATCTGGGAAGTGACGTGTCATCAGTATGGAATTTCTGCGCTGGTTTCTGAGATGTCATTTGGCAGGAATCCAGTGGTAGCATCGCCAAATGTTGGCTGTTTTCTCAGGTTACTATAGTGGGTACATAGCCTGAGATGGAAAGTCTACACGTGTCTGTGCTGTGCTGAAATTTTTACAGCACTATAACATCACACCCAGTAACATTGTGTCTGGATCTTATTGGGTTAAACAGCCTGATGTAAAACAGTCAGACTTCAGTTGTTATTGGATATCTTATCATTATCAGTCCTTATTTAGCATATGTGTCACAAACAGTGTGGCCCTGTTAGAGTTAAATTACTACAAACAACATGACCTTGAAATAGTGACATAAAACTTGATGAAATGGCAACAAATGACGTAAAGATGGGTTAAATACTGATAGAGCCATGTCCTTGCCCAAAATGCCAAAACAACCATATTTGAAATTCAGACTAGGACATACATCCCCCTCATAAGAGGGCCTCTAGAGTGGGCTCATCACCAAAGATCTTCCTACAGCTCTACTAGTAGACTTGGTCTACACATGAACAGTTCATGTGCTTGAGAATTTTCCCTTTGTCCTTTTTGAATTAATGAATGTATCTTAGCATGAATACGACCAGTCATGCCATGCCAGGAGAGAATGCTCCCTAGTTTTAGATCACTTCACCACTATACCAGATGGTGATCCATTCCCCAGTTTTCCTGTGAAAACAAAGAAGTCTGTACTTTAATGCACCGAAAATTTTTAATGGGGATTCAGTCAGTGCTTACCATAATTTACAAAAACCAGGTGGGTGGAAATCTTGTGCATAAACATAAAAAAATTAAAATTTGACGTGAAGGGAGAACTGACACTGCAAAGCATATCCAAATCAGCTGAGCAGATTTTCCAATCAGAATTTCCGATGTAAGTGATAAGTGCTTGGTGTATTACTGGCAATTAGACACTTACATTCTACAATATTTTACATGTTGTTCTTTTGATTTTCTTCTGAAAGGAGGAAAAGTGCTGGCTCGTTATGAAATATCAGCTAGAGAATTTCTCTACCCAACACCCACTCTCACTGGTAAAGATGGTGTTGAAAGGGAACTACTGTTAAGCAGAACAGTGCATTTTACTGTAAGTTGAAAGTTATCACAGTTGTGTTATTATTTCAGCAGATTAAAAACAGGAGACATGATGGTTTTCCCACACATATAATTCTTATATAATTATTAGTTAAAAGCTACTATGTGCCAATAAGAAGGCTGGCTAATTTTTAAGATGTTTGGTCCTTAGTAAGGTTTATAAGGTCTAGTAGGGAAAAAGTTATTGTGTTAAAAACACGATTGGCAGCTAGAAGAATTTTATAGTTTATTGGGTGAGGATATTGAGATATTGAAACCTCAGTAGTAACAATGCAATTTCACAACTTTATTAGGAGTTGGTTTTTGAGAATTCGATGACTCACTGAACTGTAGCACTAAACCCTAAAGTTAGTGTAGAGTGCAGTACTGAAAACTTTTTTCCCCTGTGCTAATAATTCTGTGATGTTGTAGGGAATTGATCCAAAGTTGGAATTTTCCTCCAATTCTACAATACATGAAACAACAGTTCCTGGAACTTATGCTGAGCTCACTAGTGTTGGGAATGGTGATGAAAGTGCATCTGACTCTGAGGTGAGAAAAGTAGATTTTAATTACCTTAGTTTACAGTCTAATTAAATATCCCCATGCAAATTCCCCATGCTGATTTCTGTACATTTCCTTGAAGAATGAGTTGAGAGAATTTGATTAAATATCAAAGCATTCTGAGATCTGCTTGCATGTAATCGTATTATTATGCTTGACGGCAGTGAAAAACATTTTTGTGAAGGCAGCTTTGAACTTTAGAGTTTGCGTGTTTGTTAAAAAGGGCAGTAAAGGGATAAATGTACTGGACCATACTCCAGTTATTCAAAAATTGGATAGCAATATCTGTCAGATAAATCACCACGTGCCAGGCAAAAGTGTATAGAGTGATTTATCCAGTGGCTGACTTAAATGACAATAAATTTTTATCAGCCTGATAAAAGAAATAATTTTTCACTTAACAAAAAGTCATGATTTTTAATAGCCAGGCCAATAATTAGAACAAGGAATAATGTCTTTTCATATGTGGATTGTCCATGGTGTTTGTTTCATTTGAGCATAGAAAATCTCCAACGTGCGTCCATAACTCAACAGTGCACGCTGTGCTGTTTGCCTTTTTTTGAGTTAACTAACGGTTTCTAATTTTTGGCAGTCTGAAGGCACTTCTGAGACTGAGGAAGAACTTATACTGAATCCAACCCCAAGACACCTCAGCCATAGTCTGTATGCAAGGGAACATCACTGTGTGTGTGAGTGTCCACGGCGCCCAGAAAACAATGGGAGAGTGACTTTAAGGTCGAGGTCTCTGTCCCCTTCACGTCGACCAAAGTCAGCCATGCCTTCAGTTCGACCCCCATTCAAAGCTGGCAAGGCAGATGAGAGGATCATTTCTCGACGAGACTTTTTGAAGCCTGGAAGATCGAGGCAAAGAAGTAGAACTGCTTATGTTGAGGGAAATCCTGGTAAGGAATTGTTATAATCTCAGAAAACTTGCTAAATTCTTTGACGAGTAACTATAACTCAATAAACCTTGATCTGATTGTCAAATCATTGTTTCAGAACTATATTATCTGGCAGGCTAAGCTACCTCTCTGTGAACCTTTCCTTTTTTTTTGTTTTTGTTGTTGATTTGCAATTCACAAGAAAAAGGCAGGAAAATATAATTATCAAGTCAATTTTTTTGGGCAGGTTTTCTTAGTAAGCATAGCCCTTCACTTAAATTCAAATTATTGTCTCATATGTAATTTGAGTAACTATTAAAACTAGGTTTTAATTTTCTGCTTAGTAGCTCCCTGTCCTGACTGCCGTGTACCACACAAGGATTGTGTTGTCTGCCAAGCATACTTAAAAGTCTATGGAAGAGACTTTCTAAAGCATCGTTTTGGTCATGAGCTGCACAGAAGGACATCTTCAACTCCTGCGTACACTAGTTTTGCTTCTGAACCTCCAAGAGTCCAAGCCCGTTTACCTGAAAATGACATCTTGAATGAATCAAGGGCTTATAGTGAACCTATTCCAAGAAGTAGGAGAATATTTCCAAGAGAAAATGGTTATGGCTCATTTCTATCCTCACCAAGTCGCGGAAGCTTAACGACAAGATACGCTTCTCCAGTTCCTGTAAGTATGATTCTTTTTTCTCCAACAGGCCATTTTACAGTTATGGATGGAAGCGAGGGTGAGGGTGACCTTGTTTTGATACAAACCTTCTTTGCTTTGTTTTGGAAATTGTTCTTGAAAAATACTAGTAAGCATAAGAGTAACTTGATTTGCATAATAAAGCAGGAAAGTTTGTATCAAAACAAGGTCACCCTCAGCCTTGCTTCCATCGATAACTGTAAAATGGCCTATTTAGGAGATAATATGGATAATTTGGATAAGCCTTAGTTTCTTTGCACCCTGATGGCCCAAGCTTATTTCTGTTCTGTTTATATTTTCGTAGTCTTATCGCTCAAGACAACTACCTGAGATGTCTGATTCAGAAGAAGATGACACAGATAGTATGTTGTCCTTGCAGGAATTAAGGTCAGTTTGCTTATAACTTATGGAGTGTTTTCAAATGACGTCACGGCGGCCATATTGGTGTTCCAAAACATTAAAACGGCGTTAATGTTGGTGTCCCGAACCAGTCCTGTGGGAGTTGAACTCTTTTCTCATGCAAACGCTTTCTTTTGTTCCAATAAATTTGCATAGATGCTGGCCACGTGAGTGAAAACACCCTATAGACGTGGCCCAGTTATTCGAGATGTGAATAACGCTATTCACTGGATAAATCTCTTTTGGTGGATAATGCTGTTGGTTTCCCTATTACTTATTTACTGGAGAGGGATTTATCCAATGGATAGTGCTTTCCAATATGTATTTAAACAACTGGGGCCAGTGGACAGAAAGTAAAGATGGAGGTACAATGTACTTTTCAAAATCAAGACTTGCATGTATCAAAAATTTAATACACAAAACCAAACACAGATGTTGCTCAATAGTAGCTTTCATTTGAAAAGTCTCGCTTAAGAATTAAATTCTAACTCAGAAGATCAAAACCTCTTTTACTGCTTTATAAACAGTACCACAGGAAAGTACTGCTCAGTAGCTTTCATTTGAATGGTCACACTTTAGGATTTAGTCCATCTACTCAAAAGTTAGAACCACCTTGTAGAGCGTAATTAATAGCACCACAGGAAGGTACTGCTCGCTAGGTTTCACCAGGGTATGGAAGCGGGCATTTCCGGGATTCGGGATTTGACCAAAATACATTGCGGGATTCGGGAAAATGTTGACGGGAAGCGGGATTTGACTGCTACCCGGGAAGCGGAATTCGCCGAAATTTTGAACACGGATGCGGATTGGGAAAGAAAATTATATTCGGAATAGCGATAAAACCAGTCAAGTTGCGAGATTATCGTAAAAAGGAGCGGGAAAGCCGGATCAGGACCCCTCCATTCCAGACCCTATTTGAGCTATTTGTATCTGATTTCAGATCTGAGATAAATGATGCTCGACTTGAATCACTTGATAGATCATTTGAGGATCCCCAGCACCCGACACTAGGCACTAGACTAGATAGAAGGTAACCTGATAACTTAAATAATAGCTGGTTAGAAAGAATTAGCGGGCGGATTTATGCTAGCCAGAAACGCAGATTTAAATAATAACGATTTTTATCCTTAACCATTCTCGAAACTGCTTACCACTGGTTTCCCCGCGAAATGACGTCTGAGAAATGAGTACAGAAATTCCATATTGATGACGTGTCTGACGTGTCACTACCCAGATCTGGGTAGTGACACGTCAGACACGTCATCAATATGGAATTTCTGTACTCATTTCTCAGACGTCATTTCGCGGGGAAACCAGTGGTGACTTCGCGAAATGTCGGTTATTTTCACAGGCTATTTGCACGTAAGTGTTAACTATTTTACACAGATTTGTGCTAACATAGTCACACAAATAGAACGGTTAAAATTAGACTTGGGAACGCTGTTACTAGAAAGAAACCCAAGAAAATGCCACATTTAACTGCTTTTCTTTTAAGAATTTGATAGTCTATTGATTGAGCTTCCATAAATAGCTGCGTTAAACATCAAGACGTTTGTAGGCAGAACCTAAAAGCGTTAGCCGTCAGTTGCAATTACATCTCTGTGTGTCCAATTTTCAGTTTGAGAGGTTATTGACAAGCAAGTTTTATGGACACATCGTTCTGCGGCGTTAAGGTGAAATGTCTTCATACTTTCTTGTGTTGGTTTTGGGAAACACAATTAAACACTTCCCTGCTTAAAAACTAAGTTCACCCTTGCCAATCTCTCTCGTAATTTTAAGGAAAAACAATTTTATTAAGTTATGAAATGTTTCTTTTTTTAGTGTAACTGTGCCGCTCTCTCAAGACAAGTTCTGGTCTAGTCGCATGGCTGAATTTACAGGGAGGTCACATCGAGCGTTGTTCGACGAATCCTTACAAGAATTATATACAGATCTCTACAACAAAGCTAGAGATTTATAACAGTGTTTTAATATTTAAAGAGTTTGAACTCATTTGATCCAAGCAGAATTATAGCAGATTTTTCCTTTTATTATTACTTATTAGTACAAAACATGAAGAGGACAAACATACAAGTCTTAGCAAGCTGTCTGAAGATCTTGAAAGAGTAGGATATATTGTCTACGTTTTTTAAAACGTTATTAGTAAACATCTCCTGAGCCTAGTTCTATAATACTCAATAGTTTTGTACTTTTAGAGAGGCATATTGAATAAATTAATACTGTCAAATCGGGTTTCTTTTTTTTTTCTTCTTTCCGTCATCTGTCCCTTTTTTTGTTTCTAATTTCCAATTGAAGGAGCTGTGTCACGAAATTCAGCCAAATTAGGAAATTACAAAATGCCGCTTAAAATTAATGTCGTTTACATGTAATTCCTTTGCTTACTTTAAGTTCCATAGCGATTGAGGGCGAGTAATTGGCAAAATTAAACAAAACTAGCCTGCGTGGCGGACGTTTGAATGGGAAGAGAAAGGGAGTTTTAGGCGCGAGAGAAACGCGCCTAAAACTCCCTTTCCCTTCCCTTTCAAACGCCTGCCATGCTAAAACAAAATGAACTGGACTGCCGTGACACAGCCCCTTTAATTAGTTACTTACCTACTTGTGAATTTTGTTGTTACTTCCAATAACGGTTACGTCTGAAGTGTATGTTTTTTAAAATACGAAACGTCAGTGTAAAAGTTATATTAGGGAGCTTAAGCAGCGACGTTTTTGAGCGACGCACGTCAACCGGAAGTGAGGTATTTTCCCTCTTAACATGCCTTGATGATATAAAATTTGTATTCCTTAGCTTCTTTACTGTTATAGAGGCGATTTGACTGAAAATTTGCGCGAAACCACCGTCAAAAAATGAAAAAAGGCCACTTCCGGTTGACGTGCGTCGCTCAAAAACGTTGTTGCTTAAGCTCCCTATTTTTCCCGCTATGCGTTCTTGCCTTATATCCATCACCGCAGTTTGCCTGTTATTTCTTACCATCTACATATTTGCTGCTTGAGTTACTTGAGATCAGCAATGAGTGCAGGTTAGAGTGCTACACTCAGGGTGACAAAGGGGTTTTCTGTGACCCAAATTATAAGCGTGATGCGTTATCGAGCCCAAATTAGGGAGCTTAAGCAGCGACGTTTTGGAGCGACGCACGTCAACCGGAAGTGAGGTATTTTTCCTCTTATAAACATGCCTCTGATATAAAATTTGTATTCCTTAGCTTCTTTACTGTTATAAAGGCGATCTGACTGAAAATTTGCGCGAAACCACCGTCAAAAAATGAAAAAAGGCCACTTCCGGTTGACGTGCGTCGCTCAAAAACGTCGTTGCTTAAGCTCCCTATTAGCCGTGTGAGACGTGATTGGGCATAACAGCGTGAAGCATCATTTTTATCATTTGAAACTAGAAGCAGAGACATTAAAAATTATTATTATTATTAACTTCTTGCCTTTTTTTCTTGTTCCTCGAACTCTGATTTCCTCGGATCAAATCATAATTGGATACTTGTTAATGTAGATAATATTCTATTTTTTTTTCCGTGATGCATGATAGCTTTAAAAAAAAAGGAATTTATGCGTGACATCCCCCCCCCACCCCCCTTTGGCACCCTGTACACAGCTTTAGTAAATAAACAGCACCGAGCCTGCAGTGCAGGCGTTTTCTTTGAGCGCGCAATTTGCTCGCGAAAGCGCCATGTCGAGACTTCCCGAAGAGAGGAGGAAATGGGGCGAGTCAAAGGCAGCGGGGTTACTATTTCTACTCTCCCCAATCTTCCACTGTCATAAAATCAAAGATGGCGGCTACAACAATATTACGAACACGAACAAGGTTTTCGCCCGCCTAAAATACGCCTGCACTGCAGGCTAAACAGCACCAAAAGTGTCATTTCCGCTCATATTTTGTTTAATCCATTTTAGTTCCAGGGGCCCGTTTCTCGAAAGTCCTGGTAACCTTTTCGGGCCCGAAAAAATAAAAATCCTTTTTTTTTTTCATTACTCTACCTGTATTTTAGATGCAAATTTTCATCTCCCCCGCAGACGTCCATTTGCTTGTGACGAAAACAAAAATCCTTTTATTTTTTTCTTGCTCATGCAAATTTAGCCTCCCCGCAGACGTCCATGCGTGACGAACGAAAACCAAAGGACGTCTGCGGGGAGGCTAATGCAAATTCTGCGTAGAGAGAATATTGCGGTTTTGGCCTTCAGCAAGGCTCCCGTCACGGAATGGGCAAATCTTTACGCAACGCTAGGTTTAAGAACAAAGCGTGTTATATATAATCACAATAAAAAGATCATTTCACTTTTAACAGTAAGTTTGTAGTTCGGCTCAGAACTCTAAGGGTCGGATATTTAAACGAGGTCTAACTTAGACCGCGGTTTAAGAAATCCTTGTACTTCCAGATCTCTTCTTTAGTGGGTCAATTTAAGAAGATAAATGCTTTACTGGTCTTCATTATATGCTTTAATGAAACTGCTCACGACAAATGGTGCTTAGATAAAAGCGTTGAGCAAACTGAAAATGACTTAGAACGCCGTTTTGTTAAAAACTAATTAAACTCCGTTTAAATAACCGGCACTAAGGTTTTCTGTCAATTGAAAAGACACTATTTTGGCAAGACTGAATCAAGTCTTGCCTCGTAACTGTGATGAAGCGTAAACAAGTAATGACTTTTAAGAATGATTTCGTAACCCATAAAAAAAAACGTGTATTTTTTTTATAAGAAGACCTCGCGGCTACTGTAGCTGTTTCAGGTTTTACATAGGGCAAGGAGAAAGCCTCTACAGTCAAAGACGTTCAACTACAGCAAAGTCTCGGAAGACATATCTATTTCTGTCAGAGCTGTAAACATTTGAAACCAAGATATTGACTAAAGATTGGTCGTATCTGTGGCATCCTACAAACTTATCCTTAGGAAAGTTAAAGCCGCAGTATAGTTTTGCACCGACGGGCGCGATGCAATCTTCTTCGAGCGCACAAGTTACAAGCCATTTCATGATGTGTTTTTGTACTTGAGGTGTGTTAATCACAATCATCGAATTTGCCTCGAATATATCTTTGACCGCATCATTTGTTTTGATGGGTACGTACTCCATCATTCCCGGGTGTGTTGCGGCGATTATAGAATGACCAGTTATTCCTACTTGAAGAACATAAATCCCGACCTCTGACGAGCCAAACGTCAGACGTTGTAGGACTTCGTGCGTGTTATTCCCTTTAAATTTGATAGATGAATCAAACCACATGGCTCCATCAAACTCTCCCAAAATTTCTTGAATTATAAGCGGCTTCCATGCGTAATTTATCAGGGTACTAACATGCGGTAGATATTCGTTGAAGTCAAACATTCTGTATTGCACAAAGGGAAGATTCTTCAAAATGAACTTTGCTTGTGAACGAGTCAATCCAAGGTCATAAAAAATCACTCTTATACCTGGAAACAGTTTTGCGAAAGTTGAAATGTGTGCTCGGAACTCTTCGAAGTGATTGCTTGAAGCTCCAGTGATAGGAACAACGAGATCGAAAAATGAAGTTTTTGCGTCTATTGTTTTGACCGGTCTTCGCTTAAATGTTTGCTCTCTATGGATTTTCTCTATCATTTGCAAAGTTTCCTTGTCGACCTTGAACTCTTCGGCGGACAAATTTTCTCCACTTTCCGCATTTTTTATGTAATAATGACCAACAGAGTATTTCCAATTTGGCGAAAGATGTCGACGACGCTGTCGAAAGCTTAGAAACTGAATGGAGCTACAAAGGAAGATGATAAGTACTATTTCTCCTCCCAGCATCTGTAACCATGTTACCCTTAACCGCATTTCCAAGGCTGAAAATGATGACTGAAAATAACGTCGAAAATATATGTCAAAGATGGGCCTACTTTTGCAAACCGTCAAGCATGCAGGCTTGTGCGCAAATTTGCTCGAAAAAGTGTCCGCCCAGCCTGGTCCCTAAGCGTTCTCTGCTCGGTCAATGCTGGACTCTGCCGTGAGCTCTGACGTCACCGAGAGATACTTTCCGAGAAGGTCAGCATTAGATCCCATCGGATGGATGGAGACAAAATAATTTAAGTACATAGAGTATCAACCCCAACCCAAAAAAAGAACTTCACCATTACTAAAAGCAGTCCTTAACCCTAAAGGAAAACTACGTTGTGTAAATTTCATGAGGTGTCAGAAGGGGCTACAGTTAATGGGATCAGAAACTCGAGTTTCTGATGGGATCTAATGATAACCTTCCATTATACTTTTTCTCGCCAGCTCTTTCCCAGACTTCGCGCGGACAACGGTTCAAGAGAGAACGTCTAGGGACTAGGCTGGGCGGACAGTTTTTCGGGCAAATTTGCGTGCTTAGAGGTCGGGGAAAAAAAGGTTTTTCAAGATTTTCAGCGAGTTTTAATTTTGGAAACGCATTTTTTTTACACTTTAATAGTTTAATTTCAAGATATATGTAATACCAATTGTTCTATAGGCGGCGGGAGCTTTCCGCAGGTGACGGGTGACTAGTGACGAGTGACGGGTGACGGGTGACGGGTGAGTCCAATTTTTAAAAATAGTATAAATAAATAATTACAAAGGTGTTAATAGGAAATATGAAACGTAATTCATTCCGTGTTTTCTTGGCTTCCATTTGTAATTATTTATTTATACTATTTTTACGTTTCAAATTTCTTTCAACGGTTTTTGTTTTCATATACTTTTAACGTTCGCTTTTTTCTTATTTCGCGTGTTAGTATAGTATCATATTGCACGCTATTCTTTTTTCAAATTGTATTGTATGTAGGACCCTGAAGAATATTGGTAAAAAAAAATATATACGAGGGTCTGGATGGATGTCGGTTGTCAGAAAATTTTGGCCATTTGTCAGTTGTCAGTTAAATTTTAGGTTTTTTGTCAGTTGTCAGTTAAATTATTATTAATAATTAACTATGGTTATTTTTTATCCAAGTTTTATAGCTAAAAAGGCGCACGTGATGTAAATTAAACATTAAGTAAATTCGAAAACTGATGCAATAGTAACAAAATTTCTATGAGTTTCCGATTGAAAGCCCTCCTGCCAAAACTTGTGTTTCTCCTCCACACAAACGTTTTTGCTGGCGAAGGTCCAACATTTTCAGCCGTTAAGCCAATCAAAATTTATACCTTCAGAATACTGGAACTAGATCGTAAGAAAGACCAAGAAAGACCGTATCTGAATCATCTAGGCCTTGCAAGGGGGAGCCTGCGTAGCAAGCGTTTCCGTGTGGTTTCGGAGCAAAGAAATACCGAGGAAGGGGACTTTCGGTTTTGACCGCGCGAGAAATGAAACGAGAGCCAAAAAGTGAAAAACCCTAACCTTAACCCTAACCCCCCTCCCCCCTCTTTTACTTCCGGCACTTTTCTTGCGGTCTGTGACTCTCGTTCCTCGTTCTTTTCTCCTAAACCGCACCGAAACGCCAAAAAGACGAACACACAAAAGTGTTTTCTATCAAGGATCGACAGCGAAACGACTAAAAACAAAGCGGTGAGCGGTGCTTGACTCAACTGTGTCATTTTCTCACTACGTGTATCTTTTACAAGGTATTCACAGCAGGACGTTTTGCTTACACACCCAGTCATTTCCACAGCTCGCGTGGGGTGATTTTCAGGCGCAGTTACTTGCTTCGTCCGGCTAATATCCATGTAAAAAATTACAGTGCGATTGCCAGGAGAAAAAATAAACCTTTTTATCCAGCCAGAACCGGCATAAATTTTTCATATTTTCAGCTAGCGAGGCGCTCATTCAGATTTCCCAGCCAGCTAATTAACCAATCTCTTTTTTTTTCCAGCTAGCTCAAATTCTGCCTGTAGAGTATTTTGTCGAGCGGCTCCGTCAGGTACTCCTGGCTACACAGGTTATGAAAGGGGTTTGTAGAAAACAAAGGACAATCATCAGGCCCTTTGTCGGTTGAAAGTAAAACCCAAGGCAAATGTCAGTTGTCAGTTAAATTTTAGGTGATTTATCAGTTGTCAATTGAAGTTTTGGCCATATGTTCACAGATAAATGTTCACAGACAGATCACGCTTGCGCGTGCGCATAATCGGGACACTGTCCCCTTAAGGGGAGGGTTTGTTTGTTGATCCTGCACGCAAGGACCGCGAGATCTGCGTGTTGCGAAAGGAAACCCATCTACTTCTATTCTAATCGTTTTCAGCATTGGAAATGTGGCGAAGACTTACTTGGTTACACATACTGGCTGTATTAGTCCTCGTAATAATCTTCCTTTTTAGCTCCACTCGGTTTCTGCCGAAACAACACATTCGGTGGCTTCGGCCGAGTTGGACGAGTGTGAATTTTCAGCTGCATTCTACGGACCATTTCCATTATCACATAGACAGGACCAAAAGCGCAGGTACTTTGGCCGGCAAAGATTTCAAGATCGACGACGAAACCTTGCAAATGATAGAGAAAATCCATAGAGAGCAAACATTTAAGCGGAGACCGGTCAAAACAGTAGACGCAAAAACTTCATTTTTCGATCTCGTTGTTCCTGTCACTGGGGCTTCAAGCAATCACTTCGAAGAGTTCCGACAACACATTTCAACTTTCGCAAAACTGTTTCCAGGTATAAGAGTGATTTTTTATGACCTTGGATTGACTCGTTCACAAGTAAAGTTCATTTTGAAGAATCTTCCCTTTGTGCAGTACAGAAAGTTTGACTTCAACGAATATCCACCGCATGTAAGTAACCTGGTAAATTACGCATGGAAGCCGCTTATAATTCAAAAAATTTTGGGAGAGTTTGATGGCGCCATGTGGTTTGATTCATCGATCAAATTTAGAGGGAATAACACGCACGAAGTCCTACAACGTTTGGCTCGTCAGAGGTCGGGATTTATGTTTTTTGTGGGAATAACTGGTCATTCTATAATCGCCGCAACACACCCGGGAATGATGGAATACATACCCATCAAAACAAATGACTCAGTCAAAGATATGTTCGAGGCAAATTCAATGATTGTGATTAACACACCTGAAGTACAAACACACATCATGAAATGGCTTGTAACTTGTGCGCTCATAGAAGACTGCATCGCGCCCGTCGGTGCAAAATTATACTGCGGCTTCAACTTTCCGAAAGATAAGTTTGGAGGATGTCATAGATACGACCAGTCTTTAGTAAATATCTTGGTTTCAAATGCTTACAGTTCTGATAGAAATAGATATGTCTTCCAAGGCTTTGCTGAAGTTGAACGTCTTTGACTTTACAAGTTTTCCGCTAGCCTCAAGGGTCCACCACGCTTGCCAAATCCAATGCTAAATGAGCTAAATCATGTTGGGAGAAGAGCGAAAATGTAGCGTAATCTGTTGCGTTCGTCGCAACAGGCTACGCTCGCAGGATAATTGATCTTGTATAAACAGTAAAGCAGGTATTAGAACTGCTGTAAAGTCAAAAAATTATCATGCTTATAAAATCGCTTATTTGAAATGTACTCTTAACGTGAACTCAAATCCCAAAAACGAAGCATTTTCGTTAAATAGAAGCCGAGAAAATGAAGGCCAAAGTAATCACGAGGTTGAAATCCGACGCGATGCTTTCCGTTGTTGACAGAAATTTTGCAGTTTTCATAACCCGTAGCGGACGTAACGCGATAACGCGTTATGAGTTTCAAGTTCACTAGGGAAACATTATAGCAAAATTCCCTTACATTCTGCTTCCCCAAATAAGGTACGATTGTATCGATATTTCTAACTCATTTCTACAGCTGTAAAAAGCCTTCTATATATGGAGACACATTAGATATTTGATCCTTGGAAGGTCGATGACAGATAAAGCCATCATCATTCTGCCGGCCGAATTTCGAGCAGAATAAGCGATTTTTGAGGCGAGCATTATGCCGGTGCATTATGCCGGCAGAATAAGGCATTTTCGAACAGAATTTAAGCAGAATAAGGAAAACTCAGCGGCACTAATGATATGCACAACAGTTGTAAGAAAAATTAAAAACTAAATAAAACTGAGCAAATGGCAAATACCTTGTGATTAATTTGATTGTTCAGCTATCACGCACACACATTATTACAATTTGCTAACGCATAATGAGTATCTATTTAGTTTTTAACGGAATGAGCGATTTTTATGAGCACTGCCGGCGGGCAAAATGAGCCATTTTCCGAGCAGAATTTATTCACGCGTACATCATCACCATCAAGCTTTATTTAACCACGTGCACGGTATCTCTTCACTACAAAACTCTCTTCCAGAGAACCGTGCCCTAAATTGCAATAGTATAATCTAAGGTAATAGCTTATATAAAAATATATAGAGGATATTACAGGGTGGCGAGAAGATATGAATTTTATGTTCGAGTGGCAAGAACAATATCTCAATATATCTCGTGACGTCATTGAACGATAGGACACTCACAAAGGTGACATACGGAAAATACGCCACTCGGGTCCCGGATGAAGTGGCGTATGGAATCTACGAGTGGTTTAGTTCCCAGTAAAACACTCTCCTCCATATAATATATATATATATATATTTTTTTACTGTATCCACGTGGCCTAGTGGCTTTGTAACAAGGCCGGATATTTTGAGACCGCCATCTTGATTCTTGACAATTTTTTCGTCTTTCATCACGACTAAAGGTGTTTAGAAGCACAGCATTGAAATATCTTCATGATTCAAACGCTGAGTACAGTGATGCAGTTGTTTAAGGGTTCATATTTTAGTGTGGGTGCTGATTCAAAACATTTCTGACCTAATTCGGCTATCGCGATCGCACGATACTTAACGAACGTAATGTATGAGCTCTGTTTCAGCTGCTTCAACGTAGAGTATAAGAGATCGTATAATTTCCACAGTTTTTCCAATAAAACAATAATTGTAATTCAGTTAGATATGGACTTTAATTCGGGAGTAAGTAATTGGTGGTTTTCCTTCCCGGCCAAAAAAAAAACAACAACATGATACATGGGGGGGTACCATCCTACTTTGAAGCTCTCTGGTATCCCCACCTTTACTTTTATCGTAAGTCTAACGCATACCATATAGATCAATCTACAATATAACATGAAATTTTTTGCGATCGGGGTAAATGTCACGTAGTTATAATGCCACGCCCCTTTGAGGTCTGAGTTGAAAATCTGCTGTTGCCGGCATTTTTTCGTGAAAATCTCTCGGCTACACATAATGCGCATTAGTGCCTTGCGCTGAACAGAGTTTCACCAAAATCGCAAAGACCCAATTCGAGAAATTCAGCGGTTTCCAAATTTAGGTCAAAATTTATGCGAAAATGATAAGCAAACTTTACACGGATTATACCTAATAAACTATGAGATTCATCTCTTTATTTTAGGCATCCTTATAACAGATGGGTCCTTGCACGTCAGCAAAACAATTTAGGGCCTTGTAAATGCGCGCGATTTTGAGCAAAGCAAACATATAGAAATTATAGTTTTCGCTATTTGTTGACGTTTGTCAGCGTTTAAGAGTCAATCTAACGAAAAAAGCATTTTCTTAAAAATTCGTAGTTTTTTTTCCTTCAAATTTTTTCAGGGCCACAATTGATTAACTAACTACCCGGACTCTGAATTTCATGGTCATTGAAAAACTGTGACATTACCTTCTATAAGCCCAAACTTAGCGTTTTGGCTGAGTTTGTGCTTTGGGAGTTGTCTATTGTTTCTAGTCTGTCATTATACAGCATTCTTGTTCAGCACGCGTGCAATGACCACGCTTGGCTGACTTCGGAATGCGCATCGAGATATGATAATTTAGTATAAGAAAATAGAAGGGATTCCTGTCACGAGTTGGTTTAATTATTGGCTTGCATTAAACCTATGAAAAAATGATATTTTTTTTAATAGTAAGTAGATTTAGTGTGTAGCACTTCTTGATTTTTTTTGCAAAGGCACAAGAAGCACGAGAATTGATTAAAAATTGTGAGTTCAACCTCTATGTATCAGCGATGGCCTGTCTCACTGTACCAAAATTATCATACCTCGGTGAGCATTCGGAAGTCAGCCAAGCGCGGTCATTGCACACGTGCTGAACAAGAATGCTGTATAATGACAGACTAGAAACATTAGACAACTCTCAAAGCACAAACTCAGCAAGGCCCTAAATTGTTTTGCTGACTTACAAGGACCCATCTGTTATAAGGATGCCCAAAATAAAGAGATGAATCTCATAGTTTATTAGATATAATCCGTGTAAAGTTTGCTTATCATTTTCGCATAAATTTTGACCTAAATTTGGAAACCGCTGAATTTCTCGAATTGGGTCTGTGCGAATTTGGTGAAACTCTGTTCAGCGCAAAAGGCATTTAATTTGCGTATTTTAATAATATAACAATTATTTGTGTAGCCGACAGATTTTCACGAAAAAATGTCTGCAACAGCAGATTTTCGACTCAGACCTCAAAGGGGCGTGGCATTATAACCACGTGACATTTACCCCGATCGCCAAAAATTTTATGTTATATTGTAGATTGATCTATATGGTATGCGTTAGACTTACGACTTAGTAAAGATGCGTAGCTAAAGTAGAAACAATAGCGTAAGGGAATAAAATTGAAAGAAGCCAAAAAATAATTAGATATTGTTTTATTGAGTGGAATAACATGATATAAGTACAAATATGTTTGGGCAGAATGATAATTTTCTTGGAAGTAAATAAAATGTTAGGCTATCAGCCTTAACGTTGCATGAAACATAATTTAATTGCAGATGTTGTAAAGCCCGTGTGATTTCTTAAAATCGGTTGAGCAAATTTTCTTGTAAACAATTTGCGTTCTTGGAAAAGGGACAAAGTCCAATATCTTCACGTGCAAATTGTGCGCATAAGTTACTTTTATAGAAAAGGGACGACTCCTACCTTCTTTGTGGCCCGCAAAAAGCAAGGAAGACGGAAGATGTGGAAGATTTGCATAAAAAAAAAGGCAGGAAAACACTCACGAATGACAAACTAGACTAGCGAAACGCTCAGCACCGACTGGCAATGCGCATGCGCACCTCATGTGACTTTGTAGTGACGTAGACTGATGACAAGTTGTGATAACTCGAATTTCCTCACATAGGAACCACGAAAGGGGCAAAGTCCAACACCTTCACGTGCAAACTGTGATTGTGTATCTCTTGCAGACTGGCTTTTCACAGTAATAATAGTAACTAAAATGTATGAAGACCTCTCAAGTTTTGTAACTAGTGCCTTAAGTAAAGACCCTTTTCGTTGAAGAAGGAAACAGTAAAACAGGCCTTTAAGGCCTTATCAAAATCTTAGGCTGTTTTTAAAGGAAGCAATAGAGAAGACTAGAGAAGTGTGACGTTACGTTACCATGGTGGCAAAATGTTTGGATCACTACAAAAGGGAGCTTAGGCAACAACGATGCCGACGGCAACGAGAACCGCAAAAAAGGTAATAAGTTTACATCAGTAAAACAACAGCTTTGCACGTGCATCACGCTTTTTTGCACATTTCTTAGCCATCGTTGCACGACTGCGACTTCCTAACTTCAGACGCCCACTTTACGTAGCCTGCGAAAACAGCCGTTTCTCCTCGCTCTTCTTCGCTGCCGGTAGCCTGCTTTGCCCTCGCCCGCCTTTATTACTTCAGCAACCAAAGCCGCCATGCTACGCAGGCTAAGCTGGCGGCGAAAAGCGAGGAGAAACGGCTGTTTTCGCAGGCTAGCTTTACGGAGTGGGTGAACAAAACACATAGTTTCTTTTTCTTTTTCGAAACTCTGATACGGACCTTTCGGATTCAATCCAGAAAATTTCGCCAACATTTGACAAATTAAATGAAAATGAATAAGATTTATGAAGTTTGAAACAGTGCGAATTTACTTTTTCAGTGAATTTTCGGTTTGTTCTCATCCAAAAATTTTGGAACCACGTGACGTAACGACTTCTCTCTCTTAACGGCTCAATCTCGTACCCAGAGCCTTCAGGATTTTTGGTCAGCAAGGGCTGACAAAAAAGCCTGAAGAGTATGGGTACGAGATTGTTGACAGCGGTATTTTAATATTATTTCACTGGGAAGGCCATTCCACAGCACTGCACCACGATAACCGAAACTCTTCCTGGCAGCATCTGTTTCCGGTCTTCGAATAAAAATATTGTTTGAGCTACCTCTAAGGTTGTTTGGACTCACTTGTGAGATAGGTTCAAATAAAGATTTCAGGCCTACGGGAAATAGGGTTATTAATGGACTTATACACGCAGACCGCCAACTGTTTTTTACGCCTTTCATCAAGAGTTTCCCAACCGAGGTCATTCAAGATATCAGTGGATCGATATTCGTAGCCTAAATAAGTTATTATTCTTGCAGCTCTATTTTGCAATTTCTAGAGTCTGTCAGACAGGGATTTACCTAGGCATCCGCACACCTCGCTACAATAATCAAAATATGGCAATAAAAGAGCCTCATACATCCCAATTAATGTCTGGCGGGGCACATGATCACGAACCTTTTTTAACGCTCCAAGATTGGCAGAGATCGTTACTCTAGTATCAGTTTGTGTTTGCCAGTTCAGGGTCTCACCGACTCGAGTAGCTAAGTATCCATAGCAGCTCATCCTAGACAGAGACTGCCCATTAACATTCACTTCAAAATTACGGTGCATGTTATTGAGCCCATATCTGCCAGCTATTTATAAGGTATTTCGTCTTTTTGGTTTTAAGAATAAGCTTACTGGCATGAAGCCAAGAATCTACTATGATTCAATTCAAACTGTAACATTTCAGGGTCAATTGCACATGGAGTAAGGTATGTATCATCTGTATACATCCTGGCATAGGATGCTGGAGAACAGGCTTTGAGATAATTAATGTACATTAAAAATAACAGAGGCCCAAGTATAGACCCCCGACGCACTCCACAGCTTGCGCCGTAAGGCATGTATCATCTGCATACATCCCAGGATAGGATGATAGAGAACAGGCTTTTTATCTCTTAACGTACATTAAAAATAACAGAGGCCCAAGTATAGACCCCTGAGGCACTCCACAACTTATAAACTGTTCGTTTGAAAAGAAACAATTTATGCCTGAACGCTGCTTGCGGTTCAAAGGATAAGAAGTGAACAATCAGGAAAGCCAGAGTGAATCTACTCCATAAGCTTTTCAAGTATCAAAAACTTTCTTAAGGTCGACAAAGAGTACACTGTTCAGTTAACTATTGTCGATATTTAAATACCAATCATTTGTAGCTTCAAGGAAAGCAGTAAAAGTTGAATGCATTGGTCTAAAATCATCTTGAGAATCTGCAAGAAGACCATGCTTACTTAGATAACTGTATCTGATTGAAGATAATCTTCTCAATTATTTTATTAACAATCAGCAGAACAGATAGGCCTATTCTTAGGATCCAGCTTAGAGCCTTCCTTAAACAGTGGAGTTACTTTCACAATTTTCGAGTCTTCAGGAAATATACAGCTCCTGATAGACAAATTAATGATAAATGTTAATAAAGGTGTGATAACTGGTGCAGCTTCTTTCAAGAGCTTGCATGATACATGTATTCCATCAAGGCCACTACCCTTGTTAAAATTTAATGACTGAATTAAATTATACATATCATTACTATTGATTTCATGTGTGAGTTGGTTTTCAAGTATGAAATGAGAGAGTGAGAGTTTTTCAACATGCGTTCCTCTTCATTACATTAATTGTCTTTATGCCTGACCTCAAGGTATTTTGTTCCATGCATTTTGGTCAGGAGAAAATAATTATTTTTATTTATAATATTACATGTAAGTTAACATGCAAAGTTATAAATTTCAAGGATGTTTCAAGATCTACTTTGAAAGAAATCAAGTATTTTTTACGGACCCCAACGACCATTAAGGGCATTTCAAGATGGCTGCTTAAATTCAAGACCTTTGCAGGATAATTTGTAAGAACCATGTTTAGTAGAGGCAGAAGACGAAAAAAATAACTGGACAGGTCAGATTTACAGCCAAGAAGACTATACTGTACTGGTTAATGTTTGCGAAAAAAAAAAGTTTTGCATCACAGATTTGACTGTGGTGTACAACAATGAATTTTATCCAGCTTATATTCTCTTCCCTCCCTGTACTCGAGAAACTCTCTTTTTATCTAAAAAAAAGCCTGTGCATTGGTCATAATCATAAAGAAGAGCTCTGGTGCACATTGTATGTATAAGAAACGGTGAGAGCATGACAGGAGGACAACACATGACAAAAATAAGCACTCAATCAAAAAGTAGTTTCCCTTTTGTTTACTGAGAACCCCAAAAAACAGCTGGTCAACTAAGATTGTGCAGAACACTTACAAAATTGTCCTGCTACTAATAGTCATTTACAATGAAAATGATTACAAAGCTTGTTCAAAGTTGCATTTAGCTTTGGCATAGCAGGTTTGGTAGCCTATCTTAATGCCTTATCCACTGTCTGTTTACACTCCTTCTGCTTTTGAGGGTTCATCAAAGTTCTCAACTAATTCTGTGAAACATAAGAAAAAAGGCAAATAAGTTTAATATTAGACCTAGAGGTGCTTGTACATGTCCAATGATGGAAAAATAGAAGAGTCTCGCAGAGCCCAGCTTTCTCTCTTTTTTCAGACAAAACTATAGCTCTCACTTTTTTTAGATCAAAACTGATAGCCTGTGTATCAAGGCCCCTTCCAGGTTAAATGCGACAAGCAACATGACCCAAGAAGTAGCGACAGAGTGTACAATGAAATTGCGTCAAGAGACAACTTCCCTCAGCCAAATTGCGACAATGATGGCAAAGCCGAGAATAAGTGAAAAAGAATGGTGGGTTGGCTAATTTATTGGTTCAGAGAATGTTTCTTGTCAGTGTCAGTGAGCTTCAGTTGACCCCCCTTGAATTGTGTTAATTGTGAATGGTGATGTATAGGTGTTTGATACGCGAAATGTTCACTGAGAAATTGCAGAACTGTAATGGTTTCTTTACAACGCATCGCTATTCCCCTTTTCTTAAATTCTGACAAAGACAAAGGATTTTTATTCAATTTCCGACAGCGACATGAAGCATTTAAAAACACTGACACAAGACATTTTAAAATTCAGATGAGCAACATGGGACCCCAAGCACCACCTTGTTGAAGGCACAAATGTAATAACTGGTCACAAATGTAATAAAGGTCACAAGTGTAATAACATTTGGTCACAAATGTAATAAAGGTCACAAATGTAATAACATTTGATCACAAATGTAATAATTACCAACTTAACAATTTAAAAAAGAGTAACTCACTCAGAGACATAAATTAAAGGTAACATAACCTTGTATTCTGAATTGTGCAGGGCAAAGATGACTTTTAAATCATATCCAAAAAAAGGGGAATTCAGTCAAAAGGGCCTAAGAGAAACGTAAAGAACGGGAAGTTGACGAGAACCAAAAGAAGTAGGGAGGGGGAAAGCGAAAGGCAAAACTTGAGTGGACGGTGAAAGTCTTTTGTCTGAGCTTCGCAAGCTATTATTAAGCTTTGGGAACCGCACGACCAGCGAAATACTCGACAGGTATGCAAAGTTTCGGATAGTTTGGAACCTTTAATTTTAAGCGAGATAGAGGCCGGAAAATGCCTCAAATAGCTCTTCTTGATGGCATCAGACGGACGGCTGCGAAGGAGACCAGAATTGATTAAGCACGATAGGTTACCCTCATACGAATTACATGTAAACTTGCTAATTGGTTTATGACGGCATTGAGAAGTTTCAACATGCGACTGTAGTGTCACCTGTTCGTCACACAGTCCTGGCGGAAATTTTATTGTTGCAATATAGTGAAATAAGGACTTATGACAGCCTATAACTTCAAAACAATGGTTTAATTTCATTAAATCTGAAGATTAACTTACAACCTTGAAAAAGAAGGGCTTATGGTTATCAAATTAGGACTTCGAATTGCTTTCCTGCTATACATGGCAGGGAAACTGTAGTTGTGCATACAAAAAAGTATGGGACCGAACATCACTCCTATTAATTAATACACCAAGCACGAATTTTCTCTGAGAAGAACACAGTTTTTGCAAACCATCCAAATTCTAGAGAAACCTCACCCATGCATGATACCATTTAGAAGATTTAAAAACTGCCCGAAGGCGTTCAACAGCACTACTGCATCTCCCCTTCAGCATTACTAGTTTCCTTATGCTTATGACGACTGTTTTTTCTGCAAGTTCTGGAATGTATACCGTAGGGCAAGGCATCTTGTCTACTGTTTCTCTGAAGAAGGTATTTACATCTCGGAGGGATGTTCTCATAAACAGAAAGGACTTTAGGTAATCTTAATGATAATTTCTAGGACATCGTTGTTTAAGAATTGCCCTGTGTATCCTGATCCTACTCCATTCTGTAGCTCGTCATTTTCGTCCGCGCGACTTATACCTTCACTTACTGTATACCCCTTACTTCTGCCAACTTGTTCCGTGTCCCCGTCAATTCTGAGAACATAACCTTCATCCTCTTTACCTTTGCCTGATACTCACAAGGAACCTCAAGGCCAATTCTATACCAACTCTCTTTACTCGTTTCCCGTTGACTATAACCTTTCCATTGTTGAGTTGTCAGAACGTTTTTTTGGATCCTTTATATTGTTAGGTTCGGCATGAGTGTACAAAAGTCTCCCAATCTTGGTTCCCACTCAGCCTACTCGTGATATCCCCTGAGGAAAGAGTTTACCTATACAATTTCCTGTGACATTTTAGCCATTCAGCTCACCTTTGATTTGATGTGATATCTTCTGAAATTTTTTAAATTTTTAAAAATTTTTACTCGAGCACAGTGTGGTGTAAAAGCGTAGGAGAGAATGTCCTCTGTGGGATTTTAGATTTCGTTGTGATTTTAACTTGTTTTAGCTTAGTTTAGATGTTTATTACAATTGTGACCAAATGTTATTACACTTGTGACCTTTATTACATTTGTGACCAGTTATTACATTTGTGCCTTCAACAACCTTCCCGCCCCCCACACCCCTGGCAGGGCCTCTGTAGCAGGTACCAGTATTTTAGGGTGAAAAGGCTAAAAACTGACGGCCACAGGACCCAAAGTTACCAAGATACCGTGGTTCAGATTCCATTTTTCTTGACCACACCCTCAAGTAGCACCTACCTGGCACATCATCATCATCAACATCTTCACTGGCTGGACCAGTTGGCACATTGCCAAGATCAGCTGCAAACAACAGATCAACAACTTTGCATCAATAATGGTCATTGTAAACAAATACAGGCATTTACATGAACATGCTCGCTCCCTCCCTCCCTCCCTCCCTCACTCACTCACTCACCCACCCACCCACCCACCCACTCACTCACTCACTCACTCACTCACTCACTCACCCTCTTTATCCAGGCTGGGACACAAGGCCAAAATCAAATGACGCCACTCAACCCTGTCCTGAGCTTTCACTTGACCTGTGCTTCACCCCATGTTAGACCCATCTCCTCCAGCTTGTTCATCACCCTTCTGCAGCAGGCCCCATTTGCTCAAAAGCTGGATAGCGCTATCCACCGGATAAATCACTATTCAGTGGATAAGTGTTTAAAAAACCAATTGCACCATCAAGCAGATAGAGATTTATCCGGCAGATAGCGATATCCAGCCTTTTGAGCAACTGGGCCCAGGTGGTTTTTGGCCAGAGGGGTTAAAAGACTGGGCTTCACATAGAGTTTACAGAGCTAGCAACAACTGAAGACGGTGGGGAATAAGGCCCGAAGCGACTCCTGATCAAATAGCAAATTCTCCATTTGATAAAAGGTTAATGAAAGGAGAATCTAGCAGTTTATCAAAAGTTTCTTTGGGCTTTAAGACAGGCACCCTTATTTATTTAATTTTATTTTTTGAACTCACTTGGAGGGAATCTCTCTGCCAGAGACCTCAAGTCAGACAATCCTTCAGCTCCCTTTGGAAACAAAAAGATATAATTTTATACAGTGCATTGCGAGTTACTTCTGGAAAAACACTAGTGCCCTCTTAGCCTCACCGGTCTATTTATAGCAAGCTGTGACTTGAATTTAGAAGATGAAAGAAAGCCCCTGTGGCTGCAGTTGTTATTCTAATGATATTATTGCCTCTGATCTTCCTGTCACAAGCCTGCGTCACAGACGTAGTTCAACGTCGGTTAGTAACGTCTGCGAGGCAGCACTGAGATCCTTGCTCTGTGCCCAAACAGACTCAACGAATTCCTGGAAGGGGGTTTTGAATTTCCCTTCAATCTGATTGGCAAATCGACAAAGCCTTTTTTAACAGGCCAATCGTGGCCAGTACTCAAATCCTGGTACAAAGGTGAGGGCCCAGAACAAGGATTTCAGCACTGTTTCATAGACAGACTTAACCAGAGTTTAGTTTCATCTGAGCAACAGGTTACCTGTTACCTGTCCAAATTGTTTTTGTCTGCTTTTTACTTTGTTTGTTTCCCCTTCTACTTTAAATTTTCAGCAGGAACAAGCCAGAAAACCAATCAGTACAGGTGGTAGTCTTTTACAGAAAAATTTTAGAATCTATATGTTGTGGTTCAACTTTATCCTTTGTTTAAATATTATTTCCCTTTGCTTTGGGTATGGAAATGTATGGTAATGTGTTTAACACAAAGAGAAATAAAGATTAAACCAAGGATAAAATTGAACCACTACATGTACATGATGAAAAAAAGAAATAAAAAAACAAATATTCTTACCAACTGATTTAAAATTCCAGGAAGCAATTCAGTAAGGGCTGTGCAAAACATTAAAAAAAAAAAATAGATTAGCTACTGACTGCAATGAGAAATTGTAGTTGATCATGGTCAGTGTAAACAGCCCAAAAACCACCACATGAACAGGCTGCAATGAGAATGTACCTACAGGGTCTTGCATAAACAAGTAACGTTTTTAAAACTTTTTACAGAAACTAAGACATTATTTGCAGTGTTACACTGTAAATATTACGCACTAAAAATCCAAATCAATGATGCTCAAAATAATGGGTACTGTAATAGGTACTATGCTAATCCACAATGACACTTCTCCATTTTGGAAAACCCTAACACAGCCCTTGTTCAACATAGGGGAAAAGACACCTTATTGTAAAAGGTCATAATCGTCATTATTGTCACAATTTATCACCACTGTTGTTACGACATTATCACTGCTTTATACTTTTTTTCACCTTTATTTTCTGCTAGTCCATTCACAGCAAAAGTGTTTGCAGCAAGGGAAGCCTGCACTAAAATTGAAAGAAAATTACAAAAATTAAATACAATTTAAAGACGTTTCCATCATATGGTACCATCTGTGCTGGAGGCAGGCCTGTAGCTGTATGCTCAGTAGGTTCGCAATGAGCTTTGCATAATCATGTTTTGGGCAGAGAGAGGAATTTCTTCAACCAGTGTTTGCTGAGTGGTTCTTTCAGCCAATTTTTTTTTTTCAATAAGGCAAAGAGTGATACCAAGTGATTACTTTGCTTTCAACACTTCAAGTTACCAAAAAACACATGCCTGTTCCTGTAGTTGCACTTTGTGGGGTACACTTTTTCTGTTTTCTAGGTAATCAACGGTTAAGGAGGCCCTCTTAGGTTTGGGGGGTTGGGGGGAGGGGGTGGGGGAGTAATATCTCCCTAGTCTGAATTTAAAACTTTGTATTGGGGAGGAGGCCATGTTCCTATTGATATCACTACTGCAGTTACAGCTTGTCTTTAGGTTGTTTATCATAATATTATTCTTATCTGTCTTGTTTCCCTGTTGGAAATTTACCCAAACAGGGTCTCGCATGTCCAACATATTAAAGTACAAAAGGAGATCTACCTTTAGGATTAGTAAAATGAATAACAGTTCCATCATCTTTGATCATGTTCACCTACAATAGAAGAGATCTGAAATTAATATAATGTATAGCCAAGAGTGTTTGCAATTGTGATTATATTGGATCATACAACCCTCTGCAGAGTGGAGAGAAAGTGGTGTATGACAAGGAAGGTGGAACTGGTTAGGTTACATACTCAGGGACATAAGAAGGGCGGAGTGCGAGATGAAAACCAAAACCTACTTGGAGAAGGACTGTTGAGAAAGAACAAAAAAAAGTGTGCTGGAAGAGCTGAGAAACAGCCAAAGCAGTTGCATGAGACAAAAAATGTTGGTCAGAAAGCATGGAGGCCTTATGCACCTACTGGTATGACAAGACATGATGATGATGATGATGATTTTTTTAGCCAGATTCACCACTTTTGCCATTGCACGCATTTCTTCCTGGACATAGGTGATGCCAAAAGCATAAGAAAAAGGCATCACAAAAATAGTTTCCAAGGGCAACCAGTTATCAATAACATCAGTAAGAACAGTAACAATAACAGCATCGAGCAATGTCAAAAACAAAATAATAAGAAAAAATGTTGCACTATTGTTGACAAGGTACAGAACTTAATTAGAAAACATGCAGTGGCTATTAACAGAGAAATGCTCTTCAGAGTACATACATGTAATGATGGTTTATGAAAACAAGCTTGCAACTTTTTGGTACGGTAGCACATTTACATAGAACACACATTTCATCTTACATTTACAACAATTGGGTTATTCCAGAAAAAATCCACACCCCCCCGACGGATGGGGTCCTTTTTTAACCCCCCCTCTCACCTGGATTTCCTGAAGCACAAGACCCCCCCTCCCAACTGGATTTCCAAGGTGGAAGACCCCCCCTCCCGCCTGGATTTCCGGGAAAAAATAAAAGGCTTAAATTTAATTTATTTTTAATGGAAAATACACACAAACACGTCTAAATGTTTTTGTTTTAATTTCTAAAGCTTCAGCTTATATTAAACTAAGAATTCTAT
Source organism: Porites lobata (assembly GCA_942486035.1). Classification (NCBI taxonomy): domain Eukaryota; kingdom Metazoa; phylum Cnidaria; class Anthozoa; order Scleractinia; family Poritidae; genus Porites; species Porites lobata. The sequence goes on from CALNXK010000004.1 coordinate 7,548,111, forward strand.
CGCGTGGAACTAAAAACGAAAGGAGCAAAAAACAAAAATGCGAACGACACCTGAGCAGTGTTTACATAATTTCTTAGCTTATAAAAATCACTCTTCGCTCTTGGCTGGCTCTGGGTATGCAGTAGAAATGTGTCAGGCGTTTGACGCTCTTCGTGACAACAACGTTGCGACAAGTTCCTTCAGGCCCGTTCTTTAGTATCTTGTTCGCGTTTTCTGCTATAAAAGGACCTGTAAAGCAACTTAGATTATCATTTATGTCAGGTGAGAAATATATGAACAAAACATTTTGACTATTTTCAGAGTCTGAAAGCGCTTAAGTGTCATCGAACTAAACGTTTGATTTGTATCAACTATCGGTCGAAATGACCCCTGCAGAAGACTTTTTTAAGGTCAACCCCCCCTCCCGCCTGGATTTCCGGAGTCTTCGACCCCCCCTCCCGTGAGAATTTCCAGAATCCCATCCGTCGGGGGGGTGTGGATTTTTTCTGGAACAACCCATTAACATTTATAATTAAATCACCTCTTCAATCCCAGGGATGGGATTAACAGAAAGTTTCTTGAGAACATTCTGCAGTTTCTTATCATCTGTTGTGGCTGTCTTGTGAACAACCTTCTTTTTTCTTCTGGGTGTACCCTGGAAAGAGGAGCAGGTACTGTACATACTTGGCAATCCTGGACAAAAGTCCTTGGGACAGTGACGCAGTATTCACAATTTTCTGTAATTTCTGGTTGCCTTATAAAACTGTGCATCCTTTTCAAAATTTTCCTGCAGCTCTCCCACTCCCCACTCTATACAATACAGTTGACTCCTGATAACTTGAACCCTCGTTAACTCGAACCTCGCGCTAACTCAAAGTAGTTTTTTCCCCCTCATATCATTTCAATATAATTTTACCCTCAATAACTCGAACCATGTTTTGAGCCCAGGTCGGGAAAAGACAGTCTACTGGCGTCTGACACATTGAATTTTGAATATCCCTTTGACGTGTTGTAGGCATGTAGTTTACTGGTGGAGGCTGATTTTGTCACAAATCTAACATGAAACAGCTTTACTTCTCAAAACAGTAAAACACATGCTCTATTTAGGCAACATTTTGTTACATTACATTCTGATGTATAATCTAGAAGTATCTTTCAATTTTCACTTAACATTTTTACCATTAACCGTGATTAAAATGTTCACTGTGCAGTAAAAACTGTTTTTTTCCTTACTTCCGGCTATTTTCTTCGAGCTCCCAATAACTTGAACTCCCAAAAACTTGAACTTTTTTTGATTTCCCTTGAAGGTTCAAGTCATTGGAAGTCGACTGTAATGAAACTTGGAAAAATTCTGGATACACGCGTCCAGTGTTGTTTGTGTGGGCTAAACGGGGGGAGGGGGGTTGATTTGTGTGAATTGAAAAAAGCCCCACAAATGTAAAAATGTCCCAAGCCTTTTGTCCATGATTATATATGCAATAAAACTCAAATTGTTTTAGAGTATTGCATTAACACAGCTTCATCAAATAAAATAGTACAATAATATCCAGAAGTACAATAAATACATATTGGCTCTGAAGACAAAGCACTAGACTGCAGAGAGCGAGGTCTCTGGTGCCATCACCAGATAAACAATACTCGGGATCTTTTAATAACTGAGCAAGAAGGAAAAGTAGTCCTTTACATAGCTGACTTGACCATGTAGAAATGACATTCCTGTCTCCATTGGGAGACATAAAAACATTGTCCTCAATAATATTTTTGTGCTAGAAACATTAACATTTCAATAAATTCAGTTTTTCCTCTTACCTTTCCTCCTATCCTCACATTATTTTGCAGTTTTGTCAACTTTTCTTGATTCATTTCTTAGTCTGTAAGTAAATAATGGACATGTGTAGTTCAAAAGGAAGCTAAGGTTAACATGGTTTCAACCTAGCTTGATTCTCAATTTCATCTGCCTTGCCCCTAAACCTAACTGTTCATGATTATGAACAAATAACAGGGCGCTCATTGAGCATCGGAGGTCAGAGAATTCTCCTTCTACTAGGCTAAATTCTCTGCCTAATGGTTAGTACAGTGGAATCCTGCCTTACGGCCACCTGGATAATACGATCACCTCGTCATTACGGCAAGTTTTTTGCGGCCCGGTGAAACGGCCATACATTTCCTTATAATAAAACCCTGTTAATGTGGTCACTCGTTAATACGGCCAACGGCCACATTTTAAAACCCCAAACAGTAGAATCTCTTACAATTTCACACCGTTAACATGGCCACTCTGACATTCGAAATTTAGAAAATTAAGTGCCTGTGACATGACAATTTTATTGACCTAGTAATCTGAGCTTGTTCTTGTACTGTTTTTAGACTACAGTACACTTAAAATGCACTTGTAGCGATTTATAGCAGAATTTTAAAATAATTTCATGTACTGAAAGAACATTTTAAGTGATTTTTTTCAATTACTGTATGCGATATCTACATTCCGGTTGTTTATTAATGAGAACAGTATGGTGAATGCAATGTACACTTTATTAGTCATTACGGCCCTAAAGTCATGAAATTTGAACCTGCCCCGATAATACGGCCACCCCGTTAATCTGGCCAAATCTTTTGGGCCCATTAGTGACCGTATTAACGGGGTACCACTGTAGTTCCAAGTGCTGCTTGACGTGAAACATTATTGCCAATTGTCTATAGCCTTATTTTAGCTTGTGTGGTAATAACTTAATGTAATTACATTAATCAGTTCAGTTTGAGCTTATTTTCTTGATTCATGTATTTTTCATGGACTACCACCTCCCGTAAGCGACCAGTTTGTCAAGCACCAAGGGAGGTCGCTTACGAAAGAGCTGACACTATACAGTTTAGAATAACACAAATTACACCTATCTAGAAATTCGAGTGTGAAAAAACAGGCAAACAAAAAAATATTAAGTAAAGCTTATGCCTAAGGAAAGAAACAGGCTTATATTAGAGCTCAATCAAGTTTCAGTCAAAAGACTTCGTTTGAGCATATTTTCTTACACTTCAAAAAACAGACTGATTGTGGCAGCAGGCAATGGATTTTACTTATAGATATGAATAATATTATTACATTGTAAGGTAGAATGATGGTGGAAAAGGATCAGCTTATTTCCACACCCGCTAAGTATAATTCTAACACATGCACCCTCTAAAAATTCCATTCGATTCTTGTTGCGGTTAAGGTTACTGTAATTTTATGTACAGAATTGGGATCTTTCCTGAGACCTAACTTCGGATTTTCAATCACTATTAAAACCAAAAAAACAAAGACCCTACCGTCCCATAATAATCGATTGATTTTCTCTCATCTTATCTCGATTATCGACCCTATGTAAGCTTAGATTGCAGCGTGCTAAAGCGACGAACATTTCAAGAACATGTGAATTTGGTTGTCCGAAGACTGGAGCCCCAAGTTGAAAATAAACAGAACAGCAGGCAAAAGTACGCTAAAACTTACCTATTTGTTGTATTTGAAACAAAAAAGGAGCGTACGTCCCGTTAAAATGTCATCAAAAAGGTTTTCCTTCGCTAAACACGAGGATGACTTGATGGGCACGATGGCGTAAGAGAACATGCCGTTGTTGCGCATGCGTGTATTTCGCATCGTGAGAGACTGGAACGAGCAGAAAGCTTTGCATTGACGTGAAAGAAAAGCTGGGGTGGGGAGGGGAAGGGGAGGGGCAGCATCAAGCAATTTTACCGATACGGTAGCCATATTGAATTTATTAGATTTAAGGAGTATTATGGGATGCCAAAGGGGCACTCGCTCAGCATTTACGCGTGCTTTTTGGCCAAAAAGAGAACTTCACTGTATATTTCTCGGGGAAAAAGGCGATCATTATTATACATCCAACACGGCGCGCACAACGATCTTTCTTTCCCATTAGATTACAATCTTTTTCTAGGAAAACTTGACGAAAAATTGGCCCAAGGTTTGCAGTTCCTATACGCAAATCCGTAGATGTTTTGTGTTCAATGTAGAATTCCGTTAGTTTTTAGGTATTTATACAGGTACTCTTAGTTGTATCTCCCTGATGAAGAGTGCGCTAGTCACACGAAACGCGTAGGAGACAATAAAACAGTTCAGTTTACAACTCAAGAACTTCGCAGAAGTGCTTCTCACTGGTTTATCCTTTTAAATATCCCGGATACCGAAAAACTCATTGAGGACTCTCTAAACGGAGTGTCGCGAAATTGGGCCACTTAGACCTGGCCATAATCAACGCAAAACTGAACGGAATTGGACTGAAGAATAAGGCGTGGATAGGCAAAATTAAAGAATATTAAAAAGCACTGCAATTTAAAAACTTTCAAAACTTTTCAAACTAACAGTATATACGCGTCAGGAACAAACATGGTTAGGAACAGTGTAGCGCTGATAAGTTGATTACAATTAAAATTTGTCTTTTGTTCTTAGCGCTAAAATGTTTGAAAATGCATGGGGCGGGGGAGAGAAATGCTTCATTAAATATAGAAGTTTGTATTTTTTGACCCCAGATGTTGATGTGATGTAAGGAAGATGAAGAGTTAACTTACGTTATGCTCTTAGTGTTGTCTTTCAAGTTTGGCCCTGGCTCCTCCCTGAAAAGAGGATGTAACGATGCTAATGCCAGACGTCACTTGAAGTGGGAATTAAAACAAAACTGAATGCTAGGCTGGCAATACGGCAAAGGGCGGATTTATTTGAGGTTATAGTATTCCCTTTCAGTGTTGCTCTGGCTCAAAGGAAGTTTAATTTTGTTAACCGAAATATTGGCCTCGAATAAATCAACCCTTTGCCGCCTTGCTTTCAGTTTTGTTTTAATTGCCACTTCAAGTGACGTCTGGCATTAGCATCTTACATTGAAGATCCGACAAGAAAGAACCAGTCGGTTTTATTTACGCGTTGAGTGGACCACTGCATTCAAAGGTTTCTTTCTCCATCCACTCCTGTTGACTAGCTAACCTACGCGAATGCCAGCAACGTGAACGTCGCAGCATAAATGCTAAAGATGATAGCTTTAGTAGCTGACGGGAAAAGCGGATGAGTGCTTTAGTTTCAGTGTAGGCGGGATTTTCCCTCGCGGCTTCGGCGCTAGGCGCTCGCCTCGCATGGCAGCTCAGCCTACGAGAAAGTAGCCCAGGCATAACAATCCCGCCAGCTACTAGCCTGTTCCAGGCTCCGAGACAGTCGGGTCCGCTGAATTGAGAAAGCGCGAACACGAAAATAAAACGAGAGGAAACTGGGAGAGGAGAGGACTCTGTCCCTTCCTTTTTCCTTTTTCCCGCCCTTCCAACGTTTTGCACGCCTTTCTTTCGCGTCTTCCCCACACTTTCTGAGATCCTGGAACAGGCTAACGGCCAGGCTAACCAGCTGCAGTTACGAGTACGCAGGCTAAAGAAAGTATTGGTATACCGGAAGACACCTGTCAGCGGGTTAAGTGTTTGAGGTCAAATAGCGCTCGTGACCTAACCCTGCCTCGAAAAAGTTCGAATACGGGATTAAAATGATGGAGGATTAAGAATGTTGATCGATTTCGAAAAAGTGTTTTGCATACTGACAATTCATATACATGTATATCATGACCGATTACGTCACCAAATTAAGAGCTACCTGGCATTTCAATTGTCAGTGAGTATAAGACATTTTTTGTGTCGTCTGGGTTTGCGTGCGTAGTTGAAAAGTAATTTGATGAGTGAATGTGGCGCGTTCAAGAATGGCGTGAGTTCAAAAGACAATGGCGTTTAATGGACATAATTGTGGTTATTATGGGCTGTGTTTATTAGAAGCATTGCATAATAATGGCGATCAGGTCAATTGTTCTCGTTCTTTTTGCCCGCTTTCTTGTCTCAGCAAGTGCCACTTACTGTTTGCATAGTAGTGATTGCATATCAGATCTACAAACTTGCTGCTCAGATCATGTCTGTAGACAAACATGCTACTTCTGCTCGAACGATTACCAGTGCGGCTCTGAGGAATGTTGTTCCCCTGATGGCAACTGTTGGATGAAATGTTCAGACGGTGGATGCAGGAAAGACTGTTTCTACTGCTCCAAAGATTCCGAGTGCGATGCTGGCCGTGGGGAGTGCTGCTGGGATAACGACTGCAGGAAGAAATGCTCCGATGGAGTCTGCAGAGGACAGTGTCTCTATTGCGTGGCCAGTTCGGATTGCGGAGCTGGAGAGTGCTGTGACGATAACGGTGACTGTAAACTCGATTGTACCCTGGCCGTACATGTGAGTTTAACCCATGCAGGCATCGCAGGGATAATTGTTGCCTGTGCGGTGGTCGTTGCTATCGTGGTCTCCATCATTGCGTGCTTCTGCTGTGCGTGTTGCCCGTATTACCGCAATCGTCATGAAGGGGCGACAGTGCTTGTTGGGAGTCCAGCCACAGGCTACCATCAGTTTGTGTCAACAGCTTCATCACAGCAAATCGCACAGGCCTCTCAGCCACTGCCACAAATTGGCCCATACGCTGCCCATCAGGATCAAGAACTGTCTCCTCATCCACCCGCTTCAGCCCCATACCCCTCCGCACCAGGTGTGTCTCTTGGGCCATACCCACAACAGAAGAAGCTGTAGAGGCCATGACCCTTTGACCCTTTAAGCCCCAGTATCCACATACAAATTCTCCAAACTGATCTCCATACATTTCCTTTAAGAATGAGTTGAGAGAATTTAATAAAACATCGAGGCCTTTTCTCTTTCGTGATTATTTTTTATATTCTCACAACCTTATCTCTTGACAATGTATGGACATTGTTAGGAGAAAATGCTGTTGGTCACTATTGGGACTTAAAGGGTTAATACCAAGCTTCTATTAGTTCACGTTTGGGAAGAATGAACCTTCGTAACTTACTATATATTGTGTTAGAACTTCGTAGAAAGGTAGCCAATGGATATTTTGGCGCATGTTATATCTCCTCAGCTAAACATTTGGAGTCACAGAATAATGTATTGTTGGTTTTCACATGACGTCAATAAAATTCAAACTACAAAACTATCGATGCTACTGAGATTTTACTTTCATGGTGTATTAGAGCTGCTGAAAACTAATTTTCAAACAAATTTTTCGATTCAAAAGGGTTCTTGGAATTTCTAAGATTTTACGTAACGACGTAGCATTTACATGACGGCCGAGAGAGCTGTCATGTAGGTTAAAGAAGTGACGTTTTTTGGGGAATTTTGCTATCTAAACAGTTCATGTATTAGAAAAAGTATTACTTTAATGTTTATGAGTTCCTCTAGGAGTAAATTCACACTTTTGTAGCAAAACTCGGTAACAGATGTCTCTGTTAGTTTCCGTCCGCCTTGTTAGTGCTCATCCGGATGGGCACCAGCATGGCGCCTCTATACAAATCTCTATAAATTTGGGTAAATCATTTCTTCGGATATCTCGTATTCGAATTATTCCTTCGACCAAAATCTTGGCGGGGGTCTTTGTATATTTACTTCATTTCATTTCCCAGATTCTGGACTTTATCCATTGAATGGTTCTGATTTTTGTTTTGATCTATTTTGAATGGCGTGACACTGAAAACCAGCAATTGTGCCATTCTTGGACATCACAACCCGCGCGCCTTTTTATATCTCTTCCCTCTTGTTAGTGGGGTCAGTAGCAGCTTTAGAGAGTCCTTGTAAGGGTAGATCTACGTTAGTTCATTTTGTTATTACTTCATCTAAAAAGGGAATGCACGTTTTGTATCATTATATTCGTCATTAAACCTTGTGTTGGCTCTGGTTAATATATACATTCGAAATTCCTTAACTTCATGTTTGTCATGTTACCGTCACAAACTCAAAGTGAACAAGAGGTATATCTATATATCGCCTCTTCTGATCTGCAAACTGCATCCCTAAATTTGTCGAAATTATCACATATCCGACCATCGTTGTCCGCGCGAAGTCTGGAAACAGAAGGGTGAGTTCTCGGCAATTCTGTCTGTGCGATGGCTGTGCAAAAAATCGCGTGAGTAGAGTCGGGAAAATGGACCACTTCTCAAACTCGCCCCCAGGGTCTTCTAGTTCTTATGCTGCCGCCATATTGAAAGACGGGAGGACCCTGGGGACAAGGTTGACTACTTCCTTCTTTATTCCGTCCCGTCATCCCTTGCCCTCGAATCAGACGCCGAAAGTATGGCGATCAAGAAGGAAGTCGCTTTCGCTTTTGCCTATTTTCTTCATTTCGCAAGTGCCACTTACTGCTCTGACAATTCTGACTGCGGGGTCTTGGAGAGCTGCTGCTCGGACAATGTGTGTAGACAAAGATGTTATGTATGTTCGTACAATTTCCAGTGTGGTACCGGAGAATGCTGCAGAAATCTCGGTTGTTCAAAGAACTGCAGCTATTGCTCGTCCAGTTGGCGATGTGGTATCGGAGAGTGCTGCAAGAATAATGTCTGCCTGAAGATATGCCTAGGTGGTGGATGTAGAGAAAACTGCAACCATTGTTCGTACAGTTCTCAATGTGGCATTTTGGAATGTTGCAAGAATGGTAAATGTAAGAAGACATGTGACGATTGGGGCTGTAGAGAAAACTGCACCTATTGCTCGTACAGTTCTCAGTGTGATACTGGTGAATGTTGCAAGGATGGTAAATGTAACAAGAAATGTGACGACGGTGGCTGTAGAGAAAACTGCTATTTTTGCTCGTACAATTCGCAGTGCGACACTGGTGAATGCTGTAAAAATAGCGACTGTATTAAGAAATGCTCAGATGGTGGATGTAGAGAAAACTGCGACTCTTGCTCATCCAGTTCGCAATGTGACACTGGTGAATGCTGTAGGGGTGGCGACTGTATTAAGAAATGCTCAGACGGTGGATGTAGAGAAAACTGCGACTCTTGCTCGTCCAGTTCGCAGTGCGATTCTGATGAGTGTTGTGACTCAGATAACACCTGTAAACTCTTCTGTTCTCATTCCAGCCTCACTAGGGCAGCAACTGCAGGGATTGTTATCGCCTGTTTAATTGTCGCCGCCATTGTGATTTCCATCGTGGCTTGCTGCTGCTGTGCTTGTTGTCCGTATTATCGTCACCGTCATCCGGGAACAGTTGTAGTCGCACAACCAACGGGCGGAATCACTGCAACAACTACAACGCAACAGACCATTCAGCAGCCGCCCTTCTTAGGATACACCCCTAAGCCCGCGGGATGCAGCCCTCTGCCAGCGGGATACAACCTGTCACCCGCGGGATACAACCTATCACCCTTGGGATACAACTCGCCTCCAGTTGGAGCTTACGGTGAACCCCCACCCCCTTATTTTCCTTCTTGACACTGGACGATCATTTAACAGTAGAATAGTTTGGACCAGTTATTTAAACGGTGTTTAGCCAGTGATTAAAAAAGCCGCTTCTACTGTACGCCATTTTCAGTTTGCCGAACGCTTTATGTAAACACCATTTATCGTGAACAGTTTCATGAAAGCATTATAACGTAGACTGGAAAGCATTTGTCTTCATAAAATAACCCACTAAGAAAGAGATATGGAGGTACAAAGATTTCTTAAACCGCGGCCTAAGTTAGACTTCGTTTAAATAACGACCGTTTGGTGCATGTTTAGTATGAAAAGCTAACGTTCTGAATAATAATAAGTAATAATAAGTAACATTTCTATAGTGCTTATACAAATTGTTCCAAGCGCTTTACAATTCTCAACCTTATGTTACTAGTTTTAGCACTACACAAAACAAAAATTGATGAAATATAAAACGAGAAAACTGACTAACAACAATGAATTAATATATGCCTTAAAAAGATGTGTTTTTAGCCCAGCCCCAGAAACACTTATACTCAGTATTGCGGTTAATTCAAATGAAAGTTCGTTCCACAGCTTAAGACCTCCAACAGAAAAGGACCTTAGTCTATAATTTAAGACTTCATATTATTAAACAGAGACAGGTCCAGTCTAATTACATCAGTTGAGGAGCGCAGTGATCAGTATTAGGCTTGTAGACGTCCAAATAAATTCTTATGGGCTGATCCATGAATACACTTGAAAAAACTAGGGCTTTGTTACTATGCTGTTGTTTCACTGATTATACAGGATTATCAGATCGATTGATTGTATGGTTGATTCTGAGGTGAACAGCTGGGTTTATTGGCCGATGTTTTAGATGTCGTATAACTAGATGCTCAAAACTTGCATTGTCCCTGTACGGCGCTTGGACCACGCCGGACCCGAAACGAATTGGCCGCGCGGAATAATGAGGCCTAGGGACTAGGTAAACACAAAATACGAACCGGACTATCCAACGAAATTATTTCGCTTTTTTGGCGAGCACAGCAGATGGAGGTCAAAAGTTTGAACATTTGTTTAAACATTCCTACACTAGCTGGAAGTGTCTCGTCTCAACAACGGTTTGGAACCTTTTTTCACCAAAAGTAGTTAAGGGTTAGGGTTGGCATGTTATTTTTTATTTGAAACAAAATTTATGTCTTTTAAAATGGCTAATACACAAGTAAATGGCAACAACAACAATAAGCTTTATTTGCATGACTATAACAAAGTCTTACAGTATTGCAAAAGCTACTTGAAATTAATCATTGATTCCTTTTAAATTATCAGTTAAAACAATTTCAAATTAACATATTAATCATTGCCTATTTTTAACCATCAGTAGAATTAATTATTCCGGAGATAAGTTTGCCTCTCATCAATTCAAAGCAAGATAATATAAATGAAATAAGTTGGATTTTAAAAAAACTATGATAGTCAGTAGAATTCATCAGATGTGATAATAAGGTCTCATGTAATTGTAGTCGTAGAAACGTTATTTTAGGTTCTAGTTTAATGTAGAGAAGAACATCTCTCTTGTCCAAGAAAAACTGAGACAATCTAATAAAAAGTGAGTTTCATCTTCAATTTTGTTACAAACTCATTTACCCTACTTAAATCTGGAAACTTTACCGTGAGTACATAATTCATCATAAATTCCCTGGCTCGGCACCGTCAATGTGAAAAGGTAAAAAAATTTTAAAACGACCAGCGCAAGGTCACCATCTTGGGTAACCAAGCTAAATTACGCGAGTTCTTTAGCAGCTGTTTCGAAAGAATCTTGAGTCAGTTCATGAGGACCGTGAGTTTATACGAGAGAAAATAAGCAGTGGCGTACTCTGGTCGCGCCTTGCAAAACTACGCGAACACCTCGTAAAAATGTTTACGGTTTATTCAATCCACCTGTAGCTTAAGCAGCGGCTTGTCCTGGCCGAGCCGGGTTTTGAGCTGTGCTTATTCAAACCGCGGCTAACCTAAGACGTGAAAGTGTTCGTATAAATGGACTAAAACGTTGTCCGCAGCTTACTGACTTGTGTGAACGACTGCTGTGCATGCGTTGTTTTGTTATTGTAGCCCAGAAAGCTCAGCCCAGATGCATTTCATTATTGCTCCCGCCCATCCGCTGAAAGTAGAGAGCTTTAGCTTGTAAGCGTGACGAGGACTACGAGTTCGAGATTTTTTCAATAGTATTCTCGGTTTTCACTGTCACGCAATCAAAAATAAAATTGCAAACCATTCAATACAGAAAGTCCCGAATCTAGGAAATAAAAGAAGATAAATAAGCAAAAGGCCTCGCCAAGAATCAGGTCTGTGCGATATTTCATATGCGAGATATTAGGAAAAACGTTTTACCCAAATTTAGAAAGCTTTGTATGGAGACGCCATGTTTGTGTCCCTTTGCGGGGCACAAATATGGCCGCCGGAAACCAACAGAAACATCTGTTTTTGAGTTTTCCTACTAATGCGTTAATTCATCGCTTGAAAAACTCATAAACTATTAAAGTGATATTTATTCTGAGACAATGAATGTTTAGACAGCAAAATCTCCCAAAATTGGTAATGTTTTTAACCCACATAGGAGCCGTTGTGGCCGCCAGCTAAATGCCGCGTCACGCAAAAGCCTAGAAATTCAAACGTCCTCTATCGCAAAACGAAGAACCCTTTCGAACCAAAACTCTCTTTAAATAAAGGTGTTTAGGTGCTGTAATACCTCATGAAACTCAGAAACTCAGAAGAATCGATAGTTTCTTAGTTTGAATTTTAGTGAAGCGTCATTTTGGCGGGAAAGCGTGTGGTAGCCGTCGTCATTCTACTAGGAGTTTTAGCGAGAATTAAACCACCAGGTAGATCGCTAACGAACTTTTCGTCAAGGTTTGCAACTTTCTTTGATAAAATTTATTGTGTCGAGGCCCAGTACCAACCTTGGCCTGCAATCTTGGGACGTATACAGAACATGGACCCCTAGTAGATAGACCACCTCTATGGACCAAGGCCATGGACCTCTTCGTGGACCTGGTCCATGGACTACCCACTTGGACCACCCCTAATTTATGAAGAAGAATTTTTACTAGAGGTCTAAATGAATTTTAGGAACCTTAAATGGACGAAACTTTGTCAGTTTATGTTATCAAGATTAAAGGCTCCTCATATTAGACACTTGCTCATTTTTTTCTGAATTCCATACATGGGTTCGGTTTAAACTGAGAGGAGCAACAATTTGAAGGGGACATGATGAGCGGTAGAGAGAAAGTGTTCACTTACGCAGCTTTTTTGTGTCGTCGACCGGCGTGAAGATCGACACAAACGGCTGCGTAGGAGACTAGGGAGGGAGGGGTAATGCATGATGATTGAGTACCCACCCCAGACTTCCCTTCCCTTTATAACCCCTGGATGGAAATGTTTATTGGTTGCCAAGCTTATTAAATCCTGCTCACGAATCAAACACAAAATGACCTGCATATTTATCAAACAATGCGGTTGGTGAGACGTCTTACAAGTTTGAGCATTCACTGAGAGGTTGGTTCATAATTGCCATTCATTCAGCTCGAGAATGTTGTCGTTGCAAACTTATAGACTGCGTGCGGTTACTGTGGTTAATTTCCATGACTACGGCGGAAAGACCAAAGATGACCTCGGGTTTACCAAAATTCATTTTTGAGGAAAACGGTTTAAAAAGTAGTTCTGTTCGAAAGAGAAAAATTTTAGCGCATCTGAAATTTTCTTGAATTGCGTGACCATTGAGCATAGTTAAATTATCTAAACTAAACCAAAGAGCGACATGGACTTTAAAAACATGGCAGAGACTTTAAGATAAGAAAGGGTTTGTTTGGTTAATTATCTGTAGCATTTTTTAAAGAGTTTAATTTAATACAATGGGAACCGATCGAGCGGATAAAAATGAACTCATACTAATTGGGTTTTTGCATTAGTAAACAAATGTTTTGAGCTACAATAGCTCTCATGACACGCTATCATTTGCTCACGTTATCACGCGAAAAAAAAAAAAAACGCATGTAAAGCTTCAAATACGTTTTCAAGTGGGCCAGTCAGGTTTACTACAGTAAAGCGTTACGAATATTTACTGTAGTGAGGCCCTTTTTACCTTAGTAACGTCTCTAGTTTGACAAATTATGCCAGAAATTATGCTAGCGCATTCAGACAATGGATAAGGCGCCTAAGGGCCTTGACAGACGAGTACAATACTCTACACACAAGCTTTTGAAAATCATAGGCATTGACCTATTGGCTTGAAAGTAGCGTCAGCTATGCTGTTTGCACTGCTCCAGTTCCTGTTCATATTACCCTTGTTAATTTATTCATTGGCTCCTCATTCTTTTATCTTGCGCCTTAATCCACTCATGGCTGTCAAGGGAGTCGCTTTCGTTTTCGCCTGCTGGCTTTACTTTGCAAGTGCTACGTTCTGCATAAACGACGATCACTGCGGACTTTTGGAGACGTGTTGTAAAGATAGCGTTTGTAGACGGACGTGCTACTATTGCTCTTACAGTTACCAGTGTGGAACTGGAGAATGCTGTTGGAGTGGCGACTGTCAGAAGAAATGCTCGGATGGCAAGTGTAGAAAAAACTGCGACTCTTGCTCGTACAGTTGGCAGTGTGATTCTGATGAGTGTTGCGATTCGGATGACACCTGTAAGCTGGTTTGTACTCATAGCCTCACTAGCGCAGCCGTTGCAGGTATTGTCATCAGCTGTTTGGTTGTCGCCGCCATTGTGATTTCCTTCGTGGCTTGCTGCTGCTGTGCTTGCTGTCCGTGTTATCGTACCCGCCACCCGGGAACAGTTGTAGTCACACAACCTATGGGCGGATTCATTGCAACAACTCAGTCAACACAACAAACTATTCAGCCGCCACCATATGGAGGATACAATTCTCCACCCCCGGGATACAAGCCTCCACTCGCGGGATACAACCCGCCACCCGCAGGATACAACCCGCCACCCCCGGGATACAACCCGCCTCCATTTGGAGCATCTTGAATTCCCCGGGCCTCTGGAGTACCTTCATATCCTCCGTGCTAAGCAGGAGGGCCATTCAAGACTTTTCAAGTAGTAGATCGCTTTGCATTTAATGTGAGAAGTTTAACATTTTAAATAAGAAACTAAGCCTGTCATGTGATTTTACGCGGTTATCAAACGATTGCCGTGTGGATGCCACCGTGACAAAGAGTGCCGCTTATTGGCCGATATTTTGTTTTGTAGAACCGGCTTATCTTCTTTAGATGATATCAGTGGGGTTGGCTGTCTAGCGTCGGACGTCGCCTTTTGGCGTACACAATGGGCGCTTTCCATTTAGGAAAAAACCCAGAAATTTCGGTGGTAGCAAAAGTGGAATTTCCGATTGGTAAAAAGTTGTTCCATTTGGTCGTAAACCCCGGTACGTGGCGGTGCCCAACCGTGGACCTGGAACTGGTACAAACTACGAGAAACGTGAATGGAACACGACATTCCGTTCGGAAATTCCAATCGGGAAAACGGGCCCACCTTTTTAGATTTTCCACTTTTTCTGGAAATTTTCCAGTGGGACGAACTAACGAAACGTGTTCCATTTACCGCGGAACCGGAAATTCCGGAAATTTTGACTAAATGGAAAGCGCCCAATGATTTAGCATTTTAACCACCCATTCTTGTGATTGATCTATAACATATATATGTTGCAATTTTATGTCTCTAGAAGTCTGAATTTCAAAATCCCTTTTGTTGTACCTTGATTACGAACTCATTGCACAGTGCCGCGTCAAGCTAAGTTGACTTTGATTTAAAAATACTAGGTGAAGAAAAATAAAGCATTAAAATAATTCGCGTCCACTGCATTATTCATGTGTAACTCGTAGAAAAACATTCTTTGACAACAGGAGCCTATGAGTATGATTTCCTGGATGACAATACTAAAAATGACGCGAAGTGTATATATGAAGTCGTCCACTCAAACCTCGCCATCATTTCATTAAAGCTTTTGACCAGGATCATCGAACAGCTATGCTATAAATTACCCATCCATAGCTGTCCGGTTAGCCTTTCCTTTTCAGTGATAATTTGAAGAGAAATGACAATCTGGGTAGGCAACAGAGCCCGGGGGGAGGGTACTGCCATATATGGGCTATATGGGTATGTGCCGCTGTGAAGGGTATGGTTTTCAAGCAGTTTACTCTAGGCTAGGGTATATAAATCAGGGCGTTTAGGTCTAGAATAGGGTATCATTTTTCAGGAAACGGATGACTCTAGAAAGGGGGATTTTGGGAGTCTACTCTAGTATAGGGTAGCAAAATTCAGCTGAACTAGCTCTGGTATAAAGCGGCACATCCCCACCCAGAATTTCTAAAGTGCCCCCGCCCCGGGCAACAGAGGCAGGATGTGTGAATTTTTTGGTCCCTCTCAAACCTTTTTACCGTATTTTGTTTAATCTCGGTGAGTAAGCTCTCAATTTCGAGTGATAAGCTATGTATAGAGCGACAAAAAAATAAAAAAGTAGGTTCCTTTTGACGCAACCGTTTTTTTGTAGGAATTTATCCGTTGCAGACTGGAGCGAATTTGGACTTTGGACAGGAGCCAGCCCGCGCTGTCTTCGAAACAACTCCCTAGGATTATTATGGGTTATCCAGTGTGTTCTCGAACATTTCCGCGTTCACGTCTGCACCGTCATGGCGTTCAAGGAAGTTTTTGTGCTTTTCGCTTTCTTTTTTTGCTCAACAAGTGCCCTTGTACGTACGGTTCATATGATAACGATTGCGATTTTGACGAGAGTTGCTGTTGGGATGGTGTCTGTAGAGAAAAGTGCAGCGGCTGCACTTTCAATTACGAGTGCGGTACGGACGAATGCTGTGACTCGGATGGCTATTGCTACGATTGCTCTGTACTCAAGACTCCAGCCATTGTAGGCATTGTCTTCGGCTGTTTGGTGGTCACCGCCATTGTGATTTCTATCGCGGCGTGTTTCTGCTGTGCTTGTTGCCCTTATTATCGCTATCGCCATCCAGGAACAGTCATCGTGGGAGCGCCTGCCACAGGATACCGGCAATTTGTATCCACAACTTCAACACAGCAGACCATTCCTCCGCCAGTACCCCAGGGATATGCTGCTCAACCGCCACCGTATTATCCACCGCAACAAGCCGGTCCATACCCTCCTCCTCAGGCTCAAGGAATGGCCCAATACCCCCCTCCTCAGGCCAAAGGACCTTAAGAAGCCCAAGCAATTATTGGACCGTCTATCAGCAGCAGAAGCAGGACTGTCAATGCTTTGAACTTTGTAGCACTAGAAATTGTTTGTAGACGTGTTTTGTAGTCATAAGTATGTGGGATGTTCCACGTTAATTCACTTAAATTTCATAAAAAGTTTCTCTAAAGGCAGTTTTTGTACCTTGTTCACATATATCTCTCTTTGGCTCTCACCTCATGGTATATCTTAACCATCATCTCTCACATACGATTAGGGCGGAAGGTGAAGATCTTTTAAAAATGACTGTGTTTTGAAGTATCATGATCTGGCTTTTAGAATTGATACAGAGAATCAACAAAGTTGTCTTTATATCCTTTAGTCAGGGGCATACCAGTTGGCGTTCTATTTTGGTTTTCATGAATGCGAGTTGATTTGGGAGTCCCTCAGCCACATTTCATCACAGCTGACCATCTTTTGGGTTGTGATGAACAAAATTTTTGCATTGTGTTGACACTTGGTTACAAGGCTTTCTTTATCTTACCAACTTCGGGGCTTAAGGAACTGTGGGCACAGTCTAGTTCATGCTAGGCATTTCTGGAGCTAGGGTTCTTAAAGTAGGGCAGTGCTATAAGGTAATATTAGGGCTTGATTTAGTAAAGATAAAGACCTCAGTGGTTGATTTGTATCCAGGGTTGGTGACCATCTAGTTCTTCCTGTCAGTGCCGAATTACAGCCAAACAAAGGGGGCCAAACAAATCATGAAACAACTCAACCTAGGGCGTTAATTTTGTTCTCATAAGTGCTAGCTGAATCGCTTTCATTGTGATATCTTATTCTTGATACACTGATTTGAGGTAAATTATTGAAGAGGTGAGGGCTGGACTAAGGGAAAAACTGTTGAGATTCTAATGTAAGTGGCAGGCTCGTAAAACGAAGCGCTGGTTAATCTATAATATTATGTATTCAATAGGTTATGCTTACAAGTTATAACGATATTTAAGCCTTAAACCACTTTTTTGTGTTAACTGTGTAATTTTTTGAACTTTTTGTAAGAAAAGCAGCATAGCTGTCTAATTATTGTGTGTATAACTAAAAGAAGTCCAAGAATAGGGGAATCCAAGAATTCATTGTATAACTTAGCTGATGGTTTTCAAGTGTTGTTGGTAGTGTAATAACTCGACAATTTAAAGTTATCATTGTAGCCTTGCAATAAAACTGAAGTTGTAAAAATATTTTCTGCTTTGGTTTATGATGATTTTTCCTCTCAGATTTGTGCCATTTATATTTGAACACTAATAGACTACTAAACTCACGAAACTGTGAACACCAGAAATATTTCTGGAATGATATTCTATAGTAAGGGTCTAGCCAATGATCAGACTAAGTAAATTCTCACAGTGCAGGGGGTGGGGCTGGAAGGGGGGGTTTCTTTTTTGAATGGTAAAATAATTTTTTTTCCTTTGGTTACCCAGATCGTCACTTACCACACAAACAAGGTTTAGTAATCTGACAATACCATTACGTGTGTTGGGTTTAGCTTCAAAGTCTATTCATTTTAATTTTGGTCTAACATTGGGGCCAGGTTGTAACTTGTGGTTTTAAGTGCCAATGTAATAATAACAGATTCCATGAGCCTATCACTATTGGCAGTTTTAGAAGCATTTATAGCCATTTTCAAAGACTTAAATTTGAAATTTTCCTGGGGGAACGTAATGTCGCCGGACCCTCCTAGTTTGCTCACACTTACAGGTTCGCATTATCCCCCCACTTGAAAATCCACTCCGCCGGCCTTGTATTGGTTTATTAATTAACAGCCACATGGCAGTGTTTTATTAGGAGGAAACTGGAAATTCTGATTGGAGAATTTTCAATGGCACATCCCATTTCATTAGGAAAGCAGTGGGAAATATCCTATGGACTTAGAAGAGATGCATATACCTACAATATAAAAATCTCTGTTAAGTCTGTTCTGCAAGTTCAGCTAATTTTTATAGCAGCCTTTATGAAGGAGATTTTGAAATAGATGGCTCACTCATCTTTCCATTCCCTTTGCCAAAACTCCCAAACATTTCCAAAATAACTTATGAAACTAAAATAAAAAACAAACCAAACAAAACCAAGATACACAAAAAAGAAATACAAGAAAAGATAAGAGAAAGAAGAAAATTAATCGAAAAAAAATTACAACACAAGCTTTTCAGTTTTTGTACTTGAAGTAAAATATATTGATATGAACTTATAGAGCATAGTAATAATATACTATATCCTACAGAATCTCTGTTAATTTAACTTAAGTGATAAAAAGTGGAATTCACAATGTTACAAAAGATAATCTTTAACACAAAGTTTCAATTTTAATTAAAAGTACCAAAGTAACTCTTCATACTGTAGTTAAGCTTACAGTTAATAATTATTATTAATAGTGAAAAAATTTTTCCCACAGGAATATCATGAAGCTATATGTTAAGCTTAAGAGTAAACAGCTGCCAAATGAATCAGTTTAGGTCTGATTCACACAAATGCCGTGCAAAATGAAGACAAAATAATAATACCCACAACTGCAACATAAAAGCCCAGCGACATAAAAGCATTTCCATCAAAAATTATGTACAATGTCCCTGGTCACATTTATATTCAGTGCAAAACATAATAATTATATTATTTTAGTGCCATACAAAGCCACAAACCTCGTAAAATGCCAAGCACTCTTGAAATATTTACAACTATCCTCTTTCCCGTCCAAAGCAAAACCTAGTTAAAATTACTTATGCCACATGACGTGTCTAATCTTAACTTTAAAGTACATTGTTGATGCATAAGAGTTACTATTCAACAGAAAGAAGTAATCTTGCCACATGAAAATTATAACATTCCAGAATCACGTTTGAGGGTAAAACTAAACTGTTTTGGCCATTTTACTTTCCCATTTATATAGTCAATTATCTTATACATAAGTGTTATTGACCAATTATGCTTGTTTGGTCAAAAAGGTTGTATTATTGGCCAAGTTCTTTAATGCATTTTTATTGACTGAGAGGAAGTTGAGGTCAATAAAACTGCAAAAAAGGAATGAGGTCAACATACAGCCATCTTGACCGAACAAACCTGGTCAATAAAGGATTTATCATATGGCCAAAAGAAAACCTTTTCTTTAGGGATCAATGTGGGAAATCCTGAGCGGACAAGATGGGCAAGCCCCTCTTGCCCATTCACGTAGCCAATCAGAACACGGGATTTGCTACATCTTGCCCACTCGCGGATTCAGCCATATAATAAAACATAATTCAACCTTTTGAGTCTGAAAGTACTAGCCTGAGGACCATTTTATGTATGAAAACTGATAAACAGCACTTTCCTGTGGTTCTGTTTGTTACTCTTTACAAGGTGGTCCTAACTTTTGAGTCTGTGAACAAAAACAGTTTGACCATTCAAATGAAAGCTACAGCTGTAATGAGCTACCTCCTGGTTCCTACATGTACCTCCTAGTTCATTAATTTTGGTTGATTACTAGGCATTTCAGAGTGGCTTAATTCACCCATTTTTGATTCTGCGAAAAATGACCTACTTTGCATTGTTTTCCCTCAGGCACTAAAAATAGAGCTGTAAAGAATGCTTCTAAGCGAAAAAACCTGGAAAGTACGAAAAACAACCAAGCACTACTTTCCAGCCGTGGTACAGACTGTTATGCTTGACAAGACAGTTTTAACTTTTTAGTCCACATAAAAAAAACCTCCACAATGGAGTATTCATTTCAAAGGTATTGAGCAGTACTGTACTTAATTTGCTTAGGTTATGGAACTTCTCAGTCACTTCCATAGATGAAAATATTATCGATTTCAGACAACTTGGCCACTGTGACAAGGCAAACTTCACCGCGAGTACACCATTGAATGATAAGCACCTTTACTGCTAATGTATTCCCCACAGCTAGTTCCACCGTAGCCGTGAACAATGGCTGCTTGATTTCCAACAACATATCTGTTTGTAACATAGTGACTGGAGTTTCCTTCAAGGGATGTTGCATTTGGAACAGCACTGACTACTGGCATCCCACTTGGGATACCTCCAAGAGCATAAGGCGAGGCACCTAGAATGCCCCCTGCTAAAGAATGATAAAGAAAAATTAGTTGGTAGAAAGGTATACCTGCCAACTTTTTCTGACCCAACAGTGTGAGATTTGTTCTTGTGATGACCTGAATTTATGAAATAATCCCACCAACTTCCAGCAATTTTTTCTGAACATTTTAAAGATTTTCCAAAGACGCTCACACTTTGCCGAAAATGTTGAAAGATGTCCAACTTTTGAGCATTTTTGAAGCTATTTCAAAGGCAAAAATTTTAGCATGTTGTGATACTATTAGGATGTACAAAGTCAACATTAAGCACCTTTTTGGAATATTTTTTGGCAAACTGAATTGTATTTTTGTTATACATCATGAGCTCAAGAAGCATTCATCCAGATTTGTGAGTCAGGAATGAGAAATTGTTCTTCTTTCATGAGATCAGTGCTCATGCATAATGCATGAGTTGATTTTGGGCTTAAAAATTGATACTGGCAGCTAGTTGTTAACAAAAAACAAGCCCAAAACATTGTATTCCCTGGCAGGAAAACGTTGATTCCTCCACAAGAACTTTTTATCCTGCAGCATGCCAAAAAAAAAGATCGAGAAAAAGCTAATAAATTAATCATTAATCAAAGAGTTTTTCCCCAGCCTAGTTAAAAGGACTTTCAGGCCAGTAAATGCTAGTTACAAGCTTTAAAAACTCCTTTTTCTTTGCACCCTGGTCCTCTGTCTTTACATTTTTCTATAAAAATAGTGTAGACTTCTTATTAGTTTAAGTGTCAATTTAATTTGTCCTGTGATGTCATATTGTTAATTCTTGTGACCACTCTCTGTGTTACACAGCATTGACTCAACACTAATTAAAAAGGCCTCTTCATGTGCACCCAGTTGACTGGGCTGGCTGGGTTACCAGGACCAATTTCGCCTTGGCTTCATATAAGAAATTTCAGCCTGGTTTCCGAGATGGGAAAAGGCAGAAGATCCTGGAGCGAGTTCTGGCGTGAAATTCAAGAAACAAAGCAAACTTAGCTAAACACAAAGTTATAACTTTCATGCCTTTCATAGCTTTGGCAACTCTTATAGCTGTATCACTGCAGTTAAATGGGATGCTTATGATGTGGAAAATACAGCAGGCAATGCGAGACGATGCCATCCAGGGCAACCAGAATTAATCCTGCTTTCATCCTGGTAACTGGACTGAAGTGTTCATTTGGCAAAATTTCCAGCCCGCTTACCGAGATCCCACCATTCACATGAACACGTTGAAAATTTTACTAAGGATTTAGAGGTAAGGTGAGACCCCGAAAACCGAGCCAGCCCAGTCAACCGGGCTCACGTGAAGAAACCTTAAGAGAGCCCTTTTCACGAAGACAGCACTTTTGGGAGTACAGGTCATACCAACCTCCACTATAAGAGCCAACTGAGCCAATTCCAAGTCCATTACCCATAAGAGCACCGCAAGATCCTGTATCCAGACCATTTTCACTAACACCGGCTACGGAGCTGTTCCAGTACAGTTCAGTTGGTGACACTGTGTTTGTACCTGCGGGAACTACAGTTTGGCTACCAGTGTAGCGGAAATAAGGATTCTTTAGGTCAAGACTGTTTGTTGATTTGATGTTAGTTCCATCCACTGAGACTTCTATTTCAACGTCATAGCTTTGTCTATTAGGTGTAGATGAAAATGAAGGGAGAGTAAAATTTAATTCATTTAATATAGAAAGTAACACACATTGTTTGATCTTAATTTAGGACCTTAACAATATCACCAAGCATATAGCCTGTGCCACAGATGGAACTAAACTTCAGGTTATAAGTCCGTCAGCAATATGGTGCCAAAATCCTTCTTCTGGGCCCTCACCTGTGTACCAGTAAAGTAAGTAAGTATGCACCATTTTTTGCTTGGCCTGTTCAAAACGCCATAGTCAATTTGCCAATAAGGTGAGAGGGAAGTTCAAAACGCATTTCCGGTAATGTGTCAAATCAGTTGTGGCCCAGAAGAAGGATATCACCGCTGCTTCACAGACGTTACTAACTGAGGTTAGATCATGTCTCCACTCTGCAACCTATGATACCAAGCATATAACTCTTCAAACTGTTCTCCATACATTACATGTGGCACTTGCAAGTTTTTTTTAACAACACTTGTTAATCATTTCCATTTTTTCTCACAACCTTGAGTCAGTATGTTTAATTGAGCAGTAGGCTACTTAAAGGAGAAACTGCTGTTCACCTTTAGAGGTTTCAACCTCTATTCTTTTAAAACAAGGATCATAGCTCTAATAATAATATTATTCATCTGTACCTTCTGTTTGATATGAGAAGTACTTTTCCTGACAAGGACTGTCCAACCTTAACAAATAATGGACTTCGAAGAAGACATCGAACCTAAAACAGAAAATTCGTTATGGAACAAATTAACCCACAAAGCAGGTGTATTTTGCAATGCAAGGGATGATACTATTCTTGGAAGTAATGGTCTCCTGCCATTTTAGACATCAAAATTGACAGAGATTTAGGGCTAGTCAATCAATATTATTATTAATGATTCTAACAGAGAGGTAGAAGTTGGAGAGGTTGTTTTTTCTTTCAAGATAATGGTCGCAATCAATGTAATGAGCCTTCATTAAAGAAAGAAAGAAAGAAACAACTTAAATTTAGTGTATAATAATTAATTTGCCACGTAATTAAATCTTTTGGAATTTCTACATAATTTACAACATTTTTTGAGCCCTATCAGAAGGTCTCTATTGAAGAAGAATTCTAAATATTCTGTTTTACCTGATACCAGTGAGTAAGGGGTTCCTGAGGAGCAGTGGAAAGCCAAACTGGAACACTGTCAGGCAAAGTAAAACATCACTTTATAAGGAACAAAATACAATCTTCAATCACCAAAAACGACAAGAATCTGTAGAACAATAGTTTATAAGTTTTGAAATAAGTACCAATTGACAATTTGGGATAAAAATTAATATAAGTATTAAACAAATTAATTTTTAATAAGTAATGAGTATCTGAAAATCATGATTGGATTTACTCAGCAAAATACCCTTGAATTAACAAAGAAGTATGTGATAAAAATGTGCATTTAGGTATAAGTTTTATTTCAAAAGCTTGATAAAATATTCAAGTCAAACTTAAATAGGATATGATATATAGTGACTTCACTTCAGCTTATTTTGCCATTGTTTAATACAAAATAATATTAACATCAGCCAAGCATACTTCACACACAATCATCAAATTAATAAATTTTGATCACAACAACTTACCTGCTACCTTGAAATAAAACATCGAACCAGAAAGCAAGACCGTGAACAGTGCCAGCTGAATGTACTACAAAGTGAAGGGGAATTTCTATCCTGAAATTTTAACGTCCAAATTAACGGTTACAAAAAACCTCCAAGACATGTTAGTTCAAGAGTTTAATGATATAATAATAACAGATTTTTACACTGTGCATAACTTGGGAACTTTTAATATCAAATATTGATCTGATAATTGAATACAAGATGCCACTGACATGCAGTTACAAACCAAAAACAATACCAACTGATGAAAGCTGGTGTACCTGTGTAGATCTTCTTCAGCTGCACTAAGAAAGTCTACAGTATGTGTCACAGGCTTGGCCATCAGAATGCGTACATCAAAAGTATCCTAAAGAGAATTTCACAAAAGTAAGATTTGCATCTAACAGATAATTTCACCCAAAAATTTCTACTTTTAAGGATCATTATTACATGCTTTGCGCTAAACACTTGACTTTGGTAAATTTTCTTCTCGGCTTTACTTGCCATTCCCCCCAAGCCCTTAGAGAGGTCCTGCGATTTATGTATTTCTAGTAGTCAGAGTAATTTCTATATTACAAGCTGGACCCTACAAAGCTCAAAGTTAAATATGAAAACATATTTTTAACATGGTGAAAACTATCAGGGCTGTAGGAGAAATCACACGATGTGACCATTTAAACAAAATAATAGAACTTTAACATTTCTTGAGAGAAACACACAATAAATAAATAATAACTGATGAGATTATGTTTATTCAGGTTATTGGTCATTTTTTTTTTCATGTGCATCCTTACAGCTTAAGGTTTAGGCCTTTTTTGATCAGAATGCAAAAGTCATATTAAATCATTTTATAAAGAAAACATTATCACATACAACAATCGGTTGTCGAAAATATTCCTCTAAGGCCGAGTCTCTCAGATTTGACAGATCCACTCCATAAAATGAATTTTGATACCTAAAAAAATAATATGGAACACAATTCAGTACGTAAATGTTACTGGACAAATTTGTTTCAAGGTTAAAAATTTTTAACCTAGGTTGATTCTCAATTTCCTTTGTTTCTTAGGGCTAGGAGGTACAGGAAATTGAGGATCAATCTAGGTTACATCAAAATTAACCTGAAGTGAAATTTGACCAGTAAACATGCGCATGTATAAAACTTACTGATTGGAAACCTACTTCATTATTCTGAAAACAAATCTCAAATATGGCAGTAACCACTGCTTTATGGGGAGCAAGGATAGCATAGTGGTAAGAGCACTCACCTCCCACAAATGTGGCCCAGGTTCAAATCCCCGCATCAACACCATATGTGGGTTGAGTTTGTTGTTGCAGGGTTGTCAGAAAGTGCTGAAGTAGACAGCTGAGTTGTCAAAGTAAGCGGCCAGTCCAGGGATATTTTATTTTAAAAAAGTTATCCATAAAGAAATGCCAAGCAGAGTAGCCGGCAAATACCAACCAAGTAGGTGGCGATTTTTGCCGGCAGCCGCGGCTACTTTTGACAACCCTGTGTTGGTTCTCTCCTTTGCTGTGAGAGGTTTTTCTCCAGGCACTCCAGTTTCCCCCTCTCTTAAAAAACACTTCCACATTTCAATTCGACCAGGAATCAGGTAGACAAAGAACCACTTTGTGGATATCCGACCTCCAAATCATTATTTATTTATTTATTTACTTCAACTATATACAGCAAATACCAACCAGAAGTTAGCTTTTGAGAAGTGTTCCATGTATAGGGCATCATCGAAAAATGGAGCAACATGAAGATCTCCTCTGGTAGGGAACATTTTACCTGGTAACAAAGGGCAAAAATAAAAGAAAGAAAAAGAGAAAAAGTAATCAGGGTTGTCAGAAAGTTTTGAAGTAGACGGCTGAGTTGTCAAAGTAAGCGACCAGTCCAGGGATATTTTATTTAAAAAACATCATTCGTAAATTAATGCCAAGCAGAGTAGCAGACTGCTACTAACCAAGGAGGCGGCGATTTTCACCAGCAGTCGCCTACTTTTGACAACCCTGATGAGAAAGGGAACTCTTGAGGTTTTAAAAAAAATTCAGGAATAAATTTTGCTTAAAGGAAAGTTGGACTGTGGTTTAAAATATAATCCCAAGGAAACAACTCATTGTTGTATGGGGTGGTTGTTGCGAAATGGGAGAAAGAGACAGGAATTAATTGCGAAAAAAAGACAAAAAGAAGGGTGTGAATTGGGACAAACACAAAAAACAGAATGGGAACTGGGAAATGTGACAAAGAGAAGGGACAAGGAGAAAAGAAGTAGGGCAGAATAAAAAGTGGGAAATGGGAGCTGAAACTGGGAAACTAGAGAAAGAAAATGGGAAATGAGAAAATGTGGTTAATCGAAGAAATGAAAAAGATG
This sequence comes from Porites lobata, assembly GCA_942486035.1. Lineage (NCBI taxonomy): Eukaryota > Metazoa > Cnidaria > Anthozoa > Scleractinia > Poritidae > Porites > Porites lobata. The sequence goes on from CALNXK010000004.1 coordinate 7,574,280, forward strand.
GGAAATGCTGAAAAGGGTGATTGGAGCTGGGAGAAAAAGTGGATATATAGAGTTATAATAATCTCTTGCACAAGTAGTAACTACAGATCATGTTGACATACCATCTGGTTTTAGCCATTTCTTGGCATGAAGATAACTTTCTAACATTCTCTCATTATATAACATGTATCCCATGGGTTCAGAAATGATTACATCAACTTTCTCAGGAATTTCAACCTAAAATAAAAGCAATCATTAATTCCATTTCACTGACAAGTAATGTTTCATGGAGAGAAGAAGATTGATGTCAAGTTACCATGGTAGCAAAATTTTCTGAATCTCGACAATTATTGTTCTTGAAATGGTTTGCATTGACCAACGATAGATGAAAAGTATGGGCTACCATTTTTATTTTCCTGAGTGTAATCGTACACAGGAAAGTCTTACATGTCAATTTTTTTCGTTTTTTTTTTTGCCTGGTTGGTTGAGATCCAGAAATTTGCTACCATGACGTAGTGACTGCTCATCTCTATAGCTTGACAGCAAGACCATACTTTGTATTTAAGTTTTCCTAACGTTTCTTTCTTTGATTTTTTAGTACACCAAGCAACTGCATGAATGATTATTGTTTTACTAACAAATAAAACCAGCTTATTGCATCACCTCTTCAACTTTTCCAGGGATCAAAATGACTTTGTCAGACAAGTTATTTTGCTTTATCAAAGCCTATGAAATTGAGAGATAAAAAATAATAAAACAAACATGTTCAGATGCCTTAGGCTATGCATGCATACCAATGTAATGTACATGACAATTTGATTTGCAAAATCTTGAGTGTGCCATGAAGAGCATGAAAAATAATGCAACTTAGGAAAATAAGCAACAAGGTTTGTTCTATTTCCAACAGTAATCGCTCAAGTTACCCGAAAGTCATCGTGCTCAAAGTTATGCCGCCCCAAAGCAGAGCTCTGTAACCTGTTATTTTTAGTTAAGTCACCCAAAATGATGAGTTATGTTGCCCAAAATTTTGTCAGGTGTACTACATAGAAAAATACAGTTAATTAATTATGAAGAGTTTTAGTGGTATATCATGTTCTTTAAACCATCATAGGACGAGACAAGCAGGATAAGGGTGTAATACATCTCATTCTTAAACCCTTGAAGAAATGAAACAAGTGCAATGAATCAGTGATATACCTCGTTCTTTAAGCCTTGATGAGACAAAACAAGTGCAGTAAATGTGCAATAAGGATGTTACGATGTTGTTGAGCATGATAAAATTTCAGGCAAGATAACTCAACATTAAAGGCAAATTAACTAAAAATTTTGGGTGACATAACTTTGGGCAAGATGATATCAGGCGACTTGACCTTAAACCTTTCCAAATGTCCATCACAAGAGGGAAGTATGAGATAACAGGAGTTAGAAGCATTTCAACTATGAAGGAGTAGTACCTCTGCATGTGTTGCCATTGTGCTGGCTTCGATAGCATACACCTTCCTTGCTCCTGCTTGTACAGCAAAAAATGACAAAATCCCTTCAAGAAAAATTCAGATGGTTTAATGGCGAAAAAAAACATAAACAGATACATGCTGACAACAGCGCTGAGAGTTATAATAGTTGCCTACAGGTTACATGTATCATAACTAGTAAAACTTTCAATGCAAAGTGTAATTCCCACCTGAGCCAGCACCGACATCAATCACCACCTGTAAACAGACAAAGTCAGATAGTTTTATAACCTATAATGCAGAGTGCAGAGTGCAGAGTGCATAGCTAACTTCAACTACAGCAAGGTATTGCTGGTATATAAACTTGGCAAAATTGCACATTGATTTCTGTTATCTTTCACAAACACAAAGCATTTTTCACTTTTTTTACGACTGATTATACCTTGTCTTGAAAATCTGTACAGTTCTGCAACATTGCTCGTTGATATGTTGATGTTCTGATGTAATCCTAATTGGTAAAAAAGAGTCATATTGCTTATTATTGCAAGTACTTAACCAGCCCTGGGCAAAGTTATGACAGGGTGATTTATCACTTAAACTTTTACCATTCAAGAAAATCCTCTTTGCATACATTTTGCATGAAGCTCCTCACTTTTTAGGATTGTATGAAAAGAATTTTGAAATTTTTATGGACTTTTTACCTTGGCCACATTTAGAGGTGAGAGGGGTATGGTGTTAATTTTTAAGACATTTTCTATGCCACTGGCCTAATCACAAATTTTTTTCCTCAGTTTCACTAGTTTTATTTCGAAACAGCAAGAAGATGTCAATCCAGGAAGAGTTCTGTCAGGCATACTTTTATTGTCATCATCATCATCAAAGTCATTGTCTTTGCCACTGTCATCGCCATTGTCATCACCATGGTTACCACTATGATCATCATCATCATTGTCAATCAACATCAATCATCATCATCAACATCATCGTCATGGTCCTCGATCAGTCATTAATCATTCTTTAAAAAAAGACCATTATTCCCAAGTAATTTGTACTTCTAATTACCTGCATCATATTCTGTTGTTGTGATAAATATCCATAAAACTGCAACAAAACAATGAGTCATTTAGTCCTGAAATCAATGTAAATATGCTACCATGTTCTCCAAAGGACTTCTAGAACTAACAAAGAGGATTTGTGTGAAAAACAACCCCAGAGATCACTTGCTTTGACCCTGTGACCTTGAAACAGTCAACACTTGTTTCCATCTGCCAAACTGATGTTGACATATTAATGATTCGTACACAAAGTAAGGGTTAGGGTTACCGTTAGGGTTGTTGCTATATATATTCAAATCAAACCATTCATTGTCAGCAAATCCTCGGTGGTGAAGGGGTTAAAGTGATGCACTCCAATGCTCCAAGATCGAATCCTACTCGTGCCATTTGGAATTTTTTTTCCTTGAAAATTGAAGAGACTTAGACTTTTATGAACAGAAATTTCAAGAGACAGAGAAATTTCATGGAAGAAAAGTGAAATGTCTTGTGAGAGCCACTGAGAGGAAAATGTCAGTTTGGCAGATGGAAACAAGTGACAACCCTTTAAGCAGGGCTTGAAAAAAGTCCCATCCAGTGGTCTGGGACAAGTAGATTTTAATGCCGGACACGTAACTTTAAAAGTCGACCGTAAAGTTCCGAAAGTAATGAGAGTTGTTACATGTACTTTTGGATTTAGCACCCTTCTACTATTGCTACTTTCGGAGGCTCGCTACTTTTGGGGGATCGTTACTTTCGAATGGCATAAACATGTACTCCACATGGGCACTTCAAAAAATAAAATCGCAAAAAAAAATGAAGGGAATACTTTTGAAAAAGGGTAGTGTTTATCCTGTACTTTAAGAGTTGTGAATAGGATTGTCAAATAATCATTGTTGATATACCTCAGATCGGTGTTGCATTTCTTCAGGATATCTATCATATCCATCATTTTTTTGAAAAAAGGGAAATTAGTTTTGAGGTCTCTACTTTTGGAGGGTTGTTAATTTCGGAGGGATTGCTTCATTTGGAGGTTTGCTACTTTCAAGAGGTCGTTACTTTCGGAACTTTACGGTACTTGCCCAATAGGCAAGAGTCCAGGGAAGTCATAGTCTAAAAAAAATCGTGACCCGAGTGAGCAAAATTTGAGAGCTGCTTACCCAAAGGACAAGCCGGAATTCAAGTTTTTTCAAGCCCTGTTTAGACATGGTGAATGACATGTTATGGGATGATATTTAATGACAATCTCTGCAGTATGAGGGTGTAAAAAAGTTATTGTAAAAATAATGCCAGACAATACCAACAATAACAGAAGATCGGTTTGAGCTTTGTTTTAACAAGAAAACTCTAGGGTGGACTGGAATCGTAGTTTTTTTTATTTTATGAGAGTTTAAAATTTGTTAAACACCTTTCAGGGAGTGAAAATAAGGAAGAGCACTGTTACATAAACTCATGTGATGTCTGATGTTTTACAGGCATTTTTGTGATGCAACTTAGAAGAGCATGCCCCAGTAAGATTATTTCATGCAAAACTAAGTTGTTGGTTAAAGATTTTATCATTGGCTAAAATTTTAATTAATCCCATTGCTTGAAAGTAACTACCATACAGTCTCATACCCACAAAAAATATAAAAGATAAAATTTAAACAAACAAAAAACTAAACCACAGCTAGAAAGAGAACAAGTTCATATTTTTGTTTAGAAGAGCTTGCCTCTTTCTCAACTTAAACCACACCAGAATCAATAGCATCATAACAATTCTAGTTCTAACTGGCAAGTTGGATGCATAGCTATGCTATGCTTAAAGTGCATCAATATTAAAATGAAAGAACTTCTGCAAAATTTTAACCTCAAATGGAAACTTTGAAATCCATTGAATGAATAAAACTTTACTGTAAAAGTACTTCAATCACCTGTCTCCAGCAGCCATTTGCTTATTCTCACCTGAAAATATTGACTGGCTGAAGCTTTTTCTGTTCTTTCATTGAAAACTGAGCGTTTTTTCATCCTACCAGTGGTTGCGTTTAGCAGCTCTTTAAAGTCAACGACATCTAGGAAAGTATGATATACACGTGTTTGCTGTCCTACATGTCAAAGAGCAGATCTACTGCTCTTTCTAGATTTATCTGACATAAAAAAACTAAAATTTTGAAAAGCAGCTCTATAAAATTACACAACTCTCCCTGTGTATAGCAATATCTGAATATTACCCAAAAAAGAAGGGGAAACAGGGGCAGATCCAGAAAATTCAAAAAGGGGGCAGGGGGCAAACTTGCCAGCTATATAGATACTATTTTATTTTACTTAAATTCTTTAAAAAAAATAAAAAAATTCAAAGAAAAAGGGGGGGTTTGCAGTCTCCTCAGAGTACCCCTCAATCCGCCCATGGATCAAAACATCATTGTCCCCCAGCTCAATAAAGCGAGTCTGAGCACGGCCTCCCATTAATAACATGTAATAAGGCCAGGATTCGCATCCTGCTTGCTAAGATCTCAGTTGAGGGGCAGCCAAATTTTTCACTCAACAACACATAAAATTTATGAGGATGCCACATGAGCTTAGCTTATACCATGTGGCACCTCGCTGTGATTCCTGTTGACTCTTATTAGTTTCATGGTTTAATGAAACTACCTTACAAAAACACTACACAAACTTCTCTCTTGTTTCTTTCATTATCATGACAGTTATAAGAAGAAAAGGTTACTGATGTACCACTAAATAAATTATCTTTTCTGACTTTTGAATGAATACTACCCATCAAACAAATGTCACATTTGATAGTTTAAAACAAACATTTACAAAAAGACTAGAAAAGTAAAACAGACGCAGTAATTCAACATCATTTGTTAAACAAATAATTTTTGGCAATGGTAAGTGAATTGACACACGTATATGGAGCGAATTGACACCAATCACTAAGGGACTGGAATTCACTTCACCTTGTAAATCTTAATAATGCATTTTCAAGAAATGGAAATATGTTTTGTCTCTCCGTGATAAGGCTAGTTTTTTATTTGTTTCCCAGTAGTTTAAAAGTAAATAAAAAAATTATCAAAGGCCGTATTTGTTTTTCAGTTATTTGGTTTCGTTTTTTGGTGGTAATGGAATACACCTTAGAAACCCACTGATTAGCTATTAGGAAATGGATTCCATTAGTATCGCAACATCAAAAAGATATATAAGCTTAACTAAACCGTATTCATTATGTATGAGCTAGCTGGCAATCAACCGTTGTTCGCGGAAAGACACCTATTTCACCCTAACCTTGGATTTATCTTGACATATTTTTTGTAAACTTCTCTCATATTTACCTTCTCGATGCGTAAAGCTTAGAAGGACGCTCAAATTCTGCTCGGGTAGGTCGATCAAATACCTCAATCTTCCAATTTGGCAGTGATCGCTTTCTCTTGTAACTTTAAAACTAGGCATGTATTCATTACCTGAACAGGAAAAAACCGTCAACAAAATAAGTTACAAACCTTTCACCTTAAAGCTGCTAAGGAATATACAAATACGCGCTGTTGTCGACAAATATTACTCACCGCTTCGTATGCGAATATCGAGCGAGTTGTTGTTTGTGTCCTCGAAAACATCCACGACACACTCGCCCCCATCTTGCGTGGAAAGCGAGTGCTCGCCTGTGACAATCTGAAGTCTACAGTTCCGGAAAGTCTGCGACTTCATTCCAGCTTTAACATTCATCGCTTGGTCCATGAGAATTTCGCAGCGTAAATTAGGAAGCCAGCACAAAAACCTATATCCACGTGCAATGCAATTTGTCAATGAATTTTTATGTGTACTTCTTCATCACTTTTTGCGGTTTTCCAAGTGAAAGTTTAACGCGGGCTCAGATAGCCCCAGGCCTCCTTAGGCTCCGACAGTAGACAATGACAACTTCCTCTCACTCATTCGATAATTCAGGCAATTTGGGGGCAAAATAAACGCTGTTTGGAGGAAAAATGGAATTAAGGGACCGACCATTAGAAAAGCTATGGGGGGGGGAATTAACCGCTAAAATTCTGTTTTCGTTTCGCCTTGCCCGCCGGAATGTTATTACAAACTGACACGAAAATTGAGCCTGATCTCAGGTTACTACTAATAAGCTTTATTTATCCATCTTTTAAAAATATATACAATGGATTTCCAACGGATTTACATATACTATAAAATGCTATCAAGTGATTATTCTAAAAAAAAATTTAAGTAAAAATAACAGATCATAAAAGGAGTCTTGCAGCTCTTGCTATACATGAATTTTCATGTCTTTTCGTTCCTGACTTTGGTATTGCTACTGAACCTGGTTTGGATGTTAAGTTACAGCCGTGGCTGGTATTTGACTTAGTGAGAAAAATTTGATTCGGGTGATTAATATCATCCCCAACTCTTTCTAATTCACGCTTTGTTGCTACGTTTCACCTATCCTCTAACGTTGGAAGGGATTTTCTTGGTATTCCAATGGTATCTAGGCACCTGTTTGGTTCAAACTGCCCAACACCGGGGAGGCATATTCGAGAAGTGGGCGTATTTTGGTACAATATATCGTGATACCAATCTCTTGCAAACCCCTTGTAACCCATTGTAAACACTTTTAACCTCCTGTAACCCCGTCCGACCTCCTGTAACAATCGGTATCCCCCTGTATCCCCTTGTAACCCGTGATAAAACCCTTTGTAACATCATGTACCTCGGTGTAACCCCTCTAACCTCCTGTAACCCCCTCTAATTCACGGTAACACTATCTTGGCAAGAATCTGGGCAAGAATTAGTACGGGAATCTTGGAAAGAATTCTGGTAAGAATTAGTACGGGAATCTTGGAAAGAATCTTGGCAAGAATTACTACGGTAATCTTGGCAAGAATCTTGGTAAGAATTACTACGGGAATCTTGGAAAGAATTCTGGTAAGAATTAGTACGGGAATCTTGGCAAGAACTACTATGGGAATCTTGACAAGAATCTTGGTAAGAATTACTACGGGAATCTTGGCAAGAATATTGGTAAGAATTACCACGGGAATCTTGGTAAGTATTACGACGGGAATCTTGGCAAGAATCCTGGTAACAATTACTACGACGTACTACGGGAATCTTGGCAAAAATATTGGTAAGTATTACGACGGGAATCTTGGCAAGAATCCTGGTAACAATTACTACGACGTACTACGGGAATCTTGGCAAAAATATTGGTAAGAATTACAACGGGAATATTGGCAAGAATCTTAACAAGAATTACTACAGGAATCTTGGCAAGAATCTTGGCAAGAATTACTACGGAAATCTTGACAAGAATCTTGGTAAGAATTACTACGGGAATGTTGGCAAGAATCTTGGCGAGAATTACTACGGGAATGTTGGCAAGAATCTTGGCAAGAATTACTACGCGAATGTTGGCAAGAATCTTGGCAAGAATCTTGGCAAGAATTACTACGGGAATCTTGGCAAGAATCTTGGTAATAATTACTGCAGGAATCTTGGCAAGAATCTTGTTAAGAATTACTACGGGAATCTTGGCAAGAATCTTGCCAAGAATTACTACGGGAATCCTGGCAAGAATCTTGGTAAGAATTACTACGGGAATCTTTGCAAGAATATTGGCAAGAATTACTACGGGAATCTTGGCAAGAATCTTGGCAAGAATTAGTACGGAAATCTTGGCAAGAATGTTGGTAAAATACTAAAACACTACGGGAATCTTGGCAGGAATCTTGGCAAGAATTACTGCGGGAATCTTGGCAAGAATCTTGCTAAGAATTACCCTAAAATTCCAAAAATAAGCCCCGGGGCTTATATTTTTCAAAGCCCCTTTTTGAGGGGCTTATTTTTGGAGGGGCTTCTCTATGGAGGGAAATTTGCGTTTCAAACCCGATGGGGCTAGCCTTATAGTTGGAAGTGAATTTACCGTTTTTGCTTTGTTTTACTTTGTATTTGAGGGCAATTTTCCAAGTACAAGCCCCCGGGGGCTAATCTTTGGAGGGGCAATTTAACGGAGGGTTTTTTGCGTTGCCGGTTTGGGGGGCTTGTATTTGGAGGGGCTTGTACATAGAGGGGCTTATTTTTCGGAATTTTACGGCACTACGGGAATCTTGGCAAGAATCTTGGTAAGAATTACCACGGGAATCTTGGCAAGAATCTTGGCAAGAATTACTACGGGAATCTTGGCAAGAATCTTGGCAAGAATTACTACGGGAATCTTGGCAAGAATCTTGGCAAGAATTACTACGGGAATCTTGGCAAGAATCTTGGCAAGAATTACTACGGGAATCTTGGCAAGAATCTTGGTAAGAATTACTACGGGAATCTTGGCAAGAATCTTGGCAAGAATTACTACGGGAATCTTGGCAAGAATCTTGGCAAGAATTACTACGGGAATCTTGGCAAGAATCTTGGTAAGAATTACTACGGGAATCTTGGCAAGAATCTTGGCAAGAATTACTACGGGAATCTTGGCAAGAATCTTGGTATTGTAAGAATTACTACGGGAATCTTGGCATCTACCTCATCTACCTGGGGTCCCTTACCACCATGTAAACAGGTCCTAAGAAGAAGTTTCACGTCTTAGTCGTGCAAAACAACGGCAAGGAAATGTACAAAAAAGTGTGCTGCAGGTGAAAAGTTGTTTTTATGCTAATTAGAAAAAAGTGTGCTGCACAAGCAAAGTTGTTTTTTAGCTAATTAGATGTTTTGTTTTTGTTTCATACCGCTCTCGTTGTTTTAACCCGCTCTTTAGTATTACTCGATTTTATATTTTCTTTGAGGGAACTATAAATATTAAAGAGCGCTTCGCTCTTAGCCCTGGCTAAATCTATATATTAATCATATATGAAGTACTTCCCGTTACCACGAAAAATGGTGCTGTTCTATTAAAGACACTGAAGGCTCGAGATTTCTTAAAACGTCATTCTGGGCCATTTTTATTAATTCTTCGCTCGTTTGTTTGTTTGGTTTTTAGTAGCTGCCTGATGAGCATCATTAAGCGTGACGGTAGCTAAGTGTCCAATTTCTCAAAGAAGCGAGTAAGGTGATGTACTTCGTTTCCGAATTCAGCTTGTTGCTCGTGGAACTGGAAAAATCGCCGCTCCGAAACGAAGTAGCTTTCTTTAATCTTTAATCACAGTTCGTAACCATACATAACTGATACAAATGAACTAATACTAACATATACAATCGAACAAAAATACAAAAATGGTTAACAGGACGGTAGTAGGGGGAAACCAAATTCCCATGCTAAGACATACCTTCCAAAAAAGAAAAAAGAAAAAAAAGAAAAATAATAATTAATTAATATATAAACATATATTAAAAGACTATAAATTAGACTATAAATTATAAACCTAGATGCCTAATAATAATGCATAAACTTTTTTTTTTTTTTTTTTTTTTTTTTTTTTTTGATATAATTCTTTATTGAAACAAATTGACATTAATACAGCAAATTAGTTACTTACCTACATAATTATAATGTTACAACTAATACTACTAATACTAATAATATAATACAACAAATTAACACTGATATTCAAACAAACTAGAAATGTTTACAAAATATAATGTAAATGATATATTAATTACATACAGAAAGTGGATGCATATTAAAACCTTTAAATAGTTAAGCATCTACAAGAGGCGACACTATCCATTTAGCTTCAAAGAAATCGTTTGTTTTTTTACTATGCATACTTATATATTTTTCCGTTTCATATTTTACAGCAATTTTCTTTTTAAATCCATATATATTCGGAAGAATTTGACTTCTTCTACAATCCCACAAGTACAATTTCCCAATCATAATTAGATAGTTTAGAAGCTTAGCAGAAGGGGAGTTTTGTCGTATCATTCCAACTAAAACATCTTGCAACGAAAGGCGAATGTTTTCCTTTAAAAGTTGGTGCCAGAATACTTCGAAGTCACGCCAGAAATCTACCGAGAAAGGACAAAGATATAGGAAGTGATATAGTGTTTCTGGTTCAGATGAACAAAATGAGCACGAGTCATTCAATTTAAAGCCAATTTTGTAAAGTTTAGCATTAGTATAGAGAATGGAGTTAAGAATTTTGTATTGAAATGCCTTAACATATGCTTCAAGAGCAACACTATGCGGGATCATAAAAATTTGTTTAACTTCCTCGAGTGTGAAATGAAATTCATTTTGCAGCTTGTTTACATTAGTTGGAAAGAGAGCCTTTCTACTTACAAGTAAAGTATAATAGTCTTTAGATTTCTTCTTTGTGACATCAAATATATTATCGTCAATTTTTAGAGAAAGTTCACCTGTTGTTGATTTATGAGTACAAATTTTTAAAATGGAAGGGATGGAGTGTCGAAGACCTGCCCAAACTAAAAAATTAGTTTTAGAAATCTTGTTAGAAACTAAGGAAAAGGAATCTTTGTTATTTAAGTCAAAGGATAGATCGCTGATGTGAACTACACCAGCTTCGAAATAGCTTTTATAATAAACTGTTTTATTATTAATGAGTATTTGTTTGTTATTCCAAAGAATATAACGCCAGTCTTTTTCCGAAGAGAACGTATCTCTAAATTCTGACCACCACTGCAGTAATTCTAGATAGAATAGAGAAATATTCAGTGGAAGGATACTAACATCATAATTGCAATGAAACAAGAAAAGGCCGCCAAAGCGTTCTAGATGATGTGTCAGATACCTTTTCCAGGTGCCATCATTTGAGCTAGCTATTCTTTTTAGCCATGCCAATCGAAGCGATATTATCATGCTGTCAAAATCAATCATCTTTAATCCTCCGTTGGAGTATTCATTTATCACCGATCTGCGTGTGACTTTATCACGACCATTCCATAAGAATTGAAATAATAACTGGTTTAACTGATTTACAAATTCTTTTGGGGTAGGTATTAAAGATGACACATAAACAAATTTAATAGAAAGTCCTCTAGAGGACCAAATTCTAGTCAGGTTTTTAATACTGTCTAATCTTTCTATGAAATTCTTTTCAAGAAGCAATTTTTGATCATACGTGTAATAAATTCCTAAAGCCTTTATCGGTTCGTTAGGCCATTTAATTCCAAAAGGCTGTGCTTTGCAGTTCCTTGAAGAACCTATCCACATAGCTTCCGTTTTAGAACAATTAATCTTTAAGCCAGAGACAATCTTGAAATCATCTAACAGCCTAAAAAGAGCAGTAGCAGAGCTTGTGTCGGCAAGTATTGCTGTCGTATCATCTGCGTATTGAAGAATTTTGTCTCCTCACTCCCAATAGAGATACCATTGATATCTTTATTTTGTCGAATCGCAATTGCTAATGTTTCTATAGTAACTACAAAGAGGTAAGGAGAGAGCGGGTCCCCCTGCCGTACCCCACGTTCAAGATTAAAGTATTCAGATGAAAGTCCGTTGTTTATCACACAGCTTTGTATGTTTCTGTAGAACGTTTGAACCCAATGGATGAAATTAGGGCCAAAATTGAAGGATTTCAAACAATAGAGAAGAAATTCCCATTCTACGCTATCAAATGCCTTTTCAAAATCAATAAATATCATTAGTCCTGGAATACTTTCTTTTGCAGTGAAATCCATAATATCGAAAACTGATCTAATTGTTTCGCCGATATATCGGTCTTTCACGTATCCAGTTTGGTTATGGTGTATAATATTTGGAAGAACATTTTTAATTCTAGTGGCGATCACTTTAGACATAATTTTTGTGTCAACGTTTACGAGAGAGATTGGACGCCAGTTCTCAATATATGAACGATCTTTTCCTTTTTTTTCTATTAGAGTAATTACCGCTTGTTTTTGAGAACAAGACATTTCACCTTTTTCAAAGCTTTCGTTCACGCATTTAAGAAAAGGATCGCTTATTAAAGGCCAGAACACTTTGTAGAATTCTATAGGAATTCCGTCGTTCCCGGGAGTTTTGTTGGTTTGAAAGCTTTCGAGGATATTGTAACATTCCTCAGCTGAAATTTTGCCTTCGCAGGTCAACTTTTGTTCTTCGGTTAATTGAGGTATATCCAAATTCTCTAGAAACTTTACAATGTTCTGACGGGTTTCCGCATCACTATTTGAACTTTTGTATAACTCTCGATAAAAACGTTTTTGTTCTTGAAGAATGTCATAGGGATCTGTCTTTACGACGCCGCTGATTACTAGTTTCCTTATATGCTTTTTTACATGATTTCTTTTTTCTAAGTTTAGGAAATATTTGGTACTTTTCTCGCCGTGTTCATGCCAACGTGCTCGGGCGCGGATTATTATTCCGTTGACTTTTTCATCATAAAATGATTCGAGCTTATCCTTAGCCGCATTTAAATTGTTGCCATTCGAATCATTGGGATTCGTTTCGAAAACCTGTTTCGCTTCAGTATATTCTTTTTCAAGTTTTGATCCTCTTTCGTTTCTCTCCTTTGCCTTCTTTTTGGAATATTTTATAGCATGAGCTCTTATGTTATATTTTATCCAGTCCCAGATGTTACGGTGGTCGGAAAGTTCTTTTCGGCCTTCCGTGATCCAAATTGGTACCATTTTTGTAAGGTCATCAATGTACTCATCATCCTCCAATATGGAGGTGTTCATCTTCCAGAACCCAGGACCCTTAGCCTCTTTGTCCACGTTCCCAAATTCTAAATAAATAGCAGAATGGTCAGTTCTGATGGCGGGGATTATGTTTGTGGCTTTGACCCAGTCATGTAAATTGTTAGAAATCAACCAGTAATCAAGGCGACAAAATATCGGCGGAGATCGTTTACTCCAGGTAAAACTTTTAGTTTGCGGGTTTTTAACTCTCCATATATCTACAAGATCTAGTTGACTTTGGACATCGTTGATGAAATTTATCACAGATTTCCTAGGCGTCATTATGCCACCTTTTTTGTCCAATGTAGGATTCAGAGGACAATTGAAATCGCCTCCAATCACAATATTTTCTTCTGAATCTAAATTTTCGGTCTGCAGCTTAGATAACACATTTTTGAGGAATTTAATGATGTCTTCGTCTTTGTTTGGTGCATAAATGTTTACAAGAACATACATTTTATCTTTGATAGCGGCTTTAACAACGATATACCTCCCCGATGTATCTACAATTTGAGAGTGAATAACGCAATCAAGACCTTTTTTGATTAAGATTGCAACACCTCGAGAGTTTGAGCTCCCATGGGAGCAAATAAGTTCTGCACCCCATTCGTTTTTCCATTTTAACTGTGTTGACAATGTCGAATGAGTTTCTTGCAGGAATATTATATCCGAGTTTCGTTTTCGACACCACGTGAAAATCGTTCGCCTTTTTCTGAAATTGCTTAGTCCCCTCGCATTGAGAGATAGTAGATTAAGAGAATGATCGGTCATTAGAGCTGAATCGGGGAAGTGGTATTATAGAAGAAGTCATATAAAATGAAAATGAAATCGATGGTATAGCAGAGTGCAAGAAAATATAGTGCACATAAACGATAATATTCGCCCTAAAACAAATTATTAATCTACAGAAAAACATACAGTAACATATCAAGTAAGAAGTTTCCAGAGCATTCACATTTCTAATTAAACAAGGAGGGTTAAGTAGTTTAACACTTATTACACACATAAACCTTAAACTAAACTTAACTATTGATGTGCTGTCGCGCTGTGACCGCTTTGGCTTTAGTTTCCGCTGTTTCTTGTGTCCATAATGAGACCTTAGTATGGGAGATTGGTTGTTTCTTCACCTCTGTAGATTTGCCCGTTTATAATTAGCTTATCAACTTTGAAATAGGCTGTTTGCTTTCTCTGTTTGGCCTTTTTCAAGATGGGATATAACGTTTTCTGTATCTCATCAATTTCCCGGGGGAAATCATTCGCGATTGAAATGTTAGTGTTTTTCAAGTTTTTAACAAAAGACCAAACATACTCCTTGTCTTGAAAGAAGCTAAATTTAGCTATAATAGGCCTAGGTTTGGATAATGCATAAACTTATATTAAAGACACTATGCCTAATATTTTAAGGTAAATTATGAGCGAAGGTACTTAATCAGTGAAACTTTAAAAGACTGAAGGCTAGGAGATGACATTACTTCAGAAGGCAAAGAGTTCCAATCATTAATATATCTATGAAAAAATGAATATTTAAAATAATTTGTACGGGCAACTTTAGGCCTTATTTTATACTCATGCTTACTTCTAGTTCGAGTTATTCCAATAATATCAAAGTAATGATGGCAATTGATATCACAGTAACCAAATATAATCTTATACGTTTGAACTAGGCTAAGATATTTCCGTCTCAGTTCTAAAGAGTCCCATTTTAACTCTAAAAGTCTTTCAGGATATTCTTTGTCGGGGCCACATATTAGTCGGGACGCTCTTCTCTGAATTGCTTCGATTGCCTTGGTGTGTTTCACCAGATAAGGATTCCAGACTGGGCAGGCGTACTCGAGGATAGGTATCACTAGCGCCTTGAAAGCTGTCTTGATACCAGTCTTGTTTGAATAACCAAATGTCCTTTTAATCAAGCCCAACACCTTGTTAGCTTTAGCACAAATTGAGTTAATGTGATAATCCCATGATAAGGACGACTCCAACCAAAGTCCCAGGTGTTTGTGGTGGTCCACTTCCGGTAGTAAGATATTATTCAACGAATATTGACATCTTATTGGATCATTCTTCCGTGTAATGTGTAGGACTTCGCACTTCTCGGTCTTAAGAGTAACAAGCCAACTCTTGCACCATTCAGAGGCAGATGTCAAATCCTCTTGAAGTAGATCGCAATCCGATCTATTTTCTATGTGTCGATGAAGGACAGTATCGTCAGCAAACAAATCTGAGTTGCAGGTTACTGAGTAAAGAAGATCGTTGATGTATGCAAGGAACAGCAAAGGCCCAAGTATACTGCCTTGGGGCACACCAGATGTAACACTTAACCAGTCAGATGCTTGACCCTCAATCACTATACACGCTGCTTTGGGATTCGACTAATGACGAATTTCTTGACCTACCACGGCACACTTTGGAAATTGCGACCACTTAAAATCACTACACGAGCGAAATTTTCGCGGTAGGTGGGAGTGGCTGTGGGTTTAGTAAAAATAGGGAAAAAGTGGGGGAAGGAACGAACGCCGTCAAAAATTTTGCCTTTCTCCTAGCATGAAATACGGTCGTGATGCTGAAAATGAAGGCAAGGTAAGGATGCACTAGAAAAAAAGGCTGCAGCTCTTCCCGGGAAAAAATACCAAAAAAAAAACTTCACAGACAAAACAAGGCCTGAATTTTAAATAATAAATAATGCATTTTGTTTTGCAACCATAACTTAAGCAAAAAACAACTCCGAACACACAAAAAATTTTTCTATAACGATAAAAACGCCCTTTTCGCAAAGAGAGGATTCTCCACAACATATTTAGACACGCTTTGGCTGGAAAGAAAAGAAACGAGGAAAAGAGCTTTTAAACATGAGCCCCTAAAAGTCCCGCAGGCCGACCATTTCAGAGTACAACAAAACAGAGGAAAAAGGTAACTATTTGCCGAGTTAGGATTTTGAGTTGGATTTCCAGTTGGATGTCGGGTGGAATGTTTCAGTTGGGATTCGAGTTCTATGTTCACTCGAAAGCCTCTGTAACCCCCTGTGACCCCTTGTAATGCCCTAAAACCCCTGTAACCTCCTGAAAGCCCTGTTACCCCTCTGCAATCCCTTGTAACCCACTGCAACCCCATGTACCCCCTGTAACTCCGTGTAACCCCCCGTAATGCCCTAAAACCCCCTGTAACCTCCTGTAACCCCCGTAACCCCGTGCAATCCCTTGTAACCCCCTGTAACCCCATGTAACCCCTTGAAAGTCCTTGTTACCCCTTGTAACTCCCTGTAACCCCCTGTAACCCCTTGTAGACCCCTGTAACCCCTTATAACCCCCTGTAACCCCTTGTAACCCCCTGTAACCCCTTGTAACCCTGTAACCCCTCTTGTAACCCCCTGTAACCCCTTGTAACCCCCTGTAACCCCTTGTAACCCCATGTTACCCATTGTAACCCCCTGTAATCCCATGTAACCCTTTGTAACCCCCTGTAACTCCATGTAACCCCTTGTCACCCCTTGTAACCCTCAGTAAACCTTTTTAACCCCCTGTAACCCTTTGTAAATTCATGTAACCCCTTGTAACCCCATGTAGCCCCCTCTAACGCCATGTGATCCCTTGTAACCCTCTGTAACCCATTATAAGCCACTGTAACCCTGTGTAACCCCCTCTTACTCCGGTGAATTAAGGAATGGGTCCTCGTTACATGCGGGGTTTTTTTAATTGAGCTTGTTTTTTCCGGTATCTTCCTTTATTTTAATCTTAGACCGCTGTGTTTAAGACCAGAACCACTTTGGACCTTAAATACTCCGGTTTTTTAGATCACGTGACCAGCCACGCCCATAATTAAGCAAAATTTCAAACTTTGCAGATTACACCAGTTTACTGAATGTGACCACAATCGTTTTTCCTTCCATAATATTTCATTTACAGTCAAATAAGCTAAATTAATCTGGGATTTGTGAAATGATCCATTCCCTCGAAATTATTAGATATTTTTCTCTCGTCCCAGTCTCCCTCTTAACAAGAAATGTTGTAGTTTACAAAACGTAGATAATTTAAGAAAACCCCGATTAATTCCATAAACTTTGTGTCAATAGTCATTGACATGAAATTAAATTACAAGTGTTATTTATAAAGTGGTGTAAATTTGGATTGAAATAAAAAGTCAAAAATAGGTGTGACGTGTCACGTGACACAGATGATACTTTAGTAATAATGAAAAACGAATGTTTATGGGGAGTAGATATTGAATTTAAAATATTAATGCGAAAGGTAAAATCCCCACTAAACCAGACCACCCCCCTCCAAATTTGCAGTGCCCCATTCCTTAATTCACCGGAGTACTCCTTGTAACCCCCTGTAACCCCATGTACAACCTGTAACTGCGTGTAACCTCCTGTAATGCCCTAAAACCCCCTGTAACCTCCTGTAACCCCCGTAAACCCCGCAATCCCTTGTAACCTACGGTCGGTCATTTTTTTATCTTGTCCACACTTTAAAGGAGATATTTTGCAAAAAGCCACCCCTCTTTTTGGGTTTATTGGATATCCCAATATGCAAGACATACAAGTCATTCTGTCTGAAAGGTTATGAAGCGGCAATAAAAGGCTAGGCTTCAAAGAGAGCTTAACGAGCTGAAATTGGGCTAAACTGCTTGAAGAGATCAAAGACTGTCAGAAGAGCTAAGACCACAGAAAATCAATAAACAGGAATTACGATTGGCAACAGATCGTCTTTATAACCACAAACAGGATAATATACACAAATAAACATACACAAACAACAAGGAAGAATCCTCCACAACATATTTAGATAGGCTTTCACTAGAAAAAAAAGAAACGAAAAACACAGCTTCAGAACATGAGCCCTAACAATCCTGCAGGCCGACCATTTCAGAGTACAAAAAACCAGTGGAAAACGGTACTTATTTGCCGAGTGAGGATTTTGAGTTGGATTTCCAGCTGAATGTGACGTACAATGTTTCAGTTGGGATTCGAGTTTTATGTCCACTCAAAAATCCCTGTAACCCCCTGTAATCCCTTGTAACCACCTCTAACCCCTTGTAACTCCCCGTAACCCTCAGTAACCCCCTGTAAGCCTTTGTAACCCTCTGTAGCCCCCTGTAACCCCCTGTAACCCCTTGTAACCCCCTGTAACCCCCTGTAACCCCTTGTAACCCCTTGTAACCCCCTGTAACCCCATGTAACCCATTGTAACCCCTTGTAACCCCCTGTAACCCTCTGTAACCCTTTGTAACCCCCTGTAACCCTTCGTAACCCCATGTAACCCCTTGTAACCCCCTGTAACCCCTTATAACCCCCTGTAACCCCTTGGAACCCCCTGTAGCCGTTGGTAACCCCCGGTAGCCTCTTGTAACTAGCTGTAACCCCTTGCAACCCCATGTTACCCATTCTAACCCGCTGTAACCCCTTGTAACCCCTGTAACCCGATGTAACCCCATGTAACCCCTTGTAACCCCCTGTATCCCCTTGTAACCCCGCGTAACCTTTGTAACCCTTTGTAACCCCCTGTATCCCCTTGTAAACCCCGATCACCCCTGGTAATCCCCTCTAAGCCTTTGTATCCTCCAGTAACCTCTTGTAACCCTTTGTAACCCCCACCAAAACCATGGACTAACCCCTTTGGAAAAAGTACCAACTTTGTGCGTTTTTGAAACCGATGTTTTCGTTGCTCAGAAAGGCTTGTTTGCTATATAAAACGTCGAAAATCGTTTTTCACGATTCATTTTCACGATCTATCACATGGGAATACAGGGGGTTACAAGGGGTTACAGGGGGTTACAAGGGGTTAAGAGGGATTACAAGAGGTGAGGGGGGTGACAAGGGGTTACAGCGGGTAACAAAGGATTACAGAAACCTTTTTCTAACTAGAACGTTCCCAAATACTTTTTATTGGTCTATTTTCCATAAAAACCAAAGTTAAAAGAAATCACAAATTTTTGACCAAAACGATGGACTAACCCCTTTGGAAAAATTCTAATTTTGCGTTCTTCGTAAACAGTTCTTTTTATAGTCTTCAAAGGCTTCTTTTTTATCTAGAACGTCAGCAAACAGTTTTTCTCGATCTATTTTTGATAAAGACAAAAGATGAAAAAACTTCAACTTTTTGACGAAAATCATCGACTATCCACTTTGCAAAAATGCCAATTTTGCCTTCTTTTTAAATCCAGGTTTATATTGACTAGAAAGGCTTGTTTTCTAACGAGAACGTCACCAAATACTTTTTCTGGGTGTATTTTGCATAAAACGAAACGTTAACAAAATTTCAAATTTTTGACCAAAACCATGGACTAACCCCTTTGGTAAAAATGCCAATTTTGTGGGTTTTTCAAACCGATGTTTTCGTTGTTCAGAAAGGCTTGTATGCTATATAAAACGTCGAAAATCGTTTATGCACGATTTATTTTCACGATCTATGACATGGGAATACATG
Source organism: Porites lobata (assembly GCA_942486035.1). Taxonomy (NCBI): domain Eukaryota; kingdom Metazoa; phylum Cnidaria; class Anthozoa; order Scleractinia; family Poritidae; genus Porites; species Porites lobata. The sequence goes on from CALNXK010000004.1 coordinate 7,593,708, forward strand.
GGGTTACAAGGGGTTACAGGGGGTTACAAGGGGTTAAAGGGGGTTACAAGGGGTTACAAAGGGTTACAAGGGGTTACAAGGAGTAACAAGGGGTGACAGGGAGTGACAAGGGGTTATGGGTGGGTTACAAAGGATTATACAAACTTTTTTCTAACTAGAATGTTCCCAGATACTTTTTCTTCGTCTATTTTGCATAAAACCAAAGTTGAAAAAATCTCAAATTTTTGACCAAAACGATGGACTAACCCCTTTGGAAAAATTCGAATTTTGCGTTTTTCGTAAACAGTCGTTTTTATAGTCTTTAATGGCCTCTTTTTTATCTAGAACGTCAGCAAACAGTATTTCTCGATCTATTTTTGATAAAGACAAAAGATGAAAAAACTTTAACTTTTAGACCAAAATCATGGACTATCCCCTTTACAAAAATGCCAATTTTTCCTTCTTTTTAAATCCAGTTTTATATTGTCTAGAAAGGCTTGTTTTCTAACGAGAACGTCACCAAATACTTTTTCTGGGTCTCTTTTCAATAAAACGAAACGTTGATAAAATTTCAAATTTTTGACCAAAACCATGGACTAACCCCTTTGGAAAAAATGACATTTTCGTGGGTTTTTGAAACCGATGTTTTCGTTGTTCAGAAAGCCTTGTTTGCTATATAAAACGTCGAAAATAGTTTTTTCACGATTTATTTTCACGATCTATGACATGGGAATACATGGGGTTACCGGGGGTTACAGGGGGTTACAAGGGGTTACATGGGAGTTACAAGGGGTTACAAGGGGTTACAGGGGGTTACAAAGGGTTACAAGGGGTGACAGGGGGTGACAAGGGGTTACGGTGGGTTACAAAGGATTATAGAAACTTTTCTCTAAGTAGAACGTTCCCCGATACTTTTTCTTGGTCTATTTTGCATAAAAACCAAAGTTGAAGAAATCTCACATTTTTGACCAAAACGATGGACTAACCCGTTTGGAAAAATTCTAATTTTGCGTTTTTCGTAAACAATCGTTTTTATAGTCTTTAATGGCCTCTTTTTTATCTAGAACGTCAGCAAACAGCGTTTTTCGATCTATTTTTTATTAAAAACAAAAGATGAAAAAACTTTAACTTTTTGACCAAAATCATGGACTATCCCCTTTACAAAAATGCCAATTTTGCCTTCTTTTTAAATCCAGGTTTATATTATCTAGAGAGGCTTGTTTTCTAACGAGAACGTCACCAAATACTTTTTCTGGGTGTATTTTGCATAAAACGAAACGTCAACAAAATTTCAAATTTTTGGCCACAACCATGGACTAACCCCTTTGGTAAAAATACCAATTTGGTGGGTTTCTGAAACCGATGTTTTTGTTGTTCAGAAAGGCTTGTTTGCTATATAAAACGTCGAAAATCGTTTATGCACGATTTATTTTCACGATCTATGACATGGGAATACATGGGGTTACCAGGGGTTACAGAGGGTTACAAGGGGTTACAAGGGGTGACAGGGGGTTTACAAGGGGTTACGGTGGGTTACAATAAATTATGGAAACTTTTTTCTAACTAGAACGTTCCCAGATACTTTTTCTTGGTCTATTTTGCATAAAAACCAAACTTGAAGAAATCTCAAATTTTTGACCAAAACTATGGAGTAACCCCTTTGGAAAAATTCTAATTTTGCGTTTTTCGTAAACAGTCGTTTTTATAGTCTTTAATGGCCTCTTTTTTATCTAGAACGTCAGCAAACAGTGTTTCTCGAGCTATTTTTGATAAAGACAAAAGATGAAAAAACTTTAACTTTTAGACCAAAATCATGGACTATCCCCTTTACAAAAATGCCAATTTTTCCTTCTTTTTAAATCCAGTTTTATATTGTCTAGACAGGCTTGTTTTCAAACAATAACGTCACCAAATATTTTTTCTGGGTCTCTTTTCAATAAAACGAAACGTTGACAAAATTTCAAATTTTTGACCAAAACCATGGACTAACCCCTTTGGAAAAAATGACAATTTTGTGGGTTTTAGAAACCGATGTTTTCGTTGTTCAGAAAGCCTTGTTTGCTATATAAACCGTCGAAAATAGTTTTTTCACGATTTATTTTCACGATCTATGACATGGGTATACATGGGGTTACCGGGGGTTACAGGAGGTTACAAGGGGTTACATGGGATTACAAGGGGTTACAAGGGGTTACCAGGGGTTACAGGGGGTTACAAAGGGTTACAAGGGGTGACAGGGGGTGACAAGGGGTTACGGTGGGTTACAAAGGATTATAGAAACTTTTCTCTAAGTAGAACGTTCCCCGATACTTTTTCTTGGTCTATTTTCCATAAAAACCAAAGTTGAAGAAATCTCAAATTTTTCACCAAAACGATGGACTATCCCCTTTGGAAAAACTCTAATTTTGCGTTTTTCGTAAACAGTCGTTTTTATAGTCTTTAATGGCCTCTTTTTTATCTAGAACGTCAGCAAACAGTTTTTCTCGATCTATTTTTGATAAAGACAAAACATGAAAAAACTTCAACTTTTTGACCAAAATCATGGACTATCCCTTTGAGAAAAAGGCCAAGTTTGCCTTCTTTTTAAATCCATGTTTATATTGTCTAGAAAGGCTTCGTTTCTAAAGAGAACGACACCAAATACTTTATCTGGGTGTATTTTGCATAAAACGAAACGTTAACAAAATTTCAAATTTTTGACCAAAACCATGGACTAACCCCTTTGAAAAAAATGCCAATTTTGTGGGTTTTTGAAACCGATGTTTTTGTTGTTCAAAAAGGCTTGTTTGCTTTATAAAACGTCGAAAACAGTTTTTTCACGATTTATTTTCACAATCTATGACATGGGAGTACATGGGGTTACAAGGGGTTACACTGGGTTACAAGGGGTTACAGGGGGTTACAAGGGGTTACCAGGGGTTACAGGGGGTTACAAGGGGTTACAAGGGGTGACAAGCGGTGACAAGGGCGTTACGAGGGGTTACAAAGGATTATAGAGACTTTTTTCTAACTAGAACGTTCCCAGATACTTTTTCTTGGTCTGTTTTGCATAAAAACCAAAGTTGAAGAAATCTCAAATTTTTGACCAAAACGATGGACTAACCCCTTTGGAAAAATTCTAATTTTGCATTTTTCGTAAACAGTCCTTTTTATAGTCTTTAATGGCCTCTTTTTTATCTGAAACGTCAAGAAACAGTTTTTCTCGATCTATTTTTGATAAAGACAAAAGATGAAAAAACTACAACTTTTTTAGGAAAATCATGGACTATCCACTTTGCAAAAATGCCAATTTTGCCTTCTTTTTAAATCCAGGTTTATATTGTCTAGAAAGGCTTGTTTTCTAACGAGAACGTCACCAAATACTTTTTCTGGGTGTATTTTGCACAAAACGAAACGTTAACAAAAATTTCAAATTTTTGACCAAAACCATGGACTAACCCCTTTGAAAAAAATGCCAATTTTGTGGGTTTTTGAAACCGATGTTTTTGTTGTTCAGAAAGGCTTGTTTGCTTTATAAAACATCGAAAATAGTTTTTTTACGATTTATTTTCACGATCTATGACATGGGAATACATGGGGTTACAAGGGGTTACACTGGGTTACAAGGGGTTACAGGGGGTTACAAGGGGTTACAAGGGGTTACAAGGGGTTACAAGGGGTTACAAGGGGTGACAGGCGGTGACAAGGGGTTACGGGGGGTTACAAAGGATTATAGAGACTTTTTTCTAAGTAGAACGTTCCCAGATACTTTTTCTTGGTCTATTTTGCATAAAAACCAAAGTTGAAGAAATCTCATATTTTTCACAAAAACGATGGACTAACCCCTTTGGAAAAATTCTAATTTTGCGTTTTTTGTAAACAGTCGTTTTTATAGTCTTTAATGTTTTTTTTTTTATCTAGAACGTCAGCAAACAGTTTTTCTCGATCTATTTTTGATAAAGACAAAAGATGAAAAAACTTCAACTTTTTTACCAAAATCATGGACTATCCCCTTTGCAAAAATGCCAATTTTGCCTTCTTTTTAAATTCACGTTTAGGTTGTCTAGAAAGCCTTGTTTTCTAACGAGAACGTCACCAAATACTTTTTCTGGGTGTCTTTTGCATAAAACGAAACGTTAATAAAAATTTCAAATTTTTAACCAAAACCATGGACTAACTAACCCCTATGGAAAAAATGCCAATTTTGTGGGTTTTTGAACCCGATGTTTTTGTCGTTCAGAAAGGCTTGTTTCCTATATAAAACGTCGAAAATAGTTTTTTCGCGAGTTATTTTCACGATCTATGACATGGGAATACATGGGGTTACAAGGGGTTACAGGGGGTTACAAGAGGTTACATGGGGTTACAAGGGGTTACAAGGGTATACAGGGGGTTACAAGGGTTTACTAGGGGTTACAAGGGGTGACAGGCGGTGACAAGCGGTTACGGTGGGTAACAAAGGATTATAGAAACTTTTTTCTAACTAGAACGTTCCCTAGATACTTTTCCTTGGTCTATTTTGCATAAAAACCCAAGTTGAAGAAATCTCAAATTTTTGACCAAAACGATGGACTAACGCCTTTGGAAAAATTCTAATTTTGCGTTTTTCGTAAAGAGTCGTTTTTATAGTCTTTAATGGCCTCTTTTTTATCTAGAACGTCAGCAAACAGTTTTTCTCGATCTATTTTTAATAAAGACAAAAGATGAAAAAACTTCAACTTTTTGACCAAAATCATGGACTATCCCCTTTGCAAAAATGCCAATTTTTCCTTCTTTTTAAATCCAGGTTTATATTGTCTAGAAAGGCTTGTTTTCTAACGAGAACGTCACCAAATACTTTTACTGGGTGTCTTTTGCTTAAAACGAAACGTTAACAAAATTTCAAATTTTCGACCAAAACCATGGACTAACCCCTTTGGAAAAAATGCCAATTTTGTGGGTTTTTGAAACCGATGTTTTTGTTGTTCAGAAAGGCTTGTTTGCTATATAAAACGTCGAAAATAGTTTTATCCCGATTTATTTTCACGATCTATGACATGGGAATAAATGGGGTTACCAGGGGTTACAGGGGGGTTAAAGGGGTTACAAGGGGTGACAGGCGGTGAAAAGGGGTAACGGTGGGTTACAAAGGATTATAGAAACTTTACTCTAAGTAGAAAGTTTCCAGATACTTTTTTGGTCTATTTTGCATAAAAACAAAAGTTGAAAAAACCTCAAATTCTTAACCAAAACGATGGACTAAGCTCTTTGGAAAAATTCTAATTTTGCGTTTTTCGTAAACAGTCGTTTTTATAGTCTTTAATGGCCTCTTTTTTATCTAGAACGTCAGCAAACAGTTTTTCTCGATCTATTTTTGATAAAGACAAAAGATGAAAAAACTTCAACTTTTTGACCAAAATCATGGACTATCCCCTTTGCAAAAATGCCAATTTTGCCTTCTTTTTAAATCCAGGTTTATATTGTTTAGAAAGGCTTGTTTTCTAACGAGAACGTCACCAAATTCTTTTTCTGGCTGTCTTTTGCATAAAACGAAACGTTACCAAAATTTCAAATTTTTGACCAAAACCATGGACTAACCCCTTTGGAAAAAATGCCAATTTTTTGGGTTTTTGAAACCGATGTTTTTGTTGTTCAGAAAGGCTTGTTTGCAATAAAAAACGCTGAAAATAGTTTTTTCACGATTTATTTTCACGATCTATGACATGGGAATACATGGGGTTACCAGGGGTTACAGAGGGTTACAAGGGGTTACAAGGGGTGACAGGGGGTTACAAGGGGTTACAAGGGGTTACAGGGGGTAACAAGGTGTTACAAGGGGTGACAGGCGGTGACAAGGGGTTACGGGGGGTTACAAAGGATTATAGACAGTTTTTTCTAACTAGAACGTTCCCGAGATACTCTTTCTTGGTGTATTTTGCATAAAAACCAAAGTTGAAAAAAGCTCAAATTTTTTTACCAAAACGATGGACTAACCCCTTTGGAAAAATTCTAATTTTGCGTTTTTCGTAAACAGTCGTTTTTATAGTCTTTAATGGCCTCTTTTTTATCTAGAACGTCAGCAAACAGTTTTTCTCGATCTATTTTTGATAAAGACAAAAGATGAAAAAACTTCAACTTTTTGACCAAAATCATGGACTATCCCCTTTGCAAAAATGCCAATTTTGCCTTCTTTTTAAATCCAGGTTTATATTGTCATGAAAGGCTTGTTTTCTAACGAGAACGTCACCAAATTCTTTTTCTGGGTGTCTTTTGCATAAAACGAAACGTTAACAAAATTTCAAATTTTTTACCAAACCATGGACTAACCCCTTTGGAAAAAATGCCAATTTTGTGGGTTTTTGAAACCGATGTTTTTGTTGTTCAGAAAGGCTTGTTTGCAATAAAAAACGCCGAAAATAGTTTTTTCACGATTTATTTTCACGATCTATGACATGGAAATACATGGGGTTACCAGGGGTTACAGAGCGTTACAAGGGGTTACAAGGGGTGACAGGGGGTTTACAAGGGGTTACGGTGGGTTACAAAGGATTATAGAAACTTTTTTCTAAGTAGAACGTTCCCAGATACTTTTTCTTGGTCTATTTTGCATAAAAACCAAACTTGAAGAAATCTCAAATTTTTGACCAAAACGATGGACTCAGCCCTTTGGAAAAATTCTAATTTTGCGTTTTTCGTAAACAGTCGTTTTTATAGTCTTTAATGGCCTCTTTTTTATCTAGAACGTCAGCAAACAGTTTTTCTCGATCTATTTTTGATAAAGACAAAAGATGAAAAAACTTCAACTTTTTGACAAAAATCATGGACTATCCCCTTTGCAAAAGTGCCAATTTTTCCTTCTTTTTAAATCCACGCTTATGTTGTGTAGAAAGGCTTGTTTTCTAACGAGAACGTCACCAAATACTTTTACTGGGTGTCTTTTGCATAAAACGAAACGTTAACAAAATTTCAAATTTTTGACCAAAACCATGGACTAACCCCTGTGGAAAAAATGCCAATTTTGTGGGTTTTTGAAACCGATGTTTTTGTTGATCAGAAAGGGTTGTTTGCTATATAAAACGTCGAAAATAGTTTTTTCACTATTTATTTTCACGATCTATGACATGGGAATAGATGGGGTTACCAGGGGTTACAGGGGGTTACAAGGGGTTACATGGGGTTACAAGGGGTTACAAGGGGTTACAGGGGGTTACAAGGGGTTACAAGGGGTGACAGGCAGTGACAAGGGGTAACGGTGGGTTACAAACGATTATAGAAACTTTACTCTAAGTAGAACGTTTCCAGATACTTTTTCTTGGTCTATTTTGCATAAAAACCAAACTTGAAGAAATCTCAAATTTTTGACCAAAACGATGGACTCAGCCCTTTGGAAAAATTCTAATTTTGCGTTTTTCGTAAACAGTCGTTTTTATAGTCGTTAATGGCCTCTTTTTTATCTAAAACGTCAGCAAACAGGTTTTCTCGATCTATTTTTGATAAAGACAAAAGATGAAAAAACTTCAACTTTTTGACCAAAATCATGGACTATCCCCTTTGCAAAAATGCCAATTTTGCCTTCTTTTTAAATCCAGGTTTATATTGTCTAGAAAGGCTTGTTTTCTAACGAGAACGTCACCAAATACTTTTACTGGGTGTCTTTTGCATAAAACTAAACGTTAACAAAATTTCAAATTTTTGACCAAAACCATGGACTAACCCCTGTGGAAAAAATGCCAATTTTGTGGGTTTTTGAAACCGATGTTTTTGTTGATCAGAAAGGGTTGTTTGGTGTATAAAACGTCGAAAATAGTTTTTTCACTATTTATTTTCACGATCTATGACATGGGAATAGATGGGGTTACCAGGGGTTACAGGGGGTTACAAGGGGTTACATGGGGTTACAAGGGGTTACATGGGGTTACCGGGGGTTACAAAGGGGTTACAAGGGGTGACAGGCAGTGACAAGGGGTAACGGTGGGTTACAAACGATTATAGAAACTTTACTCTAAGTAGAACGTTTCCAGATACTTTTTCTTGGTCTATTTTGCATAAAAACCAAACTTGAAGAAATCTCAAATTTTTGACCAAAACGATGGACTAAACCCTTTGGAAAATTTCTAATTTTGCGTTTTTCGTAAACAGTCGTTTGTATAGTCTTTAATGGCCTCTTTTTTATCTAAAACGTCAGCAACAGTTTTTCTCGATCTATTTTTGATAAAGACAAAAGATGAAAAAACTTCAACTTTTTGACCAAAATCATGGACTATCCCCTTTGCAAAAATGCCAATTTTGCCTTCTTTTTAAATACAGGTTTATATTGTCTAGAAAGGCTTGTTTTCTAACGAGAACGTCACCAAATACTTTTACTGGGTGTCTTTTGCATAAAACGAAACGTTAACAAAATTTCAAATTTTTGACCAAAACCATGGACTAACCCCTTTGGAAAAAATGCCAATTTTGCCGGTTTTTGAAACCGACGTTTTTGTTGTTCAGAAAGGCTTGTTTGCTATATAAAACGTCGAAAATAGTTTTATCACGATTTATTTTCACGATCTATGACATGGGAATACATGGGGTTACCAGGAGTTACAGGGGGTTACAAGGGGTTACGTGGGGTTACAAGGGGTTACAACGGGTGACAGGCGGTGACAAGGGGTAACGGTGGGTTACAAAGGATTATAGAAACTTTTCTCTAAGTAGAACGTTTCCATATACTTTTTCTTGGTCTATTTTGCATAAAAACCAAACTTGAAGAAATCTCAAATTTTTGACCAAAACGATGGACTAACCCCTTTGGAAAATTTCTAATTTTGCGTTTTTTGTAAACAGTCGTTTGTATAGTCTTTAATGGCCTCTTTTTTATCTAAAACGTCAGCAAACAGTTTTTCTCGATCTATTTTTGATAAAGACAAAAGATGAAAAAACTTCAACTTTTTGACCAAAATCATGGACTATCCCCTTTGCAAAAATGCCAATTTTGCCTTCTTTTTAAATCCAGGTTTATATTGTCTAGAAAGGCTTGTTTTCTAACGAGAACGTCACCAAATACTTTTACTGGGTGTCTTTTGCATAAAACGAAACGTTAACAAAATTTCAAATTTTCGACCAAAACCATGGACTAACCCCTTTGGAAAAAATGCCAATTTTGTGGGTTTTTGAAACCGATGTTTTTGTTGTTCAGAAAGGCTTGTTTGCTATATAAAACGTCGAAAATAGTTTTATCCCGATTTATTTTCACGATCTATGACATGGGAATACATGGGGTTACCAGGGGTTACAGGGGGGTTAAAGGGGTTACAAGGGGTGACAGGCGGTGAAAAGGGGTAACGGTGGGTTACAAAGGATTATAGAAACTTTACTCTAAGTAGAAAGTTTCCAGATACTTTTTTGGTCTATTTTGCATAAAAACAAAAGTTGAAAAAACCTCAAATTCTTAACCAAAACGATGGACTAAGCTCTTTGGAAAAATTCTAATTTTGCGTTTTTCGTAAACAGTCGTTTTCATAGTCTTTAATGGCCTCTTTTTTATCTAGAACGTCAGCAAACAGTTTTTCCCGATCTATTTTTGATAAAGACAAAAGATGAAAAAACTTCAACTTTTTGACCAAAATCATGGACTATCCCCTTTGCAAAAATGCCAATTTTGCCTTCTTTTTAAATCCAGGTTTATATTGTTTAGAAAGGCTTGTTTTCTAACGAGAACGTCACCAAATTCTTTTTCTGGGTGTCTTTTGCATAAAACGAAACGTTACCAAAATTTCAAATTTTTGACCAAAACCATGGACTAACCCCTTTGGAAAAAATGCCAATTTTGTGGGTTTTTGAAACCGATGTTTTTGTTGTTCAGAAAGGCTTGTTTGCAATAAAATCGCCGAAAATAGTTTTTTCACGATTTATTTTCACGATCTATGACATGGGAATACATGGGGTTACCAGGGGTTACAGAGCGTTACAAGGGGTTACAAGGGGTGACAGGGGGTTTACAAGGGGTTACGATGAGTTACAAAGGATTATAGAAACGTTTTTCTAAGTAGAACGTTCCGAGATACTTTTTCTTGGTCTATTTTGCATAAAAACGAAACTTAAAGAAATCTCAAATTTTTGACCAAAACGATGGCCTAACCCCTTTGGAAAATTTCTAATTTTGCGTTTTTCGTAAACAGTCGTTTGTATAGTCTTTAATGGCCTCTTTTTTATCTAAAACGTCAGCAAACAGTTTTTCTCGATCTATTTTTGATAAAGACAAAAGATGAAAAAACTTCAACTTTTTGACCAAAATCATGGACTATCCCCTTTGCAAAAATGCCAATTTTGCCTTCTTTTTAAATCCGGGCTTATATTGTCTAGAAAGGCTTGTTTTCTAACGAGAACGTCACCAAATACTTTTACTGGGTGTCTTTTGCATAAAACGAAACGTTAACAAAATTTCAAATTTTTGACCAAAACCATGGACTAACCCCTTTGGAAAAAATGCCAATTTTGCCGGTTTTTGAAACCGATGTTTTTGTTGTTCAGAAAGGCTTGTTTGCTATATAAAACGTCGAAAATAGTTTTATCACGATTTATTTTCACGATCTATGACATGGGAATACATGGGGTTACCAGGGGTTACAGGGGGTTACAAGGGGTTACGTGGGGTTACAAGGGGTTACAAGGGGTTACAGGGGGTTACAAGGGATTACAACGGGTGACAGGCGGTGACAAAGGGTAACGGTGGGTTACAAAGGATTATAGAAACATTTCTCTAAGTAGAACGTTTCCATATACTTTTTCTTGGTCTATTTTGCATAAAAACCAAAGTTGAAGAAATCTCAAATTTTTGACCAAAACGATGGACTAACCCCTTTGGAAAAATTCTAATTTTGCGTTTTTCGTAAACAGTCGTTTTTATAGTCTTTAATGGCCTCTTTTTTATCTAGAACGTCAGCAAACAGTTTTTCTCGATCTATTTTTGATAAAGACAAAAGATGAAAAAACTTCAACTTTTTGACCAAAATCGTGGACTATCCCCTTTGCAAAAATGCCAATTTTGCCTTCTTTTTAAATACAGGTTTATATTGTCTAGAAAGGCTTGTTTTCTAACGAGAACGTCACCAAATACTTTTACTGGGTGTCTTTTGCATAAAACGAAACGTTAACAAAATTTCAAATTTTCGACCAAAACCATGGACTAACCCCTTTGGAAAAAATGCCAATTTTGTGGGTTTTTGAAACCGATGTTTTTGTTGTTCAGAAAGGCTTGTTTGCTATATAAAACGTCGAAAATAGTTTTATCCCGATTTATTTTCACGATCTATGACATGGGAATACATGGGGTTACCAGGGGGGGTTACATGGGGTTACCAGGGGTTACAGGGGTTACAAAGGGGTTTAAAAGGGGTTACAGGGGGGGTTAAAGGGGTTACAAGGGGTTACAAGGGGTGACAGGCGGTGAAAAGGGGTAACGGTGGGTTACAAAGGATTATAGAAACTTTACTCTAAGTAGAAAGTTTCCAGATACTTTTTTGGTCTATTTTGCATAAAAACAAAAGTTGAAAAAACCTCAAATTCTTAACCAAAACGATGGACTAAGCTCTTTGGAAAAATTCTAATTTTGCGTTTTTCGTAAACAGTCGTTTTTATAGTCTTTAATGGCCTCTTTTTTATCTAGAACGTCAGCAAACAGTTTTTCTCGATCTATTTTTGATAAAGACAAAAGATGAAAAAACTTCAACTTTTTGACCAAAATCATGGACCATCCCCTTTGCAAAAATGCCAATTTTGCCTTCTTTTTAAATCCAGGTTTATATTGTTTAGAAAGGCTTGTTTTCTAACGAGAACGTCACCAAATTCTTTTTCTGGCTGTCTTTTGCATAAAACGAAACGTTACCAAAATTTCAAATTTTTGACCAAAACCATGGACTAACCCCTTTGGAAAAAATGCCAATTTTGTGGGTTTTTGAAACCGATGTTTTTGTTGTTCAGAAAGGCTTGTTTGCAATAAAAAACGCTGAAAATAGTTTTATCACGATTTATTTTCACGATCTATGACATGGGAATACATGGGGTTACCAGGGGTTACAGAGGGTTACAAGGGGTTACAAGGGGTGACAGGGGGTTACAAGGGGTTACAAGGGGTTACAGGGGGTAACAAGGTGTTACAAGGGGTGACAGGCGGTGACAAGGGGTTACGGGGGGTTACAAAGGATTATAGACAGTTTTTTCTAACTAGAACGTTCCCGAGATACTCTTTCTTGGTGTATTTTGCATAAAAACCAAAGTTGAAAAAAGCTCCAATTTTTTTCCCAAAACGATGAACTAACCCCTTTGGAAAAATTCTAATTTTGCGTTTTTCGTAAACAGTCGTTTTTATAGTCTTTAATGGCCTCTTTTTTATCTAGAACGTCAGCAAACACTATTTCTCGATCTATTTTTGATAAAGACAAAAGATGAAAAAACTTCAACTCTTTGACCAAAATCATGGACTATCCCCTTTGCAAAAATGCCAATTTTGCCTTCTTTTAAAATCCATGTTTATATTGTCTAGAAAGGCTTGTTTTCTAACGAGAACGTCACCAAATACTTTTTCTGGTTGTATTTTGCATAAAACGAAACGTTAACAAAATTTCAAATTTTTGCCCAAAACCATGGACTAACCCCTTTGGAAAAATGCCAATTTTGTGGGTTTTTGAAACCGATGTTTTCGTTGTTCAGAAAGGCTTGTTTGCTATATAAAACGTCGAAAATCGTTGCTTCACGATTTATTTTCACGATCTATGACATGGGAATACAGGGGGTAACAAGGGGTTACATAGGGTTACTAGGGGTTACAAGGGGTTACAGGGGGTTACAAGGGGTTACAAGGGGTGACAGGGGGTGACAGGCGGTAACAAGGGGTAACGGTGGGTTACAAAGGATTATAGAAACTTTACTCTAAGTAGGAAGTTCCCAGATACTTTTTCTTGGTCTATTTTGCATAAAAACAAAAGTTGAAAAAAGCTCAAATTTTTGACCAAAACGATCGATTAACCCCTTTGGAAAAATTTTAATCTTGCGTTTTTCGTAAACAGTCGTTTGTATAGTCTTTAATGGCCTCTTTTTTATCTAAAACGTCAGCAAACAGTTTTTCTCGATCTATTTTTGATCAAGAAAAAACATGAAAAAACTTCAACTTTTTGACCAAAATCATGGACTATCCCCTTTGCAAAAATGCCAATTTTGCCTTCTTTTAAAATCCAGGTTTATATTGTCTAGAAAGGCTTGTTTTCTAACGAGAACGTGACCAAATACTTTTACTGGGTGTCTTTTGCATAAAACGAAACGTTAACAAAATTTCAAATTTTTGACCAAAACCATGGACTAACCCCTTTGGAAAAAATGCCAATTTTGTGGGTTTTTGAAACCGATGTTTTTGTTGTTCAGAAAGGCTTGTTTGCTATATAAAACGTCGAAAATAGTTTTTTCACGATTTATTTTCACGATCTATGACATGGGAATACATGGGGTTACCAGGGGTTACAGGGGGTTACAAGGGGTTACAAGGGGTTACAGGGGGTTACAAGGGGTTACAAGGGGTGACAGGGGGTAACAAGGTGTTACAAGGGGTGACAGGCGGTGACAAGGGGTTACGGGGGGTTACAAAGGATTATAGACAGTTTTTTCTAACTAGAACGTTCCCGAGATACTCTTTCTTGGTGTATTTTGCATAAAAACCAAAGTTGAAAAAAGCTCCAATTTTTTTCCCAAAACGATGAACTAACCCCTTTGGAAAAATTCTAATTTTGCGTTTTTCGTAAACAGTCGTTTTTATAGTCTTTAATGGCCTCTTTTTTATCTAGAACGTCAGCAAACAGTTTTTCTCGATCTATTTTTGATAAAGACAAAAGATGAAAAAACTTCAACTTTTTCAGAAAAATCATGGACTATCCCCTTTGCAAAAATGCCAATTTTGCCTTCTTTTTAAATCCACGTTTATACTGTGTAGAAAGGATTGTTTTCTAACGAGAACGTCACCAATTACTTTTTCTGGGTTTATTTTGCATAAAACGAAACGTTAACAAAATTTCAAATTTTTTACCAAAACCATGGACTAACCCCTTTGGAAAAAAAGGCAATTTTGTGGGTTTATGAAACCAATGTTTTTGTTGTTCAGAAAATTTTGTTTGCTATATAAAACGTCGAAAATCGTTTTTCCATTATTTATTTTCACGATCTATGACATGCGAATACATGGGGTTACCAGGGGTTACAGGGGGTTGCAAGGGGTTACAAGGGGTTACATGGAATTAAAAGGGGTTACAAGGGGTTACAACGGGTGACAGGCGGTGACAAGGGGTAACGGTGGGTTACAAAGAATTATAGAAACTCTTCTCTAAGTAGAACGTTCCCAGATACTTTTTCTTGGTTTATTTTCCATAAAAACCAAACTTGAAAACAGCTCAAATTTTTTACCAAAACGATGGACTAACCTCTTGGGAAAAATTCTAATTTTGCGTTTTTCGTAAACAGTCGTTTTTATAGTTTTTAATGGCCTCTTTTTTATCTAAAACGTCAGCAAACAGTTTTTCTCGATCTATTTTTGATAAAGACAAAACCTGAAGAAACTTCAACTTTTTGACCAAAATCATGGACTATCCCCTTTGCAAAAATACCAATATTCCCTTCTTTGTAAATCCAGGTTTATATTGTCTAGAAAGGCTTGTTTTCTAACGAGAACGTCACCAAATACTTTTTCTGGGTGTATTTTGCATAAAACGAAACGATAACAAAATTTCAAATTTTTGACCAAAACCATGGACTAACCCCTTTGGAAAAAATGCCAATTTTGTGGGTTTTTCAAACCGATGTTTTTGTTGTTCAGAAAGGCTTGTTTGCTATATAAAACGTCGAAAATAGTTTTTTCACGATTTATTTTCACGATCTATGACATGGGAATACATGGGGTTACCAGGGGATACAGGGGTTACCAGGGGTTACATGGGGTTACCAGGGGTTACAAGGGGTTACAGGGGGTTACAAGGGGTTAGAAGGGGTTAAAAGGGGTGAAAGGCGGTGACAAGGGGTAACGGTGGGTTACAAAGGATTATAGAAACTTTTCTCTACGTAGAACGTTCCCAGATACTCTTTCTTGGTGTATTTTGGATAAAAGCCAACGTTGAAGAAATCTCACATTTTCGACCAAAACGATGGACTATCCCATTTTGAAAAATTCTTATTTTGCGTTTTTCGTAAACAGTCGTTTTTATAGTCTTTAATGGCCTCTTTTTTATCTGGAACGTCAGCAAACAGTTTTTCTCGATCTATTTTTGATAAAGACAAAAGATGAAAAAACTTCAACTTTTTGACCAAAATCATGGACTATCCCCTTTGCAAAAATGCCAATTTTGCCTTCTTTTTAAATCCACGTTTATATTGTCTAGAAAGGCTTGTTTTCTAACGAGAACGTCACCAAATACTTTTTCTGGGTGTATTTTGCATAAAACGAAACGTTAACAAACTTTCAAATTTTTGACCAAAACCATGGACTAACCCCTTTGGAAAAAATGCCAATTTTGTGGGTTTTTGAAACCGATGTTTTTGTTGTTCAGAAAGGCTTGTTTGCTTTATAAAACGTCGAAAATAGTTTTTTCACGATTTATTTTCACGATCTATGACATGGGAATACATGGGGTTACCAGGGGATACAGGGGGTTACAAGGAGTTACATGGGGTTACAAGGGGTTACAAGGGGTTACAGGGGGTTACAAGGGGTTACAAGGGGTTAAAAGGGGTGACAGGCGGTGACAAGGAGTAAGGGTGGGTTACAAAGGATTATAGAAACTTTTCTCTAAGTAGAACGTTCCCAGATACTTTTTCTTGGTCTATTTTGCATAAAAACCAAAGTTGAAGAAATCTCAAATTTTTGACCAAAACGATGGACTAACCCCTTTGGAAAAATTCTAATTTTGCGTTTTTCGTAAACAGTCGTTTTTATAGTCTTTAATGGCCTCTTTTTTATCTAGAACGTCAGCAAACAGTTTTTCTCGATCTATTTTTGATAAAGACAAAAGATGAAAAAACTTCAACTTTTTGACCAAAATCATGGACTATCCCCTTTGCAAAAATGCCAATTTTGCCTTCTTTTTAAATCCACGTTTATATTGTCTAGAAAGGCTTGTTTTCTAACGAGAACGTCACCAAATACTTTTTCTGGGTGTATTTTGCATAAAACGAAACGTTAACAAAATTTCAAATTTTTGAGCAAAACCATAGACTAACCCCTTTGGTAAAAATGCCAATTTTTTGGGTTTTTGAAACCGATGTTTTTGTTGTTCAGAAAGGCTTGTTTGCTATATAAAACGTCGAAAATAGTTTTCTCACGATTTATTTTCACGATCTATGACATGGGAATACATGGGGTTACCAGGGGTTACAGGGGGTTACAAGGGGTTACATGGGGTTACAAGGGGTTACAAGGGATTACAAGGGGTTACAAGGGGTGACAGGCAGTGACAGGGGGTAACGATGGGTTACAAACGATTATAGAAACTTTTTTCTAACTAGAACGTTCCCTAGATACCTTTTCTTGGTCTATTTTGCATAAAAACCAAAGTTGAAGAAATCTCAAATTTTTGACCAAAACGATGGACTAACCCCTTTGGAAAAATTCTAATTTTGCGTTTTTCGTAAACAGTCGTTTTTATAGTCTTTAATGGCCTCTTTTTTATCTAGAACGTCAGCAAACAGTTTTTCTCGATCTATTTTTGATAAAGACAAAACCTGAAAAAACTTCAACTTTTTGACCAAAATCATGGACTATCCCCTTTGCAAAAATGCCAATTTTGCCTTCTTTTTAAATCCAGGTTTATATTGTCTAGAAAGGCTTGTTTTCTAACGAGAACGTCACCAAATACTTTTTCTGGGTGTATTTTGCATAAAACGAAACGTTAATAAAAATTTCAAATTTTTGACCAAAACCATAGACTAACCCCTTTGGAAAAAATGCCAATTTTGTGGGTTTTTGAAACCGATGTTTTTGTTCTTCAGAAAAACTTGTTTGCTATATAAAACGTCGCAAATAGTTTTCTCACGATTTATTTTTACGATCTATGACATGGGAATACATGGGGTTACCAGGGGTTACAGGGGGTTACAAGGGGTTACATGGGGTTACAAGGGGTTACAAGGGGTTACAGGGGGTTACAAGAGGTTACAAGGGGTTACAAGGGGTGAAAGGCGGTGACAAGGGGTAACGGTGGGTTACAAAGGATTATAGAAACTTTTCTCTACGTAGAACGTTCCCAGATACTCTTTCTTGGTCTATTTTGCATAAAAACCAACGTTGAAGAAATCTCACATTTTTGACCAAAACGATGGACTAACCCCTTTGGAAAACTTCTAATTTTGCGTTTTTCGTAAACAGTCGTTTTTATAGTCTTTAATGGCCTCTTTTTTATCTAGAACGTCAGCAAACAGTTTTTCTCGATCTATTTTTGATAAAGACAAAAGATGAAAAAACTTCAACTTTTTGACCAAAATCATGGACACTTTGCAAAAATGCCAATTTTGCCTTCTTTTTAAATCCACGTTTATGTTGTCTAGAAAAGCTAGTTTTCTAACGAGAACGTCACCAAATACTTTTTCTGGGTGTATTTTGCATAAAACGAAACGTTAATAAAAATTTCAAATTTTTGACCAAAACCATGGACTAACCCCTTTGGAAAAAATGCCAATTTTGTGGGTTTTTGAAACCGATGTTTTTCTTGTTCAGAAAATCTTGTTTGCTATATAAAACGTCGAAAATAGTTTTTTCACGATTTATTTTCACGATCTATGACATGGGAATACATAGGGTTACCAGGGGTTACAGGGGGTTACAAGGGGTTACATGGGGTTACAAGGGGTTACAAAGGGTTACAGGGGGTTACAAGGGGTTACAAGAGTTACAAGGGCTGACAGGCGGTGACAAGGGGTAACAGTGGGTTACCAAAGATTATAGAAACTTTACTCTAAGTAGAACGTTTCCAGATACTTTTTCTTGGTCTATTTGCATAAAAACCAAAGTTGAAGAAATCTCAAATTTTTGACCAAAACGATGGACTAACCCCTTTGGAAAAATTCTAATTTTGCGTTTTTCGTAAACAGTCGTTTTTATAGTCTTTAATGGCCTCTTTTTTATCTAGAACGTCAGCAAACAGTTTTTCTCGATCTATTTTTGATAAAGACAAAAGATGAAAAAACTTCAACTTTTTGACCAAAATCATGGACTATCCCCTTTACAAAAATGCCAATTTTGCCTTCTTTTTAAATCCAGGTTTATATTGTCTAGAAAGGCTTGTTTTCTAACGAGAACGTCACCAAATACTTTTTCTGGGTGTCTTTTGCATAAAACGAAACGTTAACAAAATTTCAAATTTTTGACCAAAACCATGGACTAACCCCTTTGGAAAAAATGCCAATTTTGTGGGTTTTTGAAACCGATGTTTTCGTTGTTCAGAAAGGCTTGTTTGCTATATAAAACGTCGAAAATAGTTATTTCACGATTTATTTTCACGATCTATGACATGGGTATACATGGGGTTACCGGGGGTTACAGGAGGTTACAAGGGGTTACATGGGATTACAAGGGGTTACAAGGGGTTACCAGGGGTTACAGGGGGTTACAAAGGGTTACAAGGGGTGACAGGGGGTGAAAAGGGGTTACTGTGGGTTACAAAGGATTATAGAAACTTTTTTCTAACTAGAACGTTCCCTAGATACTTTTTCTTGGTCTATTTTCCATAAAAACCAAAGTTGAAGAAATCTCAAATTTTTGACCAAAACGATGGACTAACCCCTTTGGAAAAATTCTAATTTTCCGTTTTTCGTAAACAGTCGTTTTTATAGTCTTTAATGGCCTCTTTTTTATCTAGAACGTCAGCAAATAGTTTTTCTCGATCTATTTTTGATAAAGACAAAAGATGAAAAAACTTCAACTTTTTGACCAAAATCATGGACTATCCCCTTTGCAAAAGTGCCAATTTTGCCTTCTTTTTAAATCCACGTTTAGGTTGTGTAGAAAGGCTTGTTTTCTAACGAGAACGTCACCAAATACTTTTTCTGGGTGTCTTTTGCATAAAACGAAACGGTAATAAAAATTTCAACTTTTTGACCAAAACCATGGACTAACCCCTTTGGAAAAAATGCCAATTTTGTGGGTTTTTGAAACCGATATTTTTGTTGTTCGGAAAGGCTTGTTTCCTATTTAAAACGTGGAAAATAGTTTTTTCACCATCTATTTTTAATAAAGACAAAAGATGAAAAAACTTCAACTTTTTGACCAAAATCATGGACTATCCCTTTGCAAAAATGCCAAGTTTGCCTTCTTTTTAAATCCATGTTTATATTGTCTAGAAAGGCTTCGTTTCTAACGAGAACGACACCAAATACTTTATCTGGGTGTATTTTGCATAAAACGTAACGTTAACAAAATTTCAAATTTTTGACCAAAACCATGGACTAACCCCTTTGAAAAAAATGCCAATTTTGTGGGTTTTTGAAACCGATGTTTTTGTTGTTCAGAAAGGCTTATTTGTTTTATAAAACGTCGAAAATAGTTTTTTCACGATTTATTTTCACGATCTATGATAGGGGAGTACATGGGGTTACAAGGTGTTACACTGGGTTACAAGGGGTTAAATGGGGGTTACAAGGGGTTACATGGGGTTACAAGGGGTTACAAGGGGTGACAAGCGGTGACAAGGGCGTTACGAGGGGTTACAAAGGATTATAGAGACTTTTTTCTAACTAGAACGTTCCCTAGATACTTTTTCTTGGTCTGTTTTGCATAAAAACCAAAGTTGAAGAAATCTCAAATTTTTGACCAAAACGATGGACTAACCCCTTTGGAAAAATTCTAATTTTGCATTTTTCGTAAACAGTCCTTTTTATAGTCTTTAAAGGCCTCTTTTTTATCTAGAACGTCAGCAAACAGTTTTTCTCGATCTATTTTTGATAAACACAAAAGATGAAAAAACTTCAACTTTTTGACCAAAATCATGGACTATCCACTTTGCAAAAATGCCAATTTTGCCTTTTTTTAAATCCATGTTTATATTGTCTAGAAAGGCTTCGTTTCTAACGAGAACGACACCAAATACTTTATCTGGGTGTATTTTGCATAAAACGAAACGTTAACAAAATTTCAAATTTTTGACCAAAACCATGGACTAACCCCTTTGGAAAAAATGCAAAATTTGGGGTTTTTTGAAACCGATGTTTTTGTGGTTCAGAAAGGCTTGTTTGCTTTATAAAACGTCGAAAATAGTTTTTTCACGATTTATTTTCACGATCTATGACATGGGAATACATGGGGTTACAAGGGGTTACACTGGGTTACAAGGGGTTACAGGGGGTTACAAGGGGTTACAAGGGGTTACAGGGGTTACAAGGGGTTACAGGGGGTTACAAGGGGTTACAGGGGGTGACAAGGGGTTACGGGGGGTTACAAAGGATTATAGACAGTTTTTTCTAACTAGAACGTTCCCGAGATACTTTTTCTTGGTCTATTTTGCATAAAAACCAAAGTTTAAAAAATCTAAAATTTTTGACCAAAACGATGGACTACCCCCTTTGGAAAAATTCTAATTTTCCGTTTTTCGTAAACAGTCGTTTTTATAGTCTTTAATGGCCTCTTTTTTATCTAGAACGTCAGCAAATAGTTTTTTTCGATCTATTTTTGATAAAGACAAAAGATGAAAAAACTTCAACTTTTTGACCAAAATCATGGACTATCGCCTTTGCAAAAATGGCACTTTTGCCTTCTTTTTAAATCCACATATTGTCTACAAAGGCTTGTTTTCTAACGAAAACGTCACCAAATACTTTTTCTGGGTGTCTTTTGCATAAAACGAAACTTTAAAAAAATTTCAAATTTTTGACCAAAACCATCGACTAACCCCTTCGGAAAAAATGCCAATTTTGTGGGTTTTAGAAACCGATGTTTTTGTTGTGGAGAAAGGCTTGTTTGCTATATAAAACGTGGAAAATAGTTTTTTCACGATTTATTTTCACGATCTACGACATGGGAATACATGGGGTTACCAGGGGTTACAGGGGGTTACAAGGGGTTACATGGGGTTACAAGGGGTTACAAGGGGTTACAGGGTGTTACAAGGGGTTACGGTGGGTTACAAAGGATTATAGAAACTTTTTTCTAACTAGAACGTTCCCTAGATACTTTCTCTTGGTCTATTTTGCGTAAAAATCAAAGTTGAAGAAATCTCACAGTTTTGACCAAAACGATGGACTAACCCCTTTGGAAAAATTCTAATTTTCCGTTTTTCGTAAACAGTCGTTTTTGTAGTCTTTAATGGCCTCTTTTTTATCTAGAACGTAAGCAAACAGTTTTTCTCGATCTATTTTTGATAAAGACAAAAGATGAAAAAACTTCAACTTTTTGACCAAAATCATGGACTATCCCCTTTTCAAAAATGCCAATTTAGCCTTCTTTTTAAATCCATGTTTATATTGTCTAGAAAGGCCTCGTTTCTAACGAGAACGTCACCAAATACTTTTTCTGGGTGTATTTTTCATAAAACGAAACGTTAATAAAAATTTCAAATTTTTGACCAAAACCATGGACTAACCCCTTTGGAAAAAATGCCAATTTTGTGGGTTTTTGAAACCGATCTTTTTGTTGTTCCGAAAGGCTTGTTTGCTTTATAAAACGTCGAAAATAGTTTTATCACGATTTATTTTCACGATCTATGACATGGGAATACATGGGGTTACAAGGGCTTACACTGGGTTACAAGGGGTTACAGGGGGTTACAAGGGGTTACAAGGGGTTACAGGGGGTTACAAGGGGTTACAAGGGGTGACAGGCGGTGACAAGGGGTTACGAGGGGTTACAAAGGATTATAGACACTTTTTTCTAACTAGAACGTTCCCTAGATACTTTTCCTTGGTCTATTTTGCATAAAAACCAAAGTTGAAAAAAGCTCAAATTTTTGACCAAAACGATGGACTAACCCCTTTGGAAAAATTCTAATTTTGCGTTTTTCGTAAACAGTCGTTTTTATAGTCTTTAATGGCCTCTTTTTTATCTAGAACGTCAGCAAACAGTTTTTCTCGATCTATTTTTGATAAAGACAAAAGATGAAAAAACTTCAACTTTTTGACCAAAATCATGGATCCATTGCAAAAATGCCAATTTTGCCTTCTTTTTAAATCCAGGTTTATATTGTCTAGAAAGGCTTGTTTTCTAACGAGAACGTCACCAAATACTTTTTCTGGGTGTATTTTGCATAAAACGAAACGTTAACAAAATTTCAAATTTTTGACCAAAACCATGGACTAACCCCTTTGGAAAAAATGCCAATTTTGTGGGTTTTTCAAACCGATGTTTTTGTTGTTCAGAAAGGCTTGTTTGCTATATAAAACGTCGAAAATCGTTCATGCACGATTTATTTTCACGATCTACGACATGGGAATACCTGGGGTAACCAGGGGTTACAGGGGGTTACAAGGGGTTACAAGGGGTGACAGGGGGTGACAAGGGGTTACGGTGGGTTACAAAAAATTAAAGAAAATTTTTTCTAACTAGACCGTTCCCAGATACTTTTTCTCGGTCTATTTTGCATAAAAACCAAAGTTAAAGAAATCTCAAATTTTTTACCAAAACGATGGACTAACCCCTTTGGAAAAATTCTAATTTTGCGTTTTTCGTAAACAGTCGTTTTTATAGTCTTTAATGGCCTCTTTTTTATCTAGAACATCAGGAAACAGTTTTTCTCGATCTATTTTTGATAAAGACAAAAGATGAAAAAACTTCAACTTTTTGAGAAAAATCATGGACTATCCCCTTTGCAAAAATGCCAATTTTGCCTTCTTTTTAAATCCAGGTTTATATTGTCTAGAAAGGCTTGTTTTCTAACGAGAACGTCACCAAATACTTTTTCTGGGTGTATTTTGCATAAAACGAAACGTTAACAAAATTTCAAATTTTTGACCAAAACCATGGACTAACCCCTTTGGTAAAAATGCCAATTTTGTGGGTTTTTCAAACCGATGTTTTTGTTGTTCAGAAAGGGTTGTTTGCTATATAAAACGTCGAAAATCGTTCATGCACGATTTATTTTCACGATCTACGACATGGGAATACCTGGGGTAACCAGGGGTTACAGGGGGTTACAAGGGGTTACAAGGGGTGACAGGCAGTGACAAGGGGTTACGGTGGGTTACAAACGATTATAGAAACTTTACTCTAAGTAGAACGTTTCCAGATACTTTTTCTTGGTCTATTGTGCATAAAAACCAAACTTGAAGAAATCTCAAATTTTTGACCAAAACGATGGACTCAGCCCTTTGGAAAAATTCTAATTTTGCGTTTTTCGTAAACAGTCGTTTTTATAGTCGTTAATGGCCTCTTTTTTATCTAAAACGTCAGCAAACAGGTTTTCTCGATCTATTTTTGATAAAGACAAAAGATGAAAAAACTTCAACTTTTTGAGAAAAATCATGGACTATCCCCTTTGCAAAAATGCCAATTTTGCCTTCTTTTTAAATCCAGGTTTATATTGTCTAGAAAGGCTTGTTTTCTAACGAGAACGTCACCAAATACTTTTTCTGGGTGTCTTTTGCATAAAACGAAACGTTAACAAAATTTCAAATTTTTGACCAAAACCATGGACTAACCCCTTTGGAAAAAATGCCAATTTTGCCGGTTTTTGAAACCGATGGTTTTGTTGTTCAGAAAGGCTTCTTTGCTATATAAAACGTCGAAAATAATTTTCTCACGATTTATTTCACGATGTATGACGTGGGAACACATGGGGTTACTAAGGGTTACAGGGGGTTACAAGGGGTTACAGGGGGTTACAAGGGGTTAAAGAGGGTTACAAGGGGTTACAAGGGGTTACGGGGGGTTACAAAGGATTATAGAGAGTTTTTTCTAACTAGAACGTTCCCGAGACACTTTTTCTTGGTCTATTTTGCATAAAAACCAAAGTTGAAGAAATCTCAATTTTTTGACCAAAACGATGGACTAACCCCTTTGGAAAAAATGCCAATTTTGTGGGTTTTTGAAACCGATGTTTTTGTTGTTCAGAAAGACTTGTTCGCTTTATAAAACGTCGAAAATAGTTTTTTGACGATTTATTTTCAAGATCTATGACATGGGAATACATGGGGTTACAAGTGGTTACACTGGGTTACAAGGGGTTACAGGGGGTTACAAGGGGTTACATGGGGTTACAAGGGGTTACAAGGGGTGACAAGGGGTTACCGGGGGTTACAAAGGATTACAGAGAGTTTTTTCTAACTACAACGTTCCCGAGATACTTCTTCTTGGTCTATTTTGCATAAAAACCAAAGTTACAGAAATCTCACATTTTTGACCAAAACGATGGACAAACCCCTTTGGAAAAATTCTAATTTTGCATTTTTCGTAAACAGTCCTTTTTATAGTCTTTAATGGCCTCTTTTTTATCTAGAACGTCAGAAAACAGTTTTTCTCGATCTATTTTTGTTAAAGACAAAAGATGAAAAAACTTCAACTTTTTGACGAAAATCATGGACCATCCACTTTGCAAAAATGCGAATTTTGCCTTTTTTTTAAATCCAGGTTTATATTGTCTAGAAAGGCTTGTTTTCTAACCAGAACGTCACCAAATACTTTTTCTGGGTGTATTTTGCATGAAACGAAACGTTAACAAAATTTCAAATTTTTGACCAAAACCATGGACTAACCCCTTTGGTAAAAATGCCAATTTTTTGGGGTTTTTAAAACAGATGTTTTTGTTGTTCAGAAAGGCTAGTTTGCTATATAAAACGTCGAAAATCGTTTATGCACGATTTACTTTCACGATCTACGACATGGGAATACAAGGGGTTACCACGGGTTACAGGGGGTTAAAAGGGGTTACAGGGGGTTACAAGGGGTTACAAGGGGTGACAGTGGGTGACAAGGGGTTACGGTGGGTTACAAAGGATTATAGAGACTTTTTTCTAACTAGAACGTTCCCTAGATACTTTTTTTTGGTCTATTTTGCATAAAAAGCAAAGTTAAAGAAATCTCAAATTTTTGACCAAAACGATGGACTAACCCCTGTGGAAAAATTCTAATTTTGCGTTTTTCGTAAACAGTCGTTTTTATAGTCTTTAATGGCCTCTTTTTTTATCTAGAACGTCAGCAAGCAGTTTTTCTCGATCTATTTTTGATAAAGACAAAAGATGAAAAAACTTCAACTTTTTGACGAAAATCATGGACCATCCACTTTGCAAAAATGCCAATTTTGCGTTCGTTTTAAATCCAGATTTATATTGTCTTGAAAGGCTTGTTTTCTAACGAGAATGTCACCAAATACTTTTTCTGGGTGTCTGTTGCATAAAAGGAAACGTTAACAAAATTTCAAATTTTTGACCAAAACCATGGACTAACCCCTTTGGAAAAAATGCCAATGTTGTGGGTTTTTGAAACCGATGTTTTTGTTGTTCAGAAAGGCTTGTTTGCTTTATAGAACGTCGAAAAAAGGTTTTCTCACGATTTATTTTCACGATCTATGACATGGAAATACATGGGGTTACAAGGGGTTACAAGGGGTTACAAGGGGTTACAAGGGGTAACAGGGGGTGACAAGGGGTTACGGTGGGTTACAAAGGATTATAGAAACTTTTTTCTAACTAGACCGTTCCCAGATACTTTTTCTTGGTCTATTTTGCATAAAAACCAAAGATAAAGAAATCTCAAATTTTTGACCAAAACGATGGACTAACCCCTTTGGAAAAATTCTAATTTTGCGTTTTTCTTAAACAGTCGTTTTTATAGTCTTTAATGGCCTCTTTTTTACCTAGAACGTCAGCAAACAGTTTTTCTCGATCTATTTTTGATAAAGACAAAAGATGAAAAAACTTCAACTTTTTGACCAAAATCATGGACTATCCACTTTGCAAAAATGCCAATTTTGCCTTCTTTTTAAATCCAGGTTTATATTGTCTAGAAAGGCTTGTTTTCTAACGAGAACGTCACCAAATACTTTTTCTGGGTGTATTTTGCTTAAAACGAAACGTTAACAAAATTTCAAATTTTTGACCAAAATCATGTGGAAACCGCTTAATTTCTCGAATTTGGTCTTTGCGATTTTGGTGAAACTCTGTTCAGCGCAAGGCACTAATGCGCACTATGTGTAGCCGAGAGATGTTTACGAAAAAATGCGGGCAACAGCAGATATTCGACTCAGACCTCAAAGGGGCGTAATATTATAATAACGTGACATTTACTCCGATCGCAAAAAAATTTCATGTTATATTGTAGATTGATCTATATGTTATCCATTCTATGTGTTAGACTTACGATAAAAGTAAAGGTGGGGAAACCAGAGAGCTTCAAAGTAGGATGGTACCCTCCCCCCCCAAAAAAAAACTGGGTCGAGTCACCTTAAGGTAACTTTGTTTAAACACGGTATTTCCTTCAGGTACATTACATTCAAGGGGAGAAAAACTGACTTTTTAACTAATCTAAAATCTAAGATAAAAACTAAAATAATAAAGATGAAAAGAAAATACCTTCTTTTCAAGGAGGCCGTGTGTAAAATAGAATGTCGCTAATTAAATTATTTGTCAATCGAAAATATGTCTCTTAATTGTCCGTTAAAGATACTAGGGGACGTCAATTGCCGCACCTCCAGAGTCAAGCTGTTCCATAACACACTTCCGCTGTAAGAAAGAGTTCTTTTATAAAATTCAGTACGGGGCTGTGGAACAGCGAACTTGTATTCATTCTCTCCGAGGTTATAACTAGTTAAATCGCAGCGACGAAGAAAACGCGAAGTCAGATATTCTGGAGCTGTGTTATTTACAATGCTATGCATCATTATTGCTTTACTAACTGCGCGCTGATGGACAAGTTTCGACCACTTCAAATTTTGAAATAATTCACTAGTACTGCAGTCATAATTAGAGAAAGTCAGAACGCGAGTGGCGCGATTCTGCAATTTCTGCAATTTAGAAGATAGGTTCTTAGAACAGTTTCCCCATACTACATTACAGTAATCAAAGTGCGGCTGTACCAGTGAATTGTATATGTTAAGTAGAATCTCAAAAGGGAGAAAATACCTAATAACGGCTTAATCGCACTTATGCCAGAAGCAATCTTCTGAGAGATTTCGTTAATGCGACACTCCCAAGAAAGGTTTCCATCGATGTGAACACCTAGGGATTTTGAAGTCGACACTTGTTTAATCGGAAACTTGTTAATTTCAATTATGGGATTCCTTTCTAGCGTTGACAGTCTTTGCCTAGACCCAATTAATAAAAATTCTGTCTTAGTCGTGTTTAGTGTAAGTTTGTTCGCTGCAAGCCATATACGAATTCTATCTAAATCCATGTTAACGCAACGCCCTATTTCTTCCACATCATTGCTCGCATAGGTGATACTAGTGTCGTCAGCATACACTCTAGGTTGTGAATGCATGAGGCAATTCGGAAGGTCATTTATATATAGTTAAACCAAAAGAGGCCGCAAAATCGTTCCCTGCAGGACACCACAGGGTAGGTACGATTCAGATGACTTGTTGCAATTAACGAGACACGTTTGCATACGATTTCTCAAATAAGAACAGAACCATTGATTAGCAGAATCCCGGATACCATATGCTTGAAGTTTTGAAAGAAGAATAGCATGGTTTACCGTGTCAAAAGCCTTTTTAAGGTCTAAGAAGACAACTGCATTGACAAAGCCGCGGTCGACGTTTAAAGACCAGCTATCTGTGCCTTCGATCAATGCAGTAACTGTGGAGTGGAGTGTGCGAAAACCAGATTGGTAACAACAGAGAAGTTAGTTTTCGGTTAGATAACGATATAGCTGATCATAAACAATCCGCCCGAAAACTTTAGCCACCACAGGAATGATCGACCCCTTGTAAACCCCTTGTAACCCCTTGTAACCTCCTGTAACCCCGTGTAACCCCTTGTAACCCCCTGTAACCTTTTGTAACCCCATGTACATTTCTTGTCTTTTCTTGTACATGTAACACCTTGTAACCCTCTGTAACCCCTGTAACCCCTTGTAACCCATTGTAATCTATTGTAACCCCTTGTAACCCCATGTAACCCCCTGTAACTTTCTATAACCCCCTGTAACCCCTTCTTTTGCAACGAATATTTCTGCCCAAAAAATGCAAAGACAAAAACAACGTAATTTTTGAAGTTTTCCTATGACGATAAAAACGGTCATTTTTTATCTCGTCTGTTACGCCGCAAAATGTAATAATCGCCGCAAACTGTAATATTAACCCAAAATGTAATAACATTGACGCAAAATGTAATAATCTTTCAACGCAAATTGTAATAACTTTTCTAACGCATAATGTAATAACGCAAAATGTAATAATTTCAGAATAACGACGTGCATGCTATTTCAAAATCGGTATTGTGGCTCAGTAATCAGTAGCTGATCCAGATCTTAATTTGAATTATTACGCGGGATGACGTAGTCAGCCAGCGTCTAAAATTCGGTAGCGCATTCCTTTCGTCGTCTTGGGAGTCAAAAATTGCATTGTTTTTTTAACTTTCCCGTATCCCGTGCCCGTCCCGAGAAATTGTGTGGATTTTTATTGGCTCCAACGTCGAAGCACGTGCACGTTAGGCTGGATTGCACAAGCCGATAAAACATACTGCGTCAGCAAAGGAGGGAAAAGTAAGCTCACTGTGTAGAGGGGGACGAAGACTCAAGGCCGTGCTCTTAATACGGCGCAAGACTTGGCCTCGGGCGACTGAAAATATTGTCTAGGTGGCCCAGCCGGGCGACTTGCTGGTGTTGGTTTCTTGTTTCTGTTGAGTTACAGTCAAAAAGCTAAGAATGTCTAGAATTTATTACTTGCGAAATCGTAGCTCTCTCGGTGGCTTCGCGGCCTAAAAAGAACGCTCCTCTCGCTGAGAAACTCTTGAGGTCGACTCTGTAAGTAGCAATAAGTAGCATGTCTATCAAAAAGCTTTAGGAAAATATTGTTAAATCGGGCCTGGTTTTTCATAGTAACATCGAAATTTTTTCTTCAAATTAGGATTGTTCATTAGTTAGTTTTTCAAAACAAGCTGTTACTTTTGCTCTCACAGGCGTGAAGTACGTTCGGCGACGCAAAACAATAGTTTTGTATTTTGAAAAATCGCTGAATAAACAAGGGAGTCGGTCTTCTATGTTCTTTAAATATTTTTACCTTTTTTGACTGCTGTGTCTGCGAGGATAAAACATAACTAAGATTGTTATTCCAGTAAAATACGATGCATAAAAAAGAAAAGAGACGACTATTATAATTGTGATTGTTCTAGAATCGGGTATAAAGGGGGTATAAATCTATAAAATCCCGCATTGTCGTTCGTGTCGTGACAAGGCATTACGTATCACGTACTAAAAATAAATAGGCAAAAGCTAACCGAATCTACATTTGTCCTGAACATTTCACCGGTAATATAGAAAGAAAATACTTCTGTTTTGCGCCTAAAAGACGACTTTACAACAAGATGATCTATTCAAAAGAGATAATAGTTTTGGGGCAGCCCCCGGTTGGGGGGGCACTTCCTTATAAAGAGGCTAATGGGGATGTGCCGCTGGATGGGGTCGCATTTTCACGACTAGATTGAACATTAATGGGGTTGTATTTTCAAAAGAGTTACTAGAATGGGGTCGCACATTTTCGGATTTTTGGGGTAAGAGAGCTGTTCATATTTACGGTTAGCAAACCTATCAGGATATTTGTACTGTAGGTGAAAAGTAAAGTGTTCTTCATTCGATTCACTAAAAAAATAGGTCAATTCATTTCTTGATGAACTATTTAAAGGATTGATAAGGTAGATACATAAATAGAAAGTGACTAACTTGGGATCGCAAAAATTACATATTTCCCCAAGAGTGACTAATATGGGGTCTACAATATTGGCCACAGAAAAGGCTTTAATGGGGTAGGGGTTCTGAGAGGCCAGCGGCACATACCCAGCAAAAATTAACGCAAGTAACCCCCCCGGGGGGGGCGCCGCGGTTTCGTTGAAATCATAACAGTTTTCCTGGAAAGCTCCACGGGATCTCAGTCAATCTTAAAAAGCGAATTTTCTTTTCAACCTAAACAGGAACTGACCTAAATCAAAATGATTAGTAAAAAGAATAGTGCCCTTATTTTTGACCCCAAATTTATTTTTCTATTTAAAAAACATGAAATGTTCGGCGGCGTTGTCCATGTTTCTCATATGGCGCGAAAACTCACTTTCATATGACAACATGCGGGTTTTTTTTTTTTTTTTCGCACACTCAGGAGGTCAAAGGGATGTGATTTTTCATGAAAAAAATATTCACAAAATTCTGCTTGACCTGTTAAGAAAATAATTTGTTTAATGTTTAATAATTAACTAACAGCTCATTGATTTATTAATTTGGGCGACCAACTTAGAGGCCCGGGTACCCCAGCTAAAAATGCTTGGGGAGCCCAAAGGGCTCTCTGAAATTTTCCCTAGAGCACTTCCTTGCAGCCCTGTAGTTATCGGAAGTATGATACATTACATGCTATTGTTAAATGTGGAAGTGGATTTTTTGAGGACATTAGTAAAGGAATGCAAATTTTAGTGAACTACCCCGTACTCCTAACATATATGGTGGTAATATTGATGTAAGTTTTGTTTTGAGTAGCAAAGGAACCCTTGTGTGTAACTCATCTTCTAGTGTATTAGTCCTTAACAGAACATCTCCGTCTCTCCTGCACACATTTGTTGCATACACTACTCAACTTCCATTTCCATCCAACATACCCGTAATTCTTTCTTAAACCCACACATCCCGCGTAAGCGCCTTCGGGCGTCTTCTTGTTATTACTAGGTATACCTATCGATAGAGTGCCAACTAGCAAATTATGCGTATTTTGCTTAGGAATAAAATTCCTTTTTTTCCCATTAATTTGACCGTTTCTTGGTCCCTTCCTGTTGCAAGGATTATTTTCTTGAAAAGTTCTCAGATTCAGTCTGGTGGCTTTACAAACCTTTTATGTAAAAGTGTGAAGTGCCTTTAAAGAATAAAGTCAGCTTTGCAGAGGAAGCGATCGGGAATATTATTGAGTCCAGCTACAAATCTACTGTCGGTTCGGTTACACATTGATGATAAATATTTGCACAGTTTAATCATTTAAACCTCCTTTTATATTTCCCGAGGCTTTTTGTTATCGGATTGAAACTTAGAATGATTCGCTGGGCCATCTGAAATGTTTCCAAGGACATGCGATGTACGGCACGTCGGTATTTAATTTTATACTGAACTCGGCCACGTTTCGAAAAAAATGGCGTTGTTTTCTTTTCTTTTGTCCTTCGCTTTAGGCTTGTAATTCGTTTTTGTTCTCATTGTTTTTGTTTGCTGGTTAGATTTTTTCCCCAACACCAGATTTTCCAACAGAAGCGACTGCACTCTTCGTGTCAAGCTTTCCTTATCTCCTTGTGTAATCTGATCCTTTTTAGTGGTGAGAATATTGCTTGCTGCACATAGAACACTTTTGTTGTTTTACAAACTTCTCTTCGTTAAAACTTAACATTATGGCCCCTAAAATTAATAGAATATATCAAGTGCTCATGTCTCTTGACAGCGGTGGCCGGGTTCGACGAAAAAATTTAGGTAAATAAACACAGGAAGTCGCGACGGCGGAAAGTGTGTGAAATTTTGTTTGTTATGTATCGGTCAAATCGAAGCTTCAACATGCCCCCCCGGGCAACCCCCCGGGCATTTGACTTTTTTGAAATTTTTTGTTCAAATTCCCCCCTACCCGGGCCAAGATGTCGTTCAAATGCCCCACACTAGGGTCCATTCAGGTGATCAAATGCCCCCACCCCGGGGACATTTTACAGGCACAAAAATGACAGAAGGACGGCGGAAACGCCTTCAGTTGTCGAACAGAATCTTTATAAATATAACAAAAACTGAGAAACACGATTAGCGTATTTACTACGAACAAAAGTCTCGTGTAAAGCGGCGGAAATCGCTGCTACAAGGTCACTGAATGCTCAGCTTTTCTTCGTCATGCAACATACAAAGCGTTGTATAAAAAAAGATCCCACCTATTGAGATTACTACATCATGACCATTTCACTGACATGCATCATCGCTCATCTTATTAATTAACATACTTACAGTAGGTAAAAGTAGTTGACCTGAGCTTTTTATTTTATTTTATGTTGTTGTATTGAATCGCCGGTATAGGTGTTGTATTTCATTGTAAACTCAACAATAAAATACATTCATACATTCAAAGCCGGAATCCAATATTAAAAATTTTGAAATTTAAATACTTCAAATACGGCACAAAGCTTGTTTAAGCCCTTTCCTCGAAAACAATTGGCCACAAAGGCACAATCTTTTCCACGAAAATCCTCTAACACCGCGTTCCCCATGATAGCTCGCCACGCCAAAGATTTTACATGAAATCGAGGGTGCAGTTCAAATTCCCCACCCCTAAAGCATGGGGATCAAATTCCCCACCCCCTAGAAGACTCTGATAATCAAATTCCCTCCTCCCCGGGACGGCAAAGGTGTCAAATGCCCGGGGTATGCCCGGGGGGGGCATGTTGAAGCTTCGATTTGACCGATACAATATTCAACTTGAGCCCGTGCGCCAGGAACTGCCTTTTGATTGGTTGACTACTGACCACTTGGTCTCAGGGGAATCTACATTACATTTGGTTACACTTTTTTCAGCTCGATCGAGAATTTCTCTGCCTATTGCCCAGTCTTACGCGGCTCTATTCTGCTGCCGCCTCGCCATCCGAGCGTCTTCGCTCGGATGGCTCGTTGGCAATTATTATTATTATCAATATTGATGCTAATAATAGCAATAATATTTATTTTCTTCTTCTTCTTATTATTATTATTATTAATTATTAATGAAATAACGGTTGAAACGTCGTGTTTCTTCCATGCTGAGCTAGTTTCCCTCGCAGCCGTGTTTTGTCTCATCACGCAACACTCTTCCGCAACAAAGGAAGAGGAGCGTTGCGTGACGAGACAAAAATGGCGGCAAGAGCTTGCTGTACTGTACCACAACTGTAGGTTTAATTTCAGATGTTGAATTTAATTCAGTCAAATAAAATAGCTGTTGTCGAAAACAAGTAATAGAATCAACTTTCAAAGCATAATTCAAATGCATTTAAAATATAAGATATCTGTCAAACTTTTTTTCATGAGAACCAGACAACTTTGGCTGTAGCTTACTTTTCCTAAGTTCTCACTTAATAGAGGCTGAATTGTTCTTAATGCTGTTTTTTAGGTCGAAGTTTCTTTTATGTTGAAGTTTCCAAGCTTTACAAAGTCAAATCAGTTTGCCTTGTAAGGCAGTTGTCGTTTGCCTAGAACAGATAGCGCAAAATTTTCTTAGTTAGCCCAGTAACGCATTTTTGATTGGAGTAGAGCTAAGCTGATGCACAAAAATATTGAATTTGCCTGGTAAGGCAGTTGTGATTAGAAGACAGGCCATCCTCTTTTTCTTTCTCCTTTCAGCGTCGTCAACCGACCCAAATTTTTGGCATTTTCAAAAAAAAAGTAACGACGTAGTTAAACCATTTTTCAATTGAAATAATTCTTTTAATCTGAAAAATGAGCATAGTAACAGCATAGAGAAAAACAGGAACAAAGACATGAACATTTTTTACAGTATATTGTGCATTTTGTTAATCCAAATATGTGAATGTTAACTTTTAACGTCGTCCTGGGGTACCAAGGCGTCCTATTCCGAGACTTCTTGTGAGTTTTTTTTTTAGTTTAGTTTTTTTTTTTTTCAATCCGACCGACCGACTCAATATCAGGAAACGCATTCGAAGCTAAACGAAACCTTGAATTTGCTCAGCAACGCAATCGCCATTGGTTTAGAGTTGACGGCAGCAAATCTTGAACTGGGAAATCCATAAAAAGTGCGCAATTTCGTCTTTTTAGGGCCGACCATTTTTGACCAAAAAAAATTTGGAATGGGTTAGAATTTTTGGATAATTATGGGAAACTGTCAACGGATTTTGAAATAGCATGCACGTCGTTATTCGGAAATTATTACATTTTGCGTTATTACATTATGCGTTAGAAAAGTTATTACAATTTGCGTTGAAAGATTATTACATTCTGCGTTGAAAATTTTATTACATTTTGCGTCAATGTTATTACATTTTGCGTTAGTATTACATTTTGCGGCGATTCTTATTACATTTTGCGTTAATATTACAGTTTGCGGCGATTATTACATTTTGCGGCGTAACACTCGTCCACACTTTAAACGAGATATTTTGCAAAAAAGCGCTGACTCTTTGCGTTTGGATATCCCAATTTGGAAGACATACAAGTCATTCTGTCTGAAAGGTTATGAAGCGGCAATAAAAGGCTAGGCTTCAAAAGATCTTAACAAACTGAAATTGGGCTAAACTGCTTAAGGAGGTCAAACTGTGTCTTCGTCTCAGGAGATATCATACCCTTGGAAAAACAAAAGTTACTGTTTCCATTGGGATCTACATAAAAATAAAATAAAATAATCCCAGATACATTAATGTTCTCACTAAAGCTGTATCTTGTGCAGTGTTAACAGCAAGTTGATTAGGAAAATAAAAGAAGATCCATATAGACATCCTTTATCAAGACAAAGGAAAATTCATTATTACTCGCTCTCCATGAGGGGCCACATAAGAGCCCAGGAAAGCAAAGAAATGTACCAAAGAATGTTCTACATGGGCAAGGTTGTTGTTATGGCTATCAGCTATTTTTTGTCCTTTTTTGCTGTCACTGTTGTCATTGCATGAGGTTCCTCCATCAACTTTTTTGGGGACAAATTTCCATGAGGGCTAAACAACAGAAACTGTAGGTGTGGTATTACATTATTACGTAAGTGGTAACATTGCCTCATGATGCCCTGCTAAACTCCAAAAACATCTTTCTCGAAAAGCCTATCATGGTCTGTAGCAATGGAAGGATCAGACAAGGCTACGAGTAAAGTTATGTTTCTTCCAATAAAATGTCTTCAGCCTCATATTTCAGTTCATCCAGAAGTTCAAAAATCATTTCCATGAGTTTCTGTAAACTGAAAGCAAAAGTTTCGTTTTATCAACTGTGTCGATAGTTGATGGCTATGATTTGTCTTTCAAGGTATCATGCACACGACGTTATATTTGGCATTATGTGATAAAAAATTTATCTCTTATTACCTTGTTTTTAGGGCAGTAACCTCTTCAACCTTGTCCTCACCTGATGCATCAATAGCAGCACTTTGCTCTGCAATCTGCAACTTTGCTGTCTGGATACCAGAGAGTTATTAAAATGAAATGCAAAAAATGAGATATTAAAAAATAAAATTATGCCAATTTCCAATTCCAAATGTTGTTATTAACTAATCTCAATCTCAAACATAATTTTCAGAAAGTGTCCTACACTGCTACAGAGGCTCAAAGGTGGCAAGTAATCAGAGAGGAGGTAAATTATGATCAGTTCAGCTCTATGAATGGGTTGAAAGACTACTCATTTTAAGTCAAAATAAAGTCCACTTTTTAATGTTGTTCACCATTTCTCATATAATTTTAATCAATAACAATTTTGAGAAACATAAACATGTAAAAAGTAATGAGATAGTGTTCCGACGTTTCGGCAACATCATGACGCCAATATGAGGGAATACAAATAAAAATGCAAGTTTCACATGGAGTTAAAGTACTCTAAATTTGCATGAACGAAAACAGCTAAACAAAGACCTTAGCACGGATTGAATTCGTTTCACCTGCAAAGGTGGTCTTAATTGTTTGATGTAAAGCATTTCATTAATGAGGAAGTCAAATTTGTTCTTGCAGTTTTTCAGCACTCTAAAGCTGCCACCCTTGGGGACCTTCTCAGCTGCTCCCAGAGGCTCTTCAAAACTACCTTAAAAACTTACCAACTCTAATTTTTCTTTCTCTTTCAGCTGTAGTTTTCTGATGACTTCACTTATGGCGCTCTCTCCACTTTCCCTCAGTTTTTTTTCAATGTCGATAACTTCATTTGATATGTTATTAAATGTCTGAGTTATATTGTGTACAAGTTCACGATATGATGGAAAATCATAGTGAGGACCAGTTTGAAGATATTCTCTAAAACCACTGAAACACAAGATTAAATTAATAAAAATAGACATTTCATATTCTTGACATGGAGGGGTGAACCTGGGTGAGAGTAGGGCCACCAAGTGGGTCAGTGGGCCCAATGCAAAAATGGCTGCGGGATCAATAATCTTTTGTTTAAATTAAAATTAGCCTTCTCACTTGAGATAATGTATTCTTTTGAATTTTGTACTGAAGAATGAGGCTAGTCAGGCTAATTTCAATTTAAACAAAAGAATACTAATCCAGCAGCCATTTTTGAATTGGGTCTATGCCTCCCCTCTTTTGGGTGAAAAAGTCATGGAAGACTTTATTTTGCAGAAGAAAATATCCACAGACATCCACCCGCCCTCCCGCCAAGGAATGGGCTTTCACCCATTACAGTCAAGCATGCCCCCAGCACTGCTAACTTTACCTTGGAGAAAAAAACACTGGTTTCCCTGCGAAATGACGTCCAAGAAACAAGTGCAGAAATTCCATACTGATGACACATCACTACCCAGTGCCATGAGGGAAACTTGGTTGAAGCGGCACAACCAATCAGGAGCACTACCCAGATCTGGGTAGTGATGCGTCATCAGTAGGGAATTTTTTGCACTCATTTCTCGGACATCACTTTGTGGGAAAACCAGTGGTGGCAATGAAAATGTTGGCTGTTCTCTCAGGTTATGCTAACAGCTGTGCATTCTCACGTTCAATTTTCACTTCCCTACTGGCATGCTTGATGATACAATTAGGTCATCATGTACCATACAGTGTAGCAAGTTTTCAGATCCAGTTTATAACACAATAAGTCATGTTATCAATTTGGAAATACCTGTCGAAAGCTTTATCAACTCTGTGCTTAATAATTCAAAACATCCTCAGCTTCTTTGTTTTCCCAAATGTAGTATGTGGGCCGTGTTAACTTTGTCCTTTCATAACTTATACGTCAAAATTTGAAAGAAACAGTTCTCTAGTTTGATTAAGATCACCAATCTTACACTAAAAAATATACAAGCTAAAAGGTCTATTCAGATAAATAAATAAATAAATAAATAATGAGTATAACAAAATCGACAATCGCGCATGTAATGCTGTTCAGCCCTGCGCCTTCCTACCTGTCAAAAGCTTTGTACACTTTGACTCTTTCTTCTTGTAATGAAAAGATCCGCTTAATTAACTCTTTGTGGGTCATAATCAACGTAAGCTTAAACGCATTAAGGCAGTGAATTTTTTAAAAAATAGGAACATTAACATCAATATTACGAAGAATGGATGCCAGAAGCTGAAAATCACCAGGCGTTCAAATTGCGCAGAGGCGAGGAAAACTGGGCGCTATAGTAAACATGGCGGACGATATGGAGTTTTCAGGAAACCTTTCCTACAAAGAGATTCACGAGCGATTCGTGAGTGATCTAAACGGCACATCATTGATGGAAGTCAGCTTGGTTGCTAGCACCGCGCCAGTAGCGGTTATTTTAAGGACATTCATGTTCAGTCTGCTGTTTTTGAACGAGAAAGCCAAGCTGTCAAGATGGTTATTTTGCTTGTAAGTCTCTTCAGGTTAATTTTCGGTTATGCACCCATCACTGGTTATTCCTTGGGGGTGGGGGGAGGGGGGAGAGCAAGGAAGGGGGACTTTGTAAAGGACGGTATGAAAGTGCCTGATTTTCCCCTTCTAGATGGGGACACAGAGCAATCCAAGTTAAGAAATTCCCCCTCCAAGAGGGCTATCATATAAACTTTTAGTAAAATCCAACTAGTGGTCTATTATCAATGCTGCCTTCTGATTGGTTGAGCTACTACTAGGCTATAAGTTATAGCCCACTAGTAGCGAAAGCGCCGGGTTTTTGGCGGCAAAAAAAGGATTAAAGTCTAGCTTTAACCAGCTAAAGTTGTTTTGTCTCCATATTTTTGACCAGCTAGTTGGATTTTACTAAAACAATTATTCCTCTCACCCACATGGCCTCTGAGTCAATAACCCATTCGGCCTATGGCCTCATGGGCTATTGACTCAGAGCCCAATTGGGCTCGAGGAATAATTGTTAAATATTGAACAACATGAAACCATAATAAACTTGAGATGCCATTATATTGACCCAGTTCAGCTGATTAGAAAATAGTACTTTTCCCTCAAATTGATGTACATAACAAAACCTGAGATTACTCAGTTCCCCAAGTCTGCCTTTATTTCCACCACTGGAGAGAGATCAGCCTGCAATCTTCTGGACAAGTGGCTGACATGTATATAGCCTTAATTTAAGAGCATGTGAAATCGACTTAATTTCTTTGTAAAAAGCCCCCAGTTTTGCCCATGGTACAAGGTTGTTGTAAGCCAGACTTCTTTTCTCCCATCTCCAAGGTACAGCAATCTTTCAAACTCCCCTAGAAGTCCCCAGACAAAGTTGTATTTGCCCAAGGTTCCCCCTAGGGGATGGCCAACAATAGGTGTATTTTTGAGCAGTTAACAAGTTGCCAAGGTCTTTTTTAAAAGGACACGTCTTTTATTTTGCAGCTTGGTTTTTGTGTTGGATTTTGCCACTTTAATTGTTCCTGCTCTTCTTGGTTGCACTGTGCTCGCTGATTACATCATCCTGTTAATTGCCACTTGTTTATCTCTATCGCTAGGAGTATTAGTTCTCTGCTCTGCGAGAAGTTACAGAGAGCAAACACATCTAAACTCTCAAACTATTCTTTCTTCTGATATGTCTGGGAAAAGACCTTTTATTGGCAACTTCAGGGCATATGTCGTGATTGCCACTGCCATAGCTATACTGGCAGTCGATTTTGCCATCTTTCCCCGGCGTCTTGCAAAAGCTGAAACTTTTGGAAGTGGACTCATGGATGTTGGAGTTGGATCATTCATAATTTCAAATGCTATTGTATCACCAGAGGCAAGAGGTGTTTCCACAGGCAATACGGGCTTTATTTCACCAGTTATAAGGTCTTTAAAGTCATCTTTACCTCTGCTAGTGCTTGGAATTATGCGGTTCATTTCAGTGAAAGGTTCAGATTATCAGGAACATGTCAGTGAATATGGCACTCACTGGAACTTCTTCTTTACCTTGGTTATTGTGAGGGTGAGTAGATGGTCTTAAACATGATGAAAAGGGAATATTTTTTGTTTATGTTGAAAGTGCACTTAGCTGTCTAGTCTAGCTTATTTACAGGCATTCTACCAAAATATCTTATTACTCAGAAAAATTACAGAACATAATATAAAGGTTGGAACACACCAGGTGACAAGTTGCAGTGACATGTAGCAGCGACAAGGCACTCCTTGTGTGCAGGTCGGGCAACTAGTTGCAGCAACATGTTGCGGTGACAGGTCGCAGTGACAAATCACTTCATGTGCACAGGAGCATTTTCATGAACATCTTTGTCTCTGGAACAAGTCGCAAAAAATCAAATCAGACTAAATTTGTGTGACTTGTTGCAGCGACAAAATTTTGTTGCGGAGACAAAGATTTTTGCAAAAATCTTCCAGTATTTTTCTTGTGTACTAGAGGTGGTTTGTCTCTGCGACATGTGTCCGGGACTTGTTGGTACAACTTTTTACCTAGTGTGTATCAACCTTAACACAATTAAAAAACACAACTGACTGGAGGCAACCAGCTGGTTATTTACATGCACAACTGAGGATTTGAACTCAAGACGACCGAGAAACAAATCCAGCGAGTGATAAACCCATGTCATCAATCAATAAGGTCAATAAACAGTTGTCTCGCATTATTGCTGACACCCAGTAGTGAGAGTCCATAATAGTGGGGTATGAGAGAAAAAGTTGTTTTGTCTTTAAGCTTATGAAATAATTTGTAAAAGTCACAGAAGAAATGATCCGGTCACAAGAAGGACATTCTCATGTTTGCCCTCCGATAGAAGAATGGTTTCTTTATTTTGCTTCATCGTAATGCTGCTTTATATTTTGTGAGTCAGGGTTTTTGATGAAGTACTCATAGGTGTCCACTATAGTGAGAGAAAAAACAAGTGAAATGTTGCACTCGGGGGTAGGAAGTTGTCTGCATTTCCATAAAAGCGAAGGTCTATAATAACGAGAGTTTTCTTTCAATCTGTTTCGCCAGGGGGCTTGCTCTTGTCCACAATAGTAAGGTGATGGTGTCAATTCAATCACTTGAGAACTGGCTTACACCTCTTCATTGCCATCACTTGCCACTTAATCATTGTTACTTTCTTGTTCTGTTTCCTTTATATCTCATTTTCTGGGGTTTTCACTTTCTCTCCCTTACCCATTACCTCTACATCAGTCACTGGCAGTAATTTTCAAGTCTATTTTTAATTTTAATTTTTCCCTCTGTATCAGTAAACTACTTACCACCCATTAAAATTTTCTAACATTATTGTATTTTTCTTGTATTAACTTGCAGGTTCTATCAACAATGCTCCTCAGACTTTTACCAGGTCGTAATTGGTACGGATTAACTGGAGTTGCACTTGCTTGTCTATATCAGTATCTTCTTAGTTGTGCTGGATTGAGAGCCTTTGTTTTGCATGGTAGATATGGGGATAACTCGCGCCATGGGTTTTTGGATGCCAATCGCGAAGGTCTTTGTTCTTGTGCTGGGTATTTGGCCTTGTATTTTATCGGTGTTCAATTAGGAAAATTTCTCTTTCAGGAAAGGTGAGTGACAATCCCTCCTGGCGGGGGTAGGGAGGGGCACTGCTTTATTATATAGGCTATGTAGGTATTACCAACGTTAGGAGTAGGGTTTTCGAGCAGTTTAATCTTTTAAGCCCCAGCTATCCAGGAGGCAGGGTGGCCAAGTGGTCAGGGCATCAGACACGCAATCTGGCAGTCCCAGGTTTGAGTCCCACTTTGGCCACTCGCTGGATTTGTTCTCGGTTGTCCTGCCAGTTGGAGTTCTTAATTCTATAGTTTTATTTGAATTATTTGTTTCTAAGTATTTGAGAGCAGTGCCTGTAAACTAGCTGGATAAGCTAAGTGTACTTTCCACTACAAGCAAACTTTTTTTATTTATCCAGCAGATACAAATTCTCCACACATATCTTCTTATATTTCCTTAAAGAGTTGAGGGAATTTGATAAAAGATCAGTGTACTTCCTCGTTTTGATCACTGTATTACTTCCCATAATCTTTTTTCCTGCGGGGTCTCTTGGGAAGGGAAGACCCTGTGCGCGCCTCAACCTAATCCCCAATCTTCTCTCACCCCAAAAAACACTTAAATAGCGACTGGGTACGAGTCTGCAGATGAAGATGGTTTAGTTTAGGCCAAGGGTTCTAAAGGGTTCCAGGGTATCAGTAGTAGCAGACTAGGGTATCAGAAGCATCTCCCCGGCAATAAATTCCCTTTTGACCTACAAGACTGCTCGTGTATTTAACTTAGTATAAGAAGTAGTGATGTTTGGCTGAAATAAATATGTAATAATAATTAATAACTAAATAAACAATTAGTAATAAGTAGGCTTTCTTTTTTCATTTCGTCGTAGGAGTACTGTTGGACAGTGGATTAAAGCGTTTTTTGTCCTTGTCACAGCAGATGTTGTCTTTTATCTCTTGCTTGAAGCATCTCAACTGTACGTTAGTCCAATTTCTAGAAGAATGGCGAATTTATCCTTTGTACTCTGGCAGGTAAAAAATTATTTCACGTCGGACGTTCACATCATTTATATCATTTTCCTTTACGGGTGTTGTATTGTTGGTAACCGGTCAAGTCGCCCGAAAGTCATCTCGCCCGAAGTTCCCATGATATCGCCCGAAACCACAGTCATGTCGCCCGAAATTTTAGTCAACTGAGTCGCCCGAAATTTTAATAAAGAGTGACTATGTAATATATCTCGTTCTTTAAGCGATAATGAGACAAAACAAGCTGGACAATTGTGTAATTAAGCCTCGTTCTTTAAGCAATGATGCTATGTTGAGACGAAACAAGCGAGATGAATTTGTAACATATATCTCGTTCTTTTAGTCTTGATGAAATGAAACAAGCACGTCAAATGAGTAATGTATCTTGTTCTTAAAGATCTGATGAAACTAAACAAGTGCGATTACAATGTTAGGATGTTACTGAGAATGATAAAATCTCGGCGACTTGACTAAAAATTTCGAGCGACATAACTCTGGTTTCGGGCGAGATGACTAAGAGGACAAGAGAATATATACTGAGCGATAAGTTTGACGACACAAACTGTTGCATCAAGGTTTTTTTGTTTCCGAGGTTTAACTTAAACAGAGGAGCTGTATTACGAAATTTATCAAAATTTTCACACTGGGATAACCTGCCACCAAATTGAGTGAAACAAACAAAAACTGCTTAAAGCATGAGAAGATGGTATGAAAAACAGACCAGATACTCGAAGATACAAAAGGAGGCACAGATGGACACAGTGGACAGACATGAAGAAGATTGAAACAGATTGCATTGCGTTTTTGAAAACTTAATAGTCGAACAGTTTTTCAAAGTTCATTTTTGTTGTTTATAACGGCATTTGTTATAATGCTAAGGATACGTCTTTGTTTGACATGAATCC
This sequence comes from Porites lobata, assembly GCA_942486035.1. Lineage (NCBI taxonomy): Eukaryota > Metazoa > Cnidaria > Anthozoa > Scleractinia > Poritidae > Porites > Porites lobata. The sequence continues at coordinate 7,636,188 of CALNXK010000004.1, forward strand.
CTAATTTTGTCATTCATAAGTAATTTTTCAAGTCTATAGCGGATATGAACGCTGAATTGGCCTTTTTAACAAAATGAACTAGAGTAAAAGGCAGCTGTGACACAGCGCCCCTTCTTCTTCAAAACTACTCTTAACGTATCGTTTTTCTCTTGTTTCAGGTAGCCTACAACATCCAGATCCTCTCAAGCTTTTTGTTCTGCGAAATTTTAATAACCGTTGCAAAACTCAAGGATGTGCTCCATGGTGCAGTGTCTGGAGGCTGTGAAGCTTGCTATCCAACGAGAAAACAGAATAACAACCCTTGTGCATGCCTAGTAGCTGCTATAAATCGCAACCAATTACTGTACTTCTTACTCGCTAATCTGTTAACTGGAGCCGTGAACTTTTCCGTACAAACTGTGTTCTGCTCCGCAGTGAAAGGATTTTTGATAGTTTGTACATATTTATTGGTCCTGCATTCCTTAGTTTTTATTTTACATTTACGCGAGAGAAGTTTTAAGTTTAGGTAAGCTGCCAGTTTTAGGTATTTAGGTGATCCTGGGCCTTGTTATAACGATGAATAAACATTACTTGTAGTATTGTACTGAATAGTCTGCTTGTTCTTCCGCTCGATTTGGTGAAAGCTCAATACGAGAATTTCACTAAGTACCGTATTTATTCGAATAAGCCCCCAACCTCGAATTAGCGCCCACCTCGAATAAGCGCCCATCCTAAAGGCAGAAAAAGTTAATAAGCGCCCAGCCTCGAATAAGCGCCCACCCCACCCCACTCCCTCCCACAAAAACTCCAATGAGAGATAATAAGAGACCCTCCCGAAGACGGAGTTTTCTTCAGGGTATTGTACAGAAACCTTGCTTTGTTACACCTTCGCTTTTTGTTATTAGCATTTACTGTTTTGTTGAAAATATACTACTACGGTTGGTGAGAATGGTGAAAATTTAACAAGTGCCCAGCCTCGAATAAGCGCCCACTCTCAAGGTCCAAAAATTTTATAAGCGCCCAGGGCGGTTAATCGAATAAATACGGTAACAACTTTTTCATCCGCCACTATGTTTATGATTTGCAGGGTGGGGATTGAAAACTGTGATCGTCTAGACTCATGACTTCTCGGGTAAGTTTCATAACTGAAAAAAGGAACTGTGTCGATGTGGCCTGAATGATCTCGCCTACTTGAAAGGTGTTCCAAGGGGGTGGGGCAGCGGCGGGTAAAAGAGGGCGTTGGTCTTCTCAGCCTCCTCCGCAGGCATCACTGTCCTGTTTTAGAGAACTGGAAAAGACAAACTCCCGACGATTGGAGTGATCGTTACAAAAGGAGTAGCCCACGGAGGAGGCTGTAATCCAGTCCCTAAGATTGGGGGGTGGGGGGACAAAACCTATGCCTAGAAAATACTAAATTTTCTTTCCTGACTTAAAAGAAACGACTTGGCGCGGAAAGAAATGGTGTCGTTTTAGTCGGGCATAATTAGGTGAATACCTCTGGTCATGGGCTCCTGGCGTTCGCATAGTAGAAAGCGGGAGAAAAATTGACGCCGGAGAAAAAACCGAGGGGCTTTTCCCCTCGTTTTCCCCTTGTAGGGGTTTCAACTCGCTCACCGCTTTCTTCTATCTGAATGCCTGGAACGGGCTAGCCTCCCCCGCAGATGTTCTTTTGGCTCGTCACGCAATCCTCCCCTACATGCAGTAGACTTTCGTAGGGCAGGAAAGCGTGATGAGCCGGAACAGGCTAGCATTTTTTTAGACGTTTGATTTCCTTGTGTGACACTAGAGGGCAAGATTTTTTTCTACCAGCCTCACAGAAAGTTATGAGGAAGAGTTAAAAGATCAAAACACGAACTTTTCAGAACAGCATTTCATCAATAAACAGGTGGAGCTAGACGGTGCAAGAGTAAGAACCTGGGAGACCTGTGCTCATTCCCCGGGCAACTCACTCGATCTTGAAAGCATTCACTCATTCAGGACATTCAGTCATTCGCGCGATCGAACATGGTGGCAGTGTATTCGACTTTCGTTCAGTCCTTTCTTTTACTTCTCGTTACACTGATCCTGGTTGTTTTTCCTGCAGATGGATTGCTTGGAAGAGGTAACTTAGATACATCGTATATAGATGAAGAAAGGACTTTGTATATTGTGTCAGTGTTTGAGAGAGACACAGCGCGACACTTAGTTTATGAATCACTGAAGTGAAAGTGTTGCTCAGCACATACATGTAAGCTTAACAGTGTACTTTATAAGCTACTGCGGATGGAATCTGAGGAACTTAGAAATTATCTTAGCCTAAAAGTTTTCTTAGTGTCCAATATATGATGCAAATTATGATGAACATCGGGCATCTCTTTTTACATCTGTTGATCCCTCGGATGCTTGTGTTGTTTTTATAACAAACCTGACATAAAAGCTTTAAATCGAGTTGGATTGCATCATTTGAATTTTTGTTCATTATTTTCATGTTTTCAAGTTAGACTATAAATATGGTTTATTTAAACATGGACCTTAAAACAGCTGTTTTTTTAAAAAAATTCTTATTTAGTCACAATGCACAGTAATCTGACTTTTTCGTGTCTGCTTTTCTTGTAGACCAGCATCACAGTTTAATTTTTTTACAGCACATTGGTTTTAGGTCTACAAAAGTTGGAATGGGGATTCTCCAAGGGACAGACAATTATAAGGAAGAAGCAAGCGAAATGTTAACACGTACACACACAAATTACGCAGCTCAAAAATTTCCCCCTTGTGCCATTAACTTTCGTAATGGTCCACATCTAAGTACATATATGCATAAAATTATTTAATACTGCAGGTGGCTAATAAAACTGAGGCAATAAAATTTAAATGTCCATATAAGGTAAGAACCCTACCCCTGGTTAGAGATAATCCCCCCTTAATTTATTCTAATCATTTTTAAGGATTTGGAGATCATATAGACTGGAAGACCTATACAGATGGACTTAAAGAGGCGCAATCAAGGTACATGATACTAATCTGCGTAGCAGTTTTAAAAATACAAAAAAATGGTTTGAGTATCAATGTATTTAGCACTAAAATACTAATTGAGGACACTATTTTTACGTCTCCTACTGGAGACGGGATTGCCATTTTATGTGGTCATCCGAGCCACGCGAAGGTCCATCTGTTTGCAGGGCAAAGGGAGTAGCTTCATTTCGATTCTCAGTTATTTAAAGACCTTGAGTATTAGTCAGGTCCCGGGAGTCGAACCCACTACCTCATGCTCTGCATTCAAGCGCTCTACCAACTGAGCTAGTTATTAATTTGTACATCTGTATTGATTCTGGTTAATTAATTTTTCAGTCATAAACCTGTAATGCTGATCATTCACAAGTCGTGGTGTGGAGCGTGCAAAGGTAGGTCACTGCAGAACAAACATTTTTGATAAATTTTCATGAGCTACAGAATATATAGGGCAAAATTTATGCAAAACAATTGAGATGTGTCTTTCACAAGACACGTCCGAAAATATTAATAAGGTTGCATCTTATTTAGGATGCGTCTCATTCAAGACAAGTCTTAGTTTTCATTGTATACATGGCCGTAATGTTTCTTTCAAGATTGTCTTATTTCTGGTTTTACGGCAATTTCTGTCAGTATATCATTTCAATGAGATTCTGCTGGCTACTTTTTTCTTATTAACAAAATGTCCAGTGTTTATTTCCCTGGATGAGAAGTATTAGTTGCATGTACATGCAGTTAAAAACCCTTTTGCGCTTTCTTTTTCAGCTCTGAAACCAAACTTTGCTGAGTCAAAAGAAATTGGAGAACTAAGCAAGAATTTTGTGATGATCAATGTTGAGGTATATAATTTTAATTCCTATAGATTACTACATACTTACCACCAAAATACCTTTAAGTATTCAAAACGTTTTGCCAGACAGGGTTGGAATGTATGATGACGGAGCTATGCGCTGCCTAGGTTGTAAGTTTTTTTGTTTGAATCTTGAAGAGCATATCCGTGTTCAAGACCTTTTGTTTTATGGGGTATTTTCTTGGAGGACAAAAGAACCACACAATGTCAACAGTGGTATAAAAATTCCAAAACTGAGTCTCAAACATTTGCCAAGCTAAAAGAACAAGCTTCGGACTCATTTGAATGGGACACCATTCTAAAATTTGGGCTAAAACAGTTTTAGAAGAAAGGGACATAGCCATATTATTTGTATTTTTCTGTCAAGTACGGCATTATTTTCACTGCTAAGTGACCTTTGAAATGAAAATACAGAATAACTTGAAAGTACATTTCTGTCAATCAAATGGTCCAAACAATACCAGAAAAAAACAATTATAATTAGTCAAAGCATTGAAAGAAAAGAAGTACAAATCTGAGAGATGGCCATTATGGGGAGTTTTTATTAAAAAATAGGCAAAGCTTTAAGCTCAAGATCACAAAATGAAGTTAGAATAATATAATTAGTAAAAACCTGTTTTTCTGGTTTGGTACTTTGCAGGATGATGAGGAGCCACAGGATACCCAGTATAAAATTGATGGATCTTACATCCCAAGGATATTTATTTTAGGTAAACAAAAAATTGGCTGGTGTCACCCAGGGTTTTTGGGTCTGAAGAAAACAAGGGTCTATACATTATCTTTCAGCTTAGTTTACCAATTTTTGGATATATCATATACTATGCTTTTGTTTTTGGATATGTTGAAAAAAGTTTTGGTAGATTAGGAGGTGCACTGGCCAGTTTAAAGGAAGTTTATTGGTACATAATTAATAGCCATCTTCCTCACCTAACCTTTCTTGTTTTTTCTTTTTTTCGGTGGGAGGAGGACACGGGCTGGCATGGAGTGCCAGACATGCGTGGCAGAAGAGAGGCGAAAAAATAACTCATAATAGTAATAATTACTTTTTTAACCTCTTTGTAATCACACATGTTTGGTGCTGCCTACCCATGTCAGCCTTGCACCTGCCCTCTCTTGCCTGAAAAATGCGAAAAAAGGGCCTGTTCAGCAGGCTATTTTTTGCTAAACCTGGGAAAAGAGCCTGTTTGACTCTGAGAGCATGGGAGAGAACCAACAACAACCTGAACTCACCATGGCAGGGTTGTCACTAAGATTTCAAGTTGCCGGGTAAATACAACAAGTAGGCGGGGAATCAAACGGCTAGGGATTTCTTTTGGTTCTATTTTTATTCTATTTTCCAATAAAGTAGCCGGGGACCACTCTCTTAGTAGCCGGGGAAAATTCCCGGCCCCCGGCTCTTAATGACAACCCTGCCATGGTGTTGTCTCTGGAATCCAAACCTAGGCCACTGGGTGGGAGGCAATAACTGCAAGTATTAGTCTCACCACTGTACCACCCCAACCCTCAAGTGTAAGCTGGTGTTTCGAAAAAAATACGAAAAAACTGTTGTTTAATGTTGGAGTTCAAACTTCGTTTTTCAGACTCATCGGGCAGGGTCCAAAAGGATATTTATAACAAGGAAGGAAATCCTTCGTACAAATATTACTATGGAAATGCACCTGCAGGTGAGTAAGGCCAGGTTTTCATATGATCTGCAATGGTCTGGAACACGATCAGCAACTGATCTGGGTCTTGTTAATGCTGCATGCAAGTGGAAACACGTGACCTCTGTATCTGAGGTGGTCTACTGCACACAGTCCTCTGACACATGCCCAGTCATCTCTTATTATTTTTAAGAGGTTACGGAACGGCTGCAGGGGACTATTACGGCATCTTGTGCGAAGAGGACAATGGGATTCCCTTAACCACTCTTCTAAAAAATTAATAGGAGACTGAGAGAGGACTGGGGATGAGTTAGCACGGTCCTTCAGATCGGATGAGTGAAATTTGCTTCTACTATTGTGACACTCAATCAAGCTAATTTCTAATGGGAGCATTTGCCCGGGATGATATGACGGATATTGTCGACACTATTGTCCCTTTCAAACAGGTGTAATTTATTTTCCAATCAAACTGGGGGAAAATGCTTGGCGCCGTTTTTGCCCCCATAAATCCAAGTTAGACAAACATGACACATCTTCGATCGCTAAAATGAATGGGAACATTTGTGTGCGCTGACAGCTTCCGATCCCAACACACCGTTACAGAGTATATATGCAAAGCACCTATAAGTGGATCAAAAAGTGTTATACACTCGTAACTGTTGTTTTTTGACGCTGTCTTTGCTGTGGTCCTTGTCTGTCACCTCATTATTGCAGGTATAATGGTCTAACACTTATTATTTTTTTTATATCAGTTGTAGATAGCATGAAAGCAGCCCTTGAGGTGATGATCCAAGGTGTTCGTATTGGAGACGAACTTTGATGTTTTCTGAATTCGTAACAAATATGTAGCCTTCGTGACATAATTTTGAACATTTTCTTTACTCAAAACATCTTTTATTCACTTCAGTAATTCCTGTTATAAATTTCAGTTTATTTATCTTGTTTTGCTGTACAATCTAATTAACACCCTTAGTCCTCGCTGTTCAACACGGTAAAAACGGAGTTAATATGCGCTAAACGTAGCTCCGGAAGAAGATCAATCTTTCTCAATTCTCTCATGTAATGGTCTCTTGTGTTTTCTTAAAGGGCTGTTTGACAGTTGGATTAAGCTGTGTTTTAACAAGATCAGCGTTTTTATCTCATTTAAAAGCTTAAGTATTTACGAAGATATTGTGGTTGCCAAATTAATGAAATAAAACCTATTTAAAAGATGTATAGTAGTTTTACTATTCAACAAACTCAATCACGACGCAAACTAGAAAGAGAATCTCTTGTTGTAACTACCCCTGGTTCTAAGAAACCCTGGTTGTAAGACCCCTGGTTGTAAGACACCCCCTGGTTGTAAGACCCCTTGTTGTAAGAAACCCTGGTTGTAAAGCCCTGGTTGTAAGAACCTCTGGTCGTAAGAACCCCTGGTTGTAAGACCCCTGGTTGTAAGAACCCCTGGTTGTAAAACCCCTAGTTCTGTTGTAAGAACCCCTGGTTCTAAGACCCCTGGTTGTAAGAACCCCTGGTTCTAAGAACTCCTGGTTGTACGACCCCAAGTTGTAAGAACCTCTGGTTGTAAGACCCATGCTTGTAAAACCCCTGGATGTAAGAACCCCTGGTTGTAAGAACCCATGGTTGAAAGATCCCCTTGTTGTAACACCCCTCGTTGTAAGAACCCCTCATTGTGAGACCCCTGGTTGTAAGACCCCTGGTTGTAAGAACCTCTGGTCGTAAGAACCCCTGGTTGTAAGACCCCTGGTTGTAAGAACCCCTGGTTGTAAAACCCCTAGTTCTGTTGTAAGAACCCCTGGTTCTAAGACCCCTGGTTGTAAGAACCCCTGGTTCTAAGAACTCCTGGTTGTAAGACCCCTGGTTGTACGACCCCAAGTTGTAAGAACCTCTGGTTGTAAGACCCATGCTTGTAAAACCCCTGGATGTAAGAACCCCTGGTTGTAAGAACCCATGGTTGAAAGATCCCCTGGTTGTAACACCCCTCGTAAGAACCCCTCATTGTGAGACCCCTGGTTGGAAGAACCCCTGGTTCTTAGAACCCCTGCTTGTAAGAACCCCTGGTTCTATGAACCCCTTGTTGTAAGAACCCCTGCTTCTAAAAACCCCTGGTTGTAAGACCCCCTGGTTGTAAGACCCTAGTTGTCAGAACCCCTGGTTGTAAGAACCCTTGGTTGTAAGACCCCTGGTTGTAAGACCAATGGTTGTAAGAATCTCTGGTTGTAAGAACCCTTGGTTGAAAGACCCCTGGTTGTAAGACCAATGGTTGTAAGAATCCCTGGTTGTAAGAACCCTTGATTGTAAGACGCCTGGTTGTAAGACCCCTGGTTGGAAGAACCCCTGGTTGTAAGAACCACTGGTTGTAAGACCCTGGGTTATAAGACGCCTGGTTGATAGAACCCCTGGTTGTAAGAACCCTTGGTTGTAGGACGCCTGGTTGTAAGAACACCTCATTGTAATAACCCCTGGTTGTAAGATCCTCTGGTTGTAAGACCCCTGGTTGTAGGACGCCTGGTTGTAAGAACACCTCCTTGTAATAACCCCTGGTTTTAAGATCCTCTGGTTGTAAGAACCCCTGGTTGTAGGACGCCTGGTTGTAAGAACACCTCGTTGTAATAACCCCTGGTTGTAGGACCCCTGGTTGTAAGAACCCCTGGTTGTAGGATGCCTGGTTGTAAAACCCCTGGTTGTAAGAACCCCTGGTGTTAAAAGGCCCTGTTTTAAGAACCACTGGTTGTGAGATTCTTGGTTTTAAGAAGGCCTTGTTGTATACAGTCGGGGTGTGAGTTTCAAGCGAGTGAAAGTGGCACAAAAACGAAGAACACGAGACAAAAAACATACGGGAGGTTATGTTCATTCATTTTTCTTACATGATAGCAACATTTGGGATCAAGAGGTGCAGAATTCTGTGATTATGAAGCATTTCTACCGATCACTTGAATTAAGCTAAGTGCAGGCGTTACGAAATACAGTCAATGTATGGCATCACACGTCGGGCGTGACATCACGATCACTCGAACAGTTCGGATGGTCCGCCTGTTGCGGTACTTGTAAATAAATAAATAAATAATAATAAATTTTTTCAGTCACTCTTAGGCGGCGTTATGAGTGAGCCAAGCGCGCAAAAAAAAAAGCCCGCGCAACATTGAATGACTAACTGAGTCCGGCCGCTGATAAAAATTAACCTTGGTTAAAGTCTTTTAACCAGGTTACATTGTGAAGAATTTTTTACCGAGTTTTTTTAAAAACTTACCCTGTTTTTAACTTGCCAAGTGCGGCCGCAAGTATTGGATTATTCAATCGACCTAACAAAATAGACCAATCACAAAATAAAGATAAGAAAATGGACATAAAATAGAGAAAACATCCAATTAAAATTGTCTTTCTATGATTGGTGCATTTCGATCCTCTCCAATGCACACACTGTTCGCGGTAGGCCCACACTAACAAATCACATTGATTCGTACATTTCGAACAACTTGTCAAAACAATGTCAGATAAGATCGTCAAGAACTCTCGAACAACATCATACATTACTGTGCTTTTCATATACACACGAATTCTGACGTTCAAAGGCCAACTGACACTTTCGTTTTACGCTGCTGCCAATCATCTTAGCGGACCTTTTAGGAAACACAAGATTTCTCCGATGAGTTGAAAAGGTCATGACTTGTGATTTTCGATCCGTTTTGTGAGGTTCTGTGTTTCAAGGTTCGTCGCTTGTGATCGTAATGACGATTAACGGCAGCGAAAAACGTAATTGTGAAGGCGGCTTTTGAGCTTCGCAGTTCAGTTTATTCACCAATTTTCAAATGTATTTGTTCTCTTTCTTTTTAAATTTTATCTTACTAGCCTGCATGTCACAAAATTTTTGCGCAACATTTCCTTACGCTCAGAACAAACTCGCTCCAAGTCTCATTGTGACCAAAACCCGACGTTAATATTCCAAATATTTTTGATAGATTTCATCCCTGGACTCCAGACTTTCCAGTTTCGATGAGGTAAGAATACTGAAGATTCAGATTAACTTTTGAGATTGTAAAGGTGCGAGAAAGTGCTGTTCTAGCAGAGCTTTCTTCCCCGCATGCCTCTTACCTTGTACCAGACGTTCGCATGGCAGACATTCGCCTCGGGTTCGCTTGTTTTGTTCGCTTGCAACTTTGCGTCAAAACAAGGCATTTCGATTACTCTGTTTGGGCGACGCCCAAATAAAAAGGTGATTTACTGTTAAAACGGACATTTAATCAAAGAACCACAAGAAAACGATTTTTACGGACAGAGGGAAGTTTGTGGCTACTTTTGGAAAATTTCTAGCCATGCCCCTGACACAGAGAAGTGTTAACAGCGTAATTTATACTTTATTCTTTATAAACATAGTATTCATTTCTTCTTCTTGCCGCTTTTGAGGTGTTCAAGGCCACTGATGTACTTTTTGGGGATTTTGTATTCATCTAAACACCAAAACAAAAATAAAACACGTTATAACGTGAATGAGGAAATTAAGTGTCAAAGCTACCGAGCAGTCACTATTCGCCGGTCGATAAACCTAAATGGAATGGGTATACGTTTTCGGTGAAACGATTTGTGGGATCGTTTGGGTGGACAAGCGCTACTTATGATTGGTTAATGGTTGCCTTGAATACCTCCCAGGTAGGCGTTTTTAGAGGAGCTCGTTTTTCATCCCTCCCCAAAAACGCCTGCTCAACCGAAGACAACATTCCTTTCCTAAGCTTAGCCAATCACGTCATACTTTCCAAATTCTGGAAAGTTGAACTTGACCGCAGGGTACTCTGATAATTACTCCATCTGCAGGAAACACTGGGAAAGCTTCCTGACCTCTAACAAATGATAGACTCAGAGCGGCAAAAGTAAGATTTAGTCAAATTTTAGAATACTTCATGTACTGCATAACCTTAGCGAAGGAAAGAAAAGAAAGATAAAAACGGTAACTCTAGGGTCACGTTTTAGTCGTGTTTAGCCTGTCAACACTTTATTTCACAACCGTCCATTGGTCACTTACCACGCAAATAAAACAATGGGAAAGGAATGTTGTCTTCGGTTGAGCAGGCGTTTGTGGGGAGGCAACAAATACCATCGACCAATCATAAGTAACGCTTGTCAACCCAAACGATCCCTAAAATCACTGCACCCAAAGATTGTACCTACTCCCCTTAGCGTTTCTTGTCACTTACCTAGAAGAAATTTCGCTACAATGGCAACTTGGTTCCCTTGAATTAAAACCTGCATTCCAGGGGAAATGTTCTTACCAGGTAGTTGTGAAACTAACGATACAATAAAAGAAAAGAGTTAAAGACGAGGATATGTAGTACCTAGTGACTGATGTAGACTTAACACGACTGAAAAGATCCGTGAAAAAAAAGGCGATTATTCTGATTAATGAAGAATAAAAATTGTATTTACAAGGGACAAAAGACCAAGCAGTGTTGTTTAATTGAATTTATAAATCGCTTCTCTCAATGTAAAAGAATGGAAAGATGTCACAGGATTCAATCCAAAAGAAAAAGGTATGAACGGTTTTTTCGCATTTTTTCAAGTTGAATTGCGTTTCTATCCTTGCCATCGAAAGCCTAATACATAAGCTCATAAGATGAGGTATAGAAGTAGTGTAATTTTAAACAACACTTGACCATTCTTTCGGGGTCTTCTTTTATTCTAATGAGTTTTAGGGTTTAAAACTGCGGAACCAAACTAATCCAAAAGCCGCTTTTCTGCTGTACTTAGCAACCTTTTATACTGATGGAGAACACATGTCTCGGAAAGAAGGATCTCTTGCCCACCAAAGTTATCCGGGGCGAGCCAACTTTTCTTACAACCAAAATAGGAAACTTGGCAAACAGTTTACATGAGAAACAAAACGTTAGCAACAGGACGGGAACGTCAGTTGGCGACGGGAAAGCGCGCGGAAAGGACTAAACACGACTTCCGGTGTAGACGGGCCACTCTGCCATTGGTACCAGTTGTTTTTCCATAAAACGTCTTTGGCTGGCCCGTTCTGGCTAAAAACTCGGTATAGACAAGACAATCAGAACATCCATAAAACAACTTTGTTGTCAGCTCGGTATGACAAGCAATCATGGGAGACTGTAATCATGAACATCTTTTTTCTCATGTAAACACTCGCTCAATTTAACTCAGCTGGAAGGGTAACCTTCTTTCCCGGGGACTGTTCTCATTTGGCGGTCAGGCACATGACTAGCTGTAGTATAAGGCTATGCACATACTTTCGTGAAGGAACGAAAAGCTGGCTACTCGGTATAATGTGAACATCTATCCGTTCTGTGACTCTCCACTTTAGAGATCGGCACTGCGCAGCCTCATCATCCGCAGGCTTCGCTGTTACAACCGTTACAATAGAGAGCTCTAGATTCTAAGACGAGTACGACAACGAGTACGAGATTTTCTCAATAGTAAGTAGTCCTCGCGCGTGAACCAGCCTCATTTTGGCGGGAGAACGTGGTAGCCGTCGTCACTCTTCTACGAGTTTTAGCGAGAATGTCGACGTAACGGAAACAAGTTATCAGATGTTAGAAGTTTTATCATTTTGCGATCGGGAGATGGAATAACCTTCTTCACTAAAGATAACAGTGCTAAATGTTCTAGTGAAACATGGTAAAATTAAGCTTTCCGGGGAGTCTATGTTTTGAGAATAGGAGAAAAAGCTTTTAGTCAAATCTCGTACTTGTACTCGTTTTGTCCTTGAATCTAAAGGTCTCTAATAGGAGTTGCCTGCGGAGAAGGCCAGGCGCGGCGCAGCGTCGCTCTGTCGCAGAAATCGCGCCGCCACAACCGTTATTGTGCGTGAACAGAAGTCCTATCCGATATGGTTTTCGTGCCGAACATAGCTTAAAGCTATTAGTGTGAACATAGCTCAAAGCGGGTCTCACCTGAGGTGCTACAAGCTGCCTTTAACTGTATATTGTGAGCAAATTCCTGCGGGCTAATGCCGTATAATTCAAGGTTCCGGATTAACGTGACCTAAAATACAAATCATTGTCAATACCCTCGATAAAATAGACCTTGTCACGGTTTTCGACGCCATCTTGACGAGTAGGCAAACGCGTGAGAAATTACAGTGTTTGTATGAGAATCTAATTTCGAATAATTTCCGTAGTACGGCTGTTCTGAAAAAAATATGATTTGTAAACCAAAGCTTCACTCCTAAGGATTCTACTGAAAAAATTTAACGGCGTTACATTCACTAGAAGATCTAGAACCACTTTTTAAATTTCCTATACATTTGTCTGCAAGAAAGTCCCGGGAAAATTACAGACAAATATATGGAAAATCTAAAGCAAGCCTGTGGAGAAATTTAAGCACAGGTAAGCCTCCAAAATTTTTTCCGACGATCCGACATATTAGATTCTCATACAAACACTGTAATTTCTCACGCGTTTGCCTACTCGTCAAGATGGCGTCGAAAACCGTGACAAGGTCTATAGTATGCGGCACAAGGCTACCACTACCGAGTTCTGGGGTCGTCAAAGTCGTGCTCCGTGGAATTTACCGTAACCTCGATTTTTCTCTTGATCCCTGCACAATGGATGGTAAACAACCACTGGTTATAAAAAGAACGCACTTTACTAAAGCGTAAATGTTAAAACACCAAAATACAAATAGAGGACACTACTTTTACTTCTCCTATACAAATGGGACCGTCATTTTACCTGGTCATCGAAGCCAAGCTAAGTTCCAGCCGTTAAGAGGGCAAAGGCATTTCCTTTAATTTCTCAGTTATTTCAAGACCCTGAGTATTGGTCCAGCTCCGAGGAAAGAACACGTGACCTCCAGCGCTCTACCTGCCGCGATTATTAGATCCAAAGGGGACACCTAAGCAGGTTGCGAGAGTTGGACTAAATTCATGACCACTTTTGTTCTGTGACAGCGTATGATATAAAAAATGAGACAAAGAGAAAACCGAACTGCACAGAAAAACGAAAAAGGTACCTTTTTGTTACCCATGCGCTGTTCCACTTTAATTTCGATAGATTCGATCTTTCCTTTCCTGATGAGAAGAAACGAGCAAACCAAAAAAAAGTATTCCAGCAATTTTCAATAGAAGTCGCAATAACAAGTTTAGCCAATTACAACAAACACGAACAATCCACTTAGCCAATCAGAGCTTGGGGCAAATACATGTCGCTCGTGCCAAGCGGTTTCCTAGAGCACTAAAACACGGCTGAAAAGAGGGGAGACAGGATTATTGTACATACAGGGTTTGGTTAATGGTTTGTCTTCCGATTGTCACATAGATATGGATCGCGACGTTTCGACCGCGTATAGCAGGTCTTCGTCAGGCGATGGAGTCGATTCACTGAGAAGAACTATTTGTACCACCGTGGTTGTTAGTGATTGGTGTATCACGATCCTAGCTCAAGCTTGGTGGGTTTCTTATCACTAAACGCTTTCTGCTATATTTTAGCACCACATTTAACTTCTGGACGGTAAAACAAGACACTGCACATTTCGGGTGGTCGTTTTCGAGAAGTTCGACTGTATTTTGAATTAAAAAGGCATTTTTATCATACTAGCTCCAGGAGGATATCTGGACTTCCCTGAAGCCAATTAGACCGCGTAACTTTCATCTAAACTTACTTGCAAAGAAGTAACTTACCTTACTAAAGGATCTTGCCCTGGAAACGTGATCTGATGGCATTTATTCATTTTAGATGAAACCCTACATGCGAAAAGCATTAATTGCTGTGAATCGTCGGTAAAATGTGCGTGATTAAGAAAGCTACAATGCGTAGACGTAACACAGCTTCTCCTTTGTTCTCACAGCTTTCCCGCTTCCCCTTTCTCCCCAAATTAAGAGGAAACTAGCAGATAAAACTGGTAACTAAAACATACACATACAAAACACGGAAAGAATAAAAAATGCCCAAACAAGGGAAACACAAAGACATCCATACAAGGAGAAATGGGTTAGTAGCGTGACGGAGCAGGCATGCCTGTTAAACACAAAAAAAAGCAATTTGCAGAAGTTTAAATCTGGCGGCCCATGAGGCAACGTTAAATTGTCCCGAGGTACTATCAAGTTGGAGCCTTCGACGGTGAACTATGCAAATTGTCATGTACCGTATAAGATGTAAAAGTGGATTAATAGTGGAAAGAACCAGACTTAACAGGGGCGGATCCAGGATTTTTTTTAGGAGAGGGTGCACTCGTCTCTTGCTCTACTTCAACACCAATAAACCACATAGTTTTTTTTTTTGCAGAATACCAGTTGTATTCGAAAACCGCAGGTCACCTCAGGGGAGGGTGCGCACCCCCTGCACCCTCCCCCTAGATCCGCCCCGGCTTACCTTTCAAAAAGTTGATCCCAAGGTAAAAATACGATATCCTCGTTCTTATTAAGGAGTATTTTGGTGAGTGTAGGGTCCAGCACCACCATTCTAGGAACAAGAAATGACAGAACAGGGTGAGCTTTTGGAAAGTCGAGCTGTAACCCACTGGATTTATACTCAAAGTGCGAGAGGAGAACCATTCGTTTCGATACAAAGTCGTTTCGATACCAACTCAAGCAGTGATACTTGCACAAAAATTTCGATCACTTCAAGTATATAGTTTGCGGGCGAACATGAAAAACATTTTGGGTGAATATTCTTTGTTCTTTAAGCCAAGTATGTGAAACTATTAACACCTAAACTGAAAAAACTTGTATCGAAACGACTTGTATTGAAACGACTTTGAATCGAAACGACCGTAAACCGGAGAACCCAGACAAAAGAAAAGCGCAAATTGTAGGAGAATTTTCATCGATATGCTGCACCTCTATGGCACACACGGGGAATACTAAGATATGGGCGAAAATAGTTTCCCCGTACGCGAAGAAGTGCAGCATAACCGGGTTTTCGTCGCTGAGGGGAGGAGGGAGGACAAAAACGCAAGTATATATGCACTCTCGGGGCATGAACGCATAGAAAAGCGATCTGATCAGTGATCCTGATGTTGGCAAAGCATTTAAATACCACGCTCAATACCCAGGGGTAATGCAAGGGTCCCAGGAGGGAAAACGTGCTAAATTATGGGGCCCGCGTGCCCACTTCGGAGCAAACATATCAATGAAAATAGCATCCTGTTTTTTTGTCATCCTTTGTTAAAAAAATTACAGTGTTTGTTCTGTTGGGTTAAAAAAGGATCCTTGATGAAACCACTTTGCACCTCGGGGAATCATTTTAAAAACAAAAGTAAATTGTTGAAATAAGCTTACCTACCTTTTATTTTCAGTCGAGACAAGCTCGTGCGATTTCACATAATTCGTAACGACTGTTCGAACATCGGAAGGACTCATTACTGCACTTTTGCTGTGAGAAACAAAAAAAATCATGTTCTAATGTTCCTCCAATAACAGGAACGACCACAATTAAAGAAATGCAAGACAGCGTGTATTAATTCGTAGTTTCAAGGTTAACTACCAATTGGCTTCTCATCACGATCCAAAACGAAATTAGAATAATTGCAGAAAATTCAATGCAAATGACAGTGTTTTACCTGTATCCAAATTCTGAAAATATGGGTAGCATTGCTGCTGATACTGAGAACAGTTCTTCTATACTCGGAGGCTGAAATAAAAGAATAAAAACAGTTACGACTTTAAGCCCCAAAATCCACATACAAATTCTCCAAACTGATCTCTATATTTTTCCTTAAAGAATGAGTTGAGAGAATTTGATGAAAGATCAAAACATTTTCTCTGTGGTGATCATTTTATTAATTCTCATAACCTTTCTCTTTGATTGTCTATTGATATTTTTAGCAGAAAATTGATGTTGGTCACTATCGGGACTTAAGCCGGGTTCTCATATGCCGCCTATGTATCTGCGACGTAGCCGCTGGTACCGCCTGGGACACTTCTCGGACGAATGAGAACATGGGCCGCCGGCAACTTGAGCCACCGCAAAGCTCTACCGCCGGCATACTTGAGTCAACTTCGCAGGCATGCCAGGGGTAAAGACTGGGATGAGCAATGTTGCCGGCCACTTCTGTTCTCATATCTGAACAGTATCCCCGGCAGTACCGGCCGCCATATCGCAGGTGCATCGGCGGCACATTAGAACCAGGCTTAATTACGGGGAACATAAATGAAAGCTTTGCATACAAGATTTACATGGCATGACTCTCCTTCCAATTCCTTACGTAAAGCAAGAAATAAGTTCTGCATCGCTAATGCTAATGCCACGTGTTTTTTGTTTTGTTTGTGGCTAAAAGAAATACAAGCGAACGAAAACTTACCTCTCTTTGTGTTCCTGCAGATGCAGGAAGGGAAGGAACTTCTGTGGTATTCTCAACAACTGGTCTCTTTGCTTTAAAATCCTTTAATCTTTAACAATAATTTTTTTCTCTTAAGAGTCAGACAACAAAGAACGGTAGTCCGCGTGATAAAGATAAACAATAGACACGGGTTATCACTTGAAAAATAAACAGTTCAGCTAATAGTCCAGCCATATGGTGTAAAAAAATAGCTGAATTGTGCAATTTGGGGTAAAAGCATCAAACTCGGCACAGTGATAGTATTAATTGCACTAATTATTTTTAGCTATGGATCCCACTCAAATATGCACGGGGGGTGGCACATTGTGCCCTTGGGGGAGGGGTAATGGCCTTTTTGTTTTGGTCCGGAAAAGACTCAAAAACGGGAAGAAAGCGACCTAAAAAACTTTTGCATTCCCATTTTCTTCAAAGTAGTGTACTTTTCTGAGAGATTTTCTAAAATTATTTTAAAAGACTGTCTAAGTGATTCTTGTCACTAGGGAAAGCCACGTAGAAGCAAGTTGAGTTCTGAAGGGCAGAATTAATTTGACTTAAAGCATTACAATATTACTCATGCACCCCCTGACACATCAAAAAACTTCATTAATATTTTTGAGACACCTCCTGATGGAACAAACAAGACTGCACACGGAAGAAACAAAAGGTCAGGCTACTCAAGGAAATTCTGCATGGCGGACAGGAATGGCTGGTCTTTTTGCTCTCTCGTTTGTGAGAGACAGTATGCCGTTTTTCGCCCTTGGAAAGATAAGATGTTTCATTTTTACACTTTGATTGAAGTGAATTGCACTTTTTGGGAATTTAATTGCTCAGCCAAACTACCGCAAAAATAAAACATGAGACACTTACAGAGACCTTCAACGACATGCAACGAGGAGTTACCTTATTGTAGGAAATTAACACTCCATGAAATTAAGGCATTGGAAATTAACGCGACTTAAATTAACGCGAATTTAATGGCAAACGACTTTCGAAGAAAGAAAATTAACGCGAAAGAGAAGGTAGAATTTCATAATAAAGGAAATTAACGCGATTAAGACACGGTTGGTGGTGACAACTGGAAACAAATTTAACAAATATTGTAAACCTTCGCCTTAGCTTTTGTGAAAGATGAAAAATAAAGGGTAAATGGAAAGAAAGAAAGCTTGTAGGTAATGTTTTTTAGGTGTCAATAATGTCTCGACAGGTTCCAAAATTGGGGTTAAAATACTGGAAATTAAGAGTGCGGAAATTAGCGCTGCACTTAATTAACGTCGCGGAAATTAACGCTCAACAAAATTAACGCGACTTAAATTAACGCGAATTTTCTTATATGAACTGTTATATAACTTATAAGGATGAATGGAATTCACAGAAAGCAATTTGATCACTCGCATCTGAATCTTATCTGCTCACTTAGATACATATATAACTGTTAAATTCTGACAGTTATATAACTGTCATATAACTGTTATATAACAGTCATATAACTGTTCTATAACTGTCATAAAACTGTTATATAACAGATATATAACAGTACAATAACTGTTATAAAACAGTCATATAGCTGTTATATAACAGTTATATATAACTGTTATATAACAGTTATATAACAGTTATATGACAGTATATATACATATAAGCGTTATATAACAGTTATATATACCTGTTATATAACAGTACACATAACTGTTATATTATATACTGTTATATAACTGTTATATAACAGCTATATGAAAGTTATATATACTGTTATATAACTGTTATATAAAATCAGACATCAGACGAGTGATGACAGTTATATGGCAGCAGATGTCTGCTGTTATATATAACAGTATATATAACAGTTATATAACTGTTATATTTTAACAGTTATATAACTGTCATATAACTGTTATATAACAGTAAACATAACTATTATATTATATACTGTTATATAACAGTTATATAACTGTCATATAACTGTTATATAACGGTTATATATATTTATATATACTGTCATATAACTGTTATATAACAGTTATATGACAGTCACATAACAGTTATATAACTGTTATATAACAGTTATATGTTTATATGAAAGTTATATAACTGTTATATATATACTTATATATACTGTTATATAACAGTATATAATATAACAGTTGTGTGTACTGTTATATAACTGTTATCTAACGCTTATATGTAAAATATACCAGTTATATAACTTTCATATAACTGTTATATATAACAGCAGACATCTGCTGTCATAACTGTCATCACACGTCTAATGTCTGATTTTATATAACAGTTATAACAGTATATATAACTTTCATATAACCGTTATATAACAGTTATATAACTGTCATATAACTGTTATATAACAGTTATATAACTGTCATATAACTGTTATATAACAGTTATATAACTGTCATATAACTGTTATATAACAGTCATATAATTTTCATATAACTGTTATACAACAGTTATATGAAAGTTATATGTACTGTTATATAACAGTTGGGTAACTGTTATATATGTTATATAACAGTTATATAACAGTTATATAACTGTTATGTTATGTGTGAGGGGCTTTTCATACGGGGTTTCCGGTTTCGGTTGATGGCTAAATTCGTGGAGCGTGAAAAATGGTTTATAACACATGTGATACGTAAAATTTGTTGTTATATTATATACTGTTATATAAAAGTTATATAACAGTTATATGACAGTTATATAACTGTTA
This sequence comes from Porites lobata, assembly GCA_942486035.1. Classification (NCBI taxonomy): domain Eukaryota; kingdom Metazoa; phylum Cnidaria; class Anthozoa; order Scleractinia; family Poritidae; genus Porites; species Porites lobata. The sequence goes on from CALNXK010000004.1 coordinate 7,655,638, forward strand.
TATAACAGTTATATGAAAGTTATACATACTGTTATATAACTGTTATATAAAATCAGACATCAGACGTGTGATGACAGTTTATGACAGCAGATGTCTGCTGTTATATATAACAGTTATATGACAGTATATATAAGTATATATAACCGTTATATAACAGTTATGTAACTGTCATATAACTGTTATATAACAGTTATATAAGTGTGATATAACTGTTATATAACAGTCATATAACTGTTATATAACAGTTATATATAAATATATATATATACTGTCATATAACTGTTATATAACTGTCATATAACTGTTATATAACTGTCATATAACTGTTATATAACAGTTAGGTAACTGTTATATAACTGTTATGTTATGTGTGAGGGGCTTTTCATGCGGGGTTTCCGGTTTCGGTTGATGACTAAATTCGTGGAGCGTGAAAACTGGTTTATAACGCATGTGATACGTGAAATTTGTTGTTATATTATATACTGTTATATAACAGTTATACGTTATATAACAGTTATATAACTGTTATATAACAGTTATATGAAAGTTATATATACTGTTATATAACTGTTATATAAAATCAGACATCAGACGTGTGATGACAGTTATATGACAGCAGATGTCTGCTGTTATATATAACAGTATATATAACAGTTATATAACTGCCATATAACTGTTATATAACAGTTATATAACTGTTGTATAACAGTTAGGTAACTGTTATATATGTTATATAACTGTTATATAACTGTTATGTTATGTGTGAGGGGCTTTTCATGCGGGGTTTCCGGTTTCGGTTGATGACTAAATTCGTGGATCGTGAAAAATGGGTTAGAACGCATGTGATACGTGAAATTTGTCAAAATTTGCAGGTGAAACGGGACCGGGCCTAAAAAAGTGCCTTAAGTCATCTAGTTTATTTCCGCAGGTTGATTAACTGATAATATAAGAAACATGCGCTTACTACACCGGGAAAAACCCACCCATCCCCCCATAGACACCACCACCACCATCTCCACTACCATGGAGATGAAGAATAAGTTCAGAGGAGAAACTAATTGCTAAGTGATTTAAAATTATCCCAGAATTCAGGAAAGGTTATTGTATTCTTCCTCACAACATAAACTTAAACAAACATGCAAACAGAGATTCTCCTACCCCTCCCCCTAAGCTGTGTTGAAACCTTCCCCCCCACGCCACCTAGAAAGTTGGATTAAAAAGACCTTGTTAAACTTCCCTAGGACACCATTCCCTATCGATACAGCAGCTTTCTTTTCAATAACGGCAGTTAAATTGGAAACTGCAACCACCCCACCCCCCTGAGTACAAAATGTTCCCCCTGACTGGGGCCCATAGCTAATATTGTTCAGCAGCCCAAGTACTATTACCATACCAAATTTGGTGCTTTTACCCCAGAGTGCACAAGTTTTTCACCATATGGCTTGACTATAACTGTTCATACTTCAGTCTGCCATTAAAGCCAGGATAGAAAACAGGACAGGTTGTACAAATGTGGTATATTGATTTGCAGACCAGGTTACATGGGCAATAGAACATCGATCAACGTCGTTTCGAAGGCGCGGAGGCCCAGCCGTTTATTCGCGAGTGAGCAAAAAAAAATGGCGTTCACGCGGCTATCCGAAGAGGAATTAGCTGAATTTCTGACTAAAACTAAACGGAAGGAAATTAACACAAACACGCAGAACATATTGCTCAATGGATGTTATCTATTTTTTGGGAAGTATATGCAAGAAAAACTTGTGTTTATATCCTGAAACTGTGCAAAACACAGGCCAACAAAAAAGTCTACGAGGAAGTAAGCTTGTTCCAATATTTTGAGTGAATAATAAAACAATTATTGAATTCGGCCTTCGTAGGATGTCAAGGATTATGCACAACATAATTCAGCCTCCTTCAATAATTGCTAAATAGACCTTTTTAGCTGGTATCTTTTTTTCCCAATAGGCCATTTGCATGATGGCGTCATTTTACTACTACGACCAGAATCCTTTTCGTTTTTTCTTTCATATTCTAATTTTGTAATCCCAGTGAGGCTTCGAAAACAAAAGCCCTAATTTGCACAAGAAAGCAAAATCCTGAAGGATTCTGGTCGTACTAGTAAAATGACGTCACCGTACAAATGGCCTATTATTCACACCACGTGATGTTCGCCAGGGAATTTGCCTTTTGAATACATATGCACGTGCACAAGACGACAATTCAAAGAAACAGTTCTCTGGCGTACCATCACGTGGTCTGAAATGGAAAAGCAAAACATACAAGCTAAAAAGGTCTATTTGCAAATTTGACTACATTTAGTTAGGGCCGAAATCTTAGTGACATGAAAAAGACAAACAAATAAAAAAAATCAGTGGGTTGATAGTTGGGTAGTTCGTGAACAGATTAATTCACCAACAAGTTTAACAATGTTAAATTCAGTGCAGACGACCTCGGCCTAAAACCTTTTTTCTGGCGGAATGACTAAACTATCAAGGCTTACTCAGGATTCTCCCAGACGATTGTAGTGATTTGATCGACTCCTTTGGATGCTTCCTGCACAATGATCAATCTTCTGTCTTGCATACATTGAAGAAACTTGGACAACTAAAAAAGAATTCCATTTTGTGATGCGATAATATATATTTGCTTGTGTCAATCGAGAAACGGTCTTGTGCTCAAATTTAATGCGCCAAATGTGGTAACAAGGGTAAAAAACGGTAACACAGGGTAACAAAGGGTAACACAGGATAACGAAAGGTAACCAAAAATAAAAAGGGTAACACAGGGTAACGAGGGTAACAAAGGGTAACAAGAATAATCAGGAGAAACAATGGGGAACAACGCCAACAAGGGGGAACAAGGGTAACAAGGGTAACAAGACCTAACAAAACGGACAAGGGTAACAACAAGAAACAAGGGTAACCGGGGTTAACAAGGGTAACAAGGGTAACAAGGGGTAACAAGGGACAACAAGAAGTAAAAAGAAATAACAAGGGTAACAATGCGGAACAAGGCTAACAAGGGGTAAAAAGGCGTAAACAAGATAACAAGGGGTAACAAGGGTAAAAAAGGGTAACAACGGTAACAAGAGAGAAAAAGGGGTAACCAGACCAAAAAGAACAAAGGTAACAAGGCGGGACAAGGGTAACAAAGGGAAAAAAAGGGTAACCGGAGATAACAAGGGTAACAAGGGTAACAAGAGTAACAAGAGGGAACCAGGGGTAACAAGGGGTACCAAGGGTACCAAGGGGTAAAAAAGGGTAACAAAGGGTAACAACGGTAACAAGCGGTAGCAAGGGTAACAAAGGGTAACAAGGGTAACATGGGAGAACAAGAGGTAACAAGGGTTAACAAGAGGTAACAAAGAGAAATAAGGGTAACAAGGAGTAAACAAGGGTAACAAAGGATAACACGGGGTAACAAGGGGTAACAAGGGGTAACATGGGGTAACAAGGGGTAACAAGGGTAAGAAGGGGTAACAAGGGGTAACAAGGGTAACAAAGGGTAATAAGGGGGGACAAGGGTAAAAAGAGGTAACAAGGGGGGACAAGGATAACAAAGGGAAAACAAGGGTAACAAGAGGAAAAAACGGGTAACAAAGGTAACAAGAGGTAAAAAAGCGTAACAAAGGGTAACAAGGGGTAACAAGGGTAACACGGGTAACAAGGGTAACAAGGGGTAACAAGGGTAACAAGGGGTGACAAGGGTAACAAGGGGTAACAAGGGGTAACAAGGGGTAACAAGGGTAACAAGGGTAACAAGGAGTAACAAGGGGTAACAAGGGTAACAAGGGTAACAAGGGTAACAAAGGGTAACAAGGGTAACAAGGGTAACAAGGGTAACAAGGGGTAACAAGGGTAACAAAGGGTAACAAGGGTAACAAGGGGTAACAAGGGTAACAAAGGGTAACAAAGGGTAACATGGGGTAACAAGGGTAACAAGGGTAACAAGGGTAACAAGGGTAACAAGGGTAAACAAGGGTAACAAAGGGTAACAAAGGGTAAAAGGGTAAAAAAGGGTAACAAAGAGGTAACAAGGGTAAAAAGGGGGAAAAGGGTAAAAAAGGGAAAAAAAGGGTAACAAGGGTAACAAAGGGTAACAAGGGTAACAAGGGTAACAAGGGGTAACAAGGGTAACAAAGGGTAACAAGGGGTAACAAGGGTAACAAAGGGTAACAAGGGTAACAAGGGTAACAAGGGGTAACAAGGGGTAACAAGGGTAACAAAGGGTAACAAGGGTAACAAGGGTAACAAAGGGTAACAAGGGGTAACAAGGGTAACAAAGGGTAACAAGGGTAACAAAGGGTAACAAGGGTAAAAAAGGGTAACAAGGGTAACAAAGGGTAACAAGGGTAACAAGGTAAAAAGGGTAACAAGGGGTAACAAAGGGTAGGGTAAAAGGGTAACAAGGGGTAACAAGGGTAAAAAGGGGTAACAAAGGGTAACAAAGGGTAACAAAGGGGTAACAAGGGTAACAAAGGGTAACAAAGGGTAACAAAGGGGTAACAAAGGGTAACAAAGGGTAACAAAAGGGTAACAAGGGGTAACAAGGGTAACAAACAAGGGGTAACAAGGGTAACAAAGGGTAACAAAAGGGTAACAAGGGTAACAAGGGGTAAAAAGGGTAACAAGGGGTAACAAAGGGTAACAAGGGTAACAAGGGTAACAAAAGGGTAACAAGGGGTAACAAGGGTAACAAAGGGTAACAAGGGTAACAAAAGGTAAACAAGGGGTAACAAAGGGTAACAAGGGTAACAAGGGTAAAAAAGGGTAACAAGGGTAACAAAAGGGCAACAACAACAAGGGTAACAAAGGGGTAACAAGGGTAACAAAGGGTAACAAGGGGTAACAAGGGGTAACAAAGGGTAACAAGGGGTAACAAGGGTAACAAAGGGTAACAAGGGTAACAAGGGGTAACAAGGGTAACAAGGGTAACAAGGGTAACAAGGGTAACAAGGGGTAACAAGGGGTAACAAGGGTAACAAAGGGTAACAAGGGTAACAAGGGTAACAAAGGGTAACAAGGGGTAACAAGGGTAACAAGGGTAACAAGGGTGTAACAAGGGGTAACAAGGGTAACAAAGGGTAACAAGGGTAACAAGGGTAACAAAGGGTAACAAGGGTAACAAAGGGTAAAAAGGGTAACAAAGGGTAACAAGGGGTAAGGGTAACAAGGGTAACAAGGGTAACAAGGGGTAACAAGGGGTAAAAGGGTAACAAAGGGTAACAAGGGTAACAAGGGTAACAAAAGGGTAACAAGGGGGTAAAGGGTAAGGGTAACAAGGGGTAACAAGGGTAACAAGGGTAACAAGGGGTAACAAGGGTAACAAGGGTAACAAGGGGTAACAAGGGTAACAAGGGGTAACAAGGGTAACAAGGGTAACAAGGGTAACAAGGGTAACAAAGGGTAACAAGGGTAAAAAGGGTAACAAGGGGTAACAAGGGTAACAAGGGGTAACAAAGGTAACAAGGGGTAACAAGGGTAACAAGGGGTAACAAGGGTAACAAGGGGTAACAAGGGTAACAAAGGGTAACAAGGGGTAACAAGGGTAACAAGGGGTAACAAGGGTAACAAGGGTAACAAGGGGTAACAAGGGTAACAAGGGGTAAAAAGGGTAACAAGGGTAACAAAGGGTAAAAAGGGTAACAAGGGGTAAAAAGGGTAACAAGGGGTAACAAGGGGTAACAAGGGTAACAAGGGGTAACAAGGGTAACAAGGGTAACAAAGGGGTAACAAGGGTAACAAGGGTAAAAAAGGGTAACAAGGGGTAACAAGGGTAACAAAGGGTAACAAGGGTAACAAGGGGTAACAAAGGGTAACAAAGGGTAACAAGGGTAACAAGGGTAACAAGGGTAACAAGGGGTAACAAGGGTAACAAAGGGTAACAAGGGTAACAAGGGGTAACAAGGGGTAACAAGGGTAACAAAGGGTAACAAGGGTAACAAGGGTAACAAAGGGTAACAAGGGGTAACAAGGGTAACAAAGGGTAACAAAGGGTAACAAGGGGTAACAAGGGTAACAAAGGGTAACAAGGGTAACAAAGGGTAACAAGGGTAACAAAGGGTAACAAAGGGTAACAAGGGGTAACAAGGGTAACAAAGGGTAACAAGGGTAACAAGGGGTAACAAGGGGAACAAGGTTAACAAGGGTAACAAAGGGTAACAAGGGTAACAAAGGGTAACAAAAGGGTAACAAGGGGTAAGGGTAAAGGGGTAACAAAGGGTAACAAGGGTAACAAAGGGTAACAAAGGGTAAACAAGGGTAACAAGGGTAACAAAGGGTAACAAGGGTAACAAGGGTAACAAGGGCAACAAGGGTAACAAGGGTAAAGGGGTAACAAGGGTAAAAAGGGCAACAAGGGCAAAACAAGGGTAACAAGGGTAACAAGGTAACAAGGGTAACAAAGGGTAACAAGGGCAACAAGGGCAACAAGGGTAACAAGGGGTAAAAAGGGTAACAAAGGGTAAAAAGGGTAACAAAGGGTAACAAGGGTAACAAGGGGTAACAAGGCAACAAACAAGGGTAACAAGGGTAACAAAAGGGCAACAAGGGTAACAAGGGCAAAAAGGGTAACAAGGGTAACAAGGGTAACAAGGGTAACAAGGGGTAACAAAGGGGTAAACAAGGGTAAACAAAGGGTAACAAGGGTAAAGGGGGTAACAAGGGGTAACAAGGGTAACAAAGGGCAACAAAGGGCAAAAAGGGTAACAAGGGTAACAAGGGTAACAAGGGGTAACAAGGGTAAAAAAGGGTAACAAGGGGGTAACAAGGGTAACAAGGGGTAACAAGGGGTAACAAGGGTAACAAGGGTAACAAAGGGTAACAAGGGTAACAAGGGGTAACAAGGGTAACAAGGGTAACAAGGGGTAACAAGGGGTAACAAGGGTAACAAGGGGTAACAAGGGTAACAAGGGGTAACAAGGGGTAACAAAGGGTAACAAGGGTAACAAGGGGTAACAAGGAGTAACAAGGGTAACAAGGGTAACTGGGGGTAACAAGGGGTAACAAGGGTAACAAAAGGTAACAAGGGTAACAAGAGGTAACAAGGGTAACAAGGGGTAACAAGGGTGACAAGGAGTAACAAGGGGTAACAAGGGGTAACAAGGGTAACAAGGGTAACAAGGGGTAACAAGGGTAACAAGGATAACAAGGGGTAACAAGGGAAACAAGGGGTAACAAGGGTAACAAGGGTAACAAGGGGTAACAAGGGTAACAACAAGGGTAACAAGGGTAACAAGGGGTAACAAAGGGTAACAAGGGTAACAAAGGGTAACAAGGGGAAAAAAGGGTAACAAGGGGTAACAAGGGTAACAAGGGTAACAAGGGTAACAAGGGGTAACAAGGGTAACAAGGGTAACAAGGGGTAACAAAGGGTAACAAAGGGTAACAAGGGTAACAAGGGGTAACAAGGGTAACAAGGGTAACAAAGGGTAACAAGGGTAAAAGGGGTAACAAGGGGAAACAAGGGTAACAAGGGTAACAAGGGGTAACAAGGGTAACAAGGGGTAACAAGGGTAACAAAGGGGTAACAAGGGTAACAAGGGTAACAAAGGGTAACAAGGGTAACAAGGGGTAACAAGGGTAACAAGGGGTAACAAGGGGTAACAAAGGGTAACAAGGGTAACAAGGGTAACAAGGGGTAACAAGGGGTAACAAGGGGTAACAAAGGGTAACAAGGGTAACAAGGGTAAAAAGGGTAACAAAGGGCAACAAAGGGGTAACAACAAGGTAAACAAGGGTAACAAGGGGTAACAAAGGGTAACAAGGGTAACAAAGGGTAACAAGGGGTAACAAGGGTAACAAAGGGTAACAAAGGGTAACAAGGGGTAACAAGGGTAACAAAGGGTAACAAGGGTAACAAGGGTAACAAAGGGTAACAAGGGGTAACAAGGGTAACAAGGGTAACAAAAGGGTAAACAAGGGTAACAAGGGGTAACAAGGGTAACAAGGGTAACAAGGGTAACAAGGGTAACAAAGGGTAACAAGGGGTAACAAAGGTAACAAGGGGTAAAAAGGGTAACCCCGGGTAACAAGGGTAAGAAGGGGTGACAAGGGTAAAAAAGGGTAAAAAGGATAACAAAGGGTAACAAGGGTAACAAGGGGTAACAAGGGGTAACAAAGGGGTAACAAGGGTAACAAGGGGTAACAAGGGGTAACAAGGGTAACAAGGGGTAACAAGGGGTAACACGAGGTAACAAAGGTAACAAGGGGTAACAACGGGTAACAAGGGGTAACAAAGGTAACAAGGGTAACAAGGGTAACAAGGGGTAACAAGAGGTAACAAAGGTAACAAGGGGTAACACGGGGTAACAAAGGGTAACAAGGGGTAACAAGGGTAACAAGGGGTAACAAGGGTAACAAGGGTAACAAGGGGTAACAAAGGGTAACAAGAGGTAACAAAGGTAAAAAAGGTAACAAAGGTACAAAGGGGTAACAAGGGGTAACAATGGTAACAAGGGTAACAACGGGTAACACGGGGTAACAAAGGTAACAAGGGGTAACAAGGGGTAACAGGGGTAACAAGAGGTAACAAAGGTAACAAGGGGTAACAAAGGGGAAAAAGGGAAACAACGGTAACAACGGTAACAAGGGGTAAAAAAGGGTAACAAGGGTAACAAGGGTAACAAGGGTAACAAGGGGTAACAAGGGTAACAAGGGGTAACAAGGGTAACAAAAAGTAACAAGGGGTAACAAGGGCAACAAAGGGTAACAAGGGGTAACAAGGGTAACAAGGGGTAACAAGGGTAACAAGGGGTAACAAGGGGTAACAAGGGTAACAAGGGGTAACAAGGGTAAGAAGGGGTAACAAGGGTAACAAGGGTAACAAAGGGTAACAAGGGTAAAAAGGGGTAACAAGGGTAACAAGGGTAACAAGGGTAACAAAGGGTAACAAGGGTAACAAGGGTAACAAGGGTAACAAGGGGTAAAAAAGGGTAACAAGGGTAACAAGGGTAACAAGGGTAACAAGGGGTAACAAGGGTAACAAGGGGTAACAAGGGGTAACAAGGGGTAACAAGGGTAACAAGGGGTAACAAAGGGTAACAAGGGTAACAAGGGTAACAAGGGGTAACAAGGGTAACAAGGGTAACAAGGGGTAACAAGGGTAACAAAGGGTAACAAGGGTAACAAGGGTAACAAGGGTAACAAGGGGTAACAAGGGTAACAAGGTAACAAAGGGTAACAAGGGTAACAAGGGTAACAAGGGTAACAAGGGTAACAAGGGTAACAAGGGGTAACAAGGGTAACAATAACAAGGGGTAAACAAGGGTAACAAGGGTAACAAGGGTAACAAGGGTAAAGGGTAACAAGGGTAACAAAGGGTAACAAGGGCAAACAAGGGTAACAAGGGGTAACAAAGGTAAAAAGGGTAACAAGGGTAACAAGGGGTAACAAGGGTAACAAAGGGTAACAAGGGTAACAAAGGGTAACAAGGGTAACAAGGGGTAACAAAGGGTAACAAGGGTAACAAGGGTAAAAAAGGGTAACAAGGGGTAACAAGGGTAACAAGGGTAACAAGGGTAACAAGGGTAACAAGGGTAACAAGGGTAACAAAGGGGTAACAAGGGTAACAAGGGTAACAAGGGGTAACAAGGGTAACAAAAAGGGAAAAAGGGGGTAACAAGGGGTAAGAAGGGGTAACAAGGGGTAACAAAGGGTAACAAGGGTAACAAGGGGTAACAAGGGGTAACAAGGGTAACAAAGGGTAACAAGGGGTAACAAGGGGTAACAAGGGTAACAAAGGGTAACAAGGGGAAACAAGGGTAACAAGGGGTAACAAGGGTAACAAGGGTAACAAGGGTAACAAGGGGTAACAAAAGGGTAACAAAAGGGTAACAAGGGGTAACAAGGGTAACAAAGGGTAACAAGGGTAAACAAGGGTAACAAGGGTAACAAGGGTAACAAGGGCAACAAGGGTAACAAGGGTAACAAGGGTAACAAGGGTAACAAGGGTAACAAGGGTAACAGGGTAACAAGGGTAACAAACAAAGGGTAACAAGGGTAACAAGGGCAACAAGGGTAACAAGGGCAACAAAGGGCAACAAAGGGTAACAAGGGTAACAAAGGGTAACAAGGGTAACAAGGGTAACAAGGGGTAACAAGGGTAACAAGGGTAACAAAGGGTAACAAGGGGGTAACAAGGGGAAACAAGGGTAACAAGGGTAACAAGGGTAACAAAGGGTAACAAGGGTAACAAGGGTAACAAGGGGTAACAAGGGTAACAAGGGGTAACAAGGGTAACAAAGGGTAACAAGGGTAACAAGGGTAACAAAGGGTAACAAGGGTAACAAGGGTAACAAGGGCAAACAACAAGGGTAACAAGGGTAACAAAGGGTAACAAGGGTAACAAGGGGTAACAAGGGTAACAAGGGGTAACAAGGGTAACAAAGGGTAACAAGGGTAACAAGGGTAACAAGGGGTAACAAGGGTAACAAAGGGTAACAAGGGTAACAAGGGTAACAAGGGTAACAAAGGGTAACAAGGGTAACAAAGGGTAACAAGGGTAACAAGGATAACAAAGGGTAACAAGGGCAACAAGGTAACAAAGGCAACAAAGGGTAACAAAGGGTAACAAGGGTAACAAGGGTAACAAGGGTAACAAGGGTAACAAGGGTAACAAGGGTAACAAGGGTAACAAAGGGTAACAAGGGTAACAAAGGGGTAACAAAGGTAACAAAGGGTAACAAGGGGTAACAAGGGGGCAAAACAAGGGTAACAAAGGGTAACAAGGGTAACAAGGGTAACAAAGGGTAACAAGGGTAACAAGGGTAACAAGGGTAACAAAAGGGTAACAAGGGTAACAAGGGTAACAAGGGGTAACAAGGGTAACAAGGGTAACAAGGGTAACAAGGGCAACAAGGGCAACAAGGGTAACAAGGGTAACAAGGGTAACAAAAGGGTAACAAGGGTAACAAGGGTAACAACAACAAGGGTAACAAAGGGTAACAAAAGGGTAACAAGGGTAAAAAAGGGGTAACAAGGCAACAAGGGTAACAAAGGGTAACAAGGGTAACAAGGGTAACAAAGGGCAACAAGGGCAACAAGGGGTAACAAGGGTAACAAAGGGTAACAAGGGGTAACAAGGGTAACAAGGGGTAACAAGGGTAACAACAAGGGTAACAAGGGGTAACAAGGGGTAACAAGGGCAACAAAGGGTAAAAGGGTAACAAGGGTAACAAAGGGTAACAAGGGTAAAAAAAGGGTAACAAGGGAAACAAGGGTAACAAGGTAAAAAGGGTAACAAGGGTAACAAGGGTAACAAAGGGTAACAAGGGTAACAAGGGGTAACAAGGGGTAACAAGGGGTAACAAGGGTAACAAGGGTAACAAGGGGTAACAAGGGGTAACAAGGGTAACAAGGGTAACAAAGGGTAACAAGGGTAACAAGGGGTAACAAGGGTAACAAGGGTAACAAAGGGTAACAAGGGGGAACAAGGGTAACAAGGGTAACAAGGGTAACAAGGGTAACAAAGGGTAACAAGGGGTAACAAAAGGGCAACAAGGGGTAACAAAGGGTAACAAGGGTAACAAAGGGTAACAAGGGCAACAAGGGTAACAAGGGTAACAAGGGTAACAAAGGGTAACAAGGGAAAAAAGGGTAACAAGGGTAACAAGGGGTAACAAACAACAAAGGGTAACAAAGGGTAACAAGGGTAACAAGGGTAACAAAGGGTAACAAGGGTAAAAAGGGTAACAAGGGTAACAAGGGTAAACAAAGGGTAACAAGGGTAACAAGGGGTAACAAAGGGTAACAAAAGGGTAACAAGGGGTAAGGGTAAAGGGGTAACAAGGGTAACAAGGGTAACAAAGGGTAACAAGGGTAAAAAGGGTAACAAAGGGTAACAAGGGGTAACAAGGGTAACAAAGGGTAACAAGGGTAACAAGGGTAACAAGGGGTAACAAGGGTAACAAAGGGTAACAAGGGTAACAAAGGGTAACAAGGGTAACAAAGGGTAACAAGGGGTAACAAGGGTAACAAAGGGTAACCAAGGGTAACAAGGGGTAACAAGGGTAACAAAGGGTAACAAGGGTAACAAGGGTAACAAAGGTAACAAAGGGTAACAAAGGGGTAACAAGGGTAAACAAAAAGGGTAACAAAAAGGGTAACAAGGGTAACAAGGGTAACAAGGGTAACAAAAGGGTAACAAGGGTAACAAGGGTAACAAGGGTAACAAGGGGTAACAAGGGTAACAAAGGTAACAAGGGTAACAAGGGTAACAAGGGTAACAAAGGGTAACAAGGGGGTAACAGGGTAAACAAGGGTAACAAGGGTAACAAAGGGTAACAAAGGGTAACAAGGGTAACAAGGGGTAACAAAGGGTAACAAAGGGTAACAAGGGGTAACAAAAGGGTAACAAGGGTAACAAGGGGTAACAAAGGGTAACAAAGGGTAACAAGGGTAACAAGGGTAACAAGGGTAACAAAGGGTAACAAGGGGTAACAAAGGTACCAAAGGGTAACCAAGGGTAACAAGGGGTAACAAGGGTAAAGGGGAAACAAGGGGGATAAACAAGGGTAATAAAGGGTAACAAACCGATAACAACTTTACAACGAAGGCTTACCAAGGCCAAGGACAAAAGGGCTAACAAGGGTAACAAAGGGTAACAAGGGGTAACAAGGGTAACAAAGGGTAACAAGGGGTAACAAGGGGTAACAAGAGTAACAAGAGTAACAAGGGTAACAAAGGGTAACAAGGGTAACAAACGGAACAAAGGGGAAACAAGGGTAACAAGGGGTAAAAAGTGGTAACAAGGCAAAGGTAACAAGGGTAACAAGGGAGGACAAGACGTAACAACGGTAACAAGGGGTAACGAGGGGTAACAAGGGCAACAAAGGGTAACAAGGGGTGAGAAGGGTAACAAAGGGTAACAAGGGTAACAAAGGGTAACAACAAGGGTAAGGGTAAAAGGGTAACAAGGGTAACAAGGGTAACAAGGGTAACAAGGGGTAACAAGGGTAACAAGGGTAACAAGGGTAACAAGGGTAACAAGGGTAACAAGGGTAACAAGGGTAACAAAGGGTAACAAGGGTAACAAGGGTAACAAGGGTAACAAGGGTAACAAGGGGTAACAAGGGGTAACAAGGGTAACAAGGGGTAACAAGGGTAACAAAGGGTAACAAGGGTAACAAGGGTAAGAAAGGGTAACAAGGGTAACAAGGGTAACAAGGGTAACAAGGGTAACAAGGGGTAACAAGGGGTAACAAGGGTAACAAGGGGTAACAAGGGTAACAACAGGTAACAAGGGGTAACAAGGGTAACAAAGGGTAACAAGGGTAACAAAGGGTAACAAGGGTAACAACAGGTAACAAGGGGTAACAAGGGTAACAAAGGGTAACAAGGGTAACAAGGGTAAGAAAGGGTAACAAGGGGTAACAAGGGGTCACAAGGGTAACAAGGGGTAACAAGGGGTAACAAGGGGTAACAAGGGTAACAACAATTACAACTAACAATAAACAAGGGGCAACAGGCAAAAAGGATAACAAAGGGGGGTAACAACAAGGGTAACAAGGGTAACAAAGGGTAACAAAGGTAACAAGACAAACCAAGGGACAGACAGGGGGCAACATAAGAAGATCAACAAGGGCAACAAAGACTGCAGGAAGGGGAGCAGTATAAAAAGATCAAAAACCGGCTTAACATTGGTTAAAGGGCAACCTAAGCACGCGACTGACCGAACACAAACTCGCGACGAGGAATGGTGTGGTCAACAATCACATTGTTGAGCACCATTTAAAGAGGAAACATCAAATTGAATGGGACTCTGCGACATGTATAACGTATTCTACAGACTACTATCAACGTCTTACTTTAGAAAGCTGGTTTACTAACTTAGATTAAACGCCACTGAGTCGTAGCCAACAGTTACCAGCGCCGTACAAACGACTTATTGACGAGATTAAGCAAAACTAACTACGAGAGAACGACTGGAGAACTGACAATTTGACTAACAATAGACGACTGTTTAACTGTGGCAATAGACGGATCGAAACGCACCAATTACTGATTACGAGTCTCCATAGCCAATAACATCACGGCGTAACTGACAGACGGATAATAACATCGCGACGTAATTGACCAATTAAATCAATAACCAGAGTATAATACCATCAACTGAAGTGACACAACTCACTTTGACTCTGAAGATGACTACCGCACGTCGAAACGTCAGTCACTGTCAACAACAACAGTCCTATTCAGGACTACCGTCACCGGACGATCAAACTCAACCTACTTTTGAAATGACTCCTGGGTTCAAACCTTCCATTGTAAGTAAGTGTCACGCAGTGACGCAAAAAAAGCAACAGACGTCACGTAATAGAAATACAATTGGCTATTATCTGACAAGAGTCTCCTGTAGCTGAATAGCTTCGACTGCTATTAGACGTACTCGAAGTTTTTCTTCCGAGCCGCCTGTGTCACTGACTAAAAAAAGATCTTTCTCATTTTTCCATAACAGACCTTATTCAAGAAACCCGCCATCTTCGCACTCGCTTTAGGATTAATGGGATAACCGCAATGTCACGCGGTAATTCAAGGGGGCAAAAAAGTGATAATACGAGTAATCGCGGTCGTGTTTGTATATTCTATCAAAACGAGACGATGATTTAATAGTCATGCAAAACAGTGTACAGCTCGAGTTTCGACAAGATTTACGTCATTACCTGACTGTTTGTTGTGAGGACATCTTCAATCGCTTCTTTATCCAGAGAAGTATTCAACAATGATCCTTTCCACCCATAATTTGCCATTATCGTCTTAAAGATCAAAAGTTTTCATTTTCTATTGTCTAGAATAAACAAACTCGACCGCGATTTCTTGCAATGGCAAATTTTTCCTGACTTGTTTTCCTCCAGAAAAACCACGGGACATTGCTGTTATCCCATCAGTCCTTACACACGTGCAAAGTTAGCAGGTATCCTGAACAAGGTCTATTTACGGTGGGAGTAAAAGTGCACGGAAAATGGGACAAGAACCTGAAAGAAGAAGAAACTTACCAGCTGCCTGCGAGGGGTCCACGAGAGCAACATTTGAGAAAACAGTAAGTTTGGCCAGCAGATGAAGAGAAGGCTCAGAAGTTGCTACATTTGTGACACCCTAAAAAAATATCCAAACGATGAAAGTCAGAAAAATTAACATATCTACAGAACATTTTGGAAAACGGACATGCATTTTAACTATGGCAGCAGTTACTTCTTTACAAAAGCGGTTCGTTAAATAACGCCATTAAAATGAAGTACGATGACAGCTTGTCAGAGGATTTCTCCAAAACAAAGGCTAAAAACTACCATAATTATGTCGTTTCAAGGTTGGGTCACATATCTGCGTGAAACGGACCTCAAACATGTTGAGTAAAGCCACGATGTCTGATATTCTGGCCTAATAATACACTCAGCTCTCTATAAGACGAGCACCGATGAGTATTACGCTATTAGTATAGCAGCCGCCCTAAGCAAGTGTTCGCCTTGTGGAGACTCATGAAATAACAAGCCGGGATGGCATCATCACAGGGTTTGTATCCTTTTGAGCTCTTCAAATTCCATGCCTTTTTCCATGCCCTTTTTAAGTTTTCCAAGACCTTAGGTTCCGCTGTCAGTTTCAAAAATTTTAAAAACTTTCCTTGTTTTAGGGTACTTTTTGACTTTAAACAATTCAACAGACACAAACTCTGGTGCCAACCAAAATGTCTGCAGTTTGCGCTGTTTAATTACTCCTCTCTATCATTGTCCTTGCCTTGTCATCTACAGTAACAAATTTATCAAACAAAACTCTCATTTTCCATGACTTTTAAGGACCGACAGTTAAATTCCGTGACTTTCCAGGCCTCGAAAGAGAAATTCTTAAATAGACATTTTTACCGATACGGCGGCCATATTGAATTAATTGGATTTAATGAGTATTATGGGATGCCCAGGGGGCATGAGCACGATCTCGTATACTCGCATCAGTATTTGCGCGCGCTGTTCGGGCTAATTTTTCTTAAAGTTTTCCTAGAAAAAGATTGTAATGAGAAAAAAAGATTGTTGTGCCCTGTTTGGATGTAATAACAATCGCCTTTTCCAGAGAAATATACACTGAAGTTCTCTTTTTGCCCGAAAAGCGCGCGTAAATACTGAGCGAGTGCGCCCTGGGCACCCAAAATACTCCTTAAATCTAATAAATTCAATATGGCCGTCGTATCGGTAAAAAGGTCTATTCCATGACTTTTCAGGTTTTGCAGGATCTGTACGAACCCTGCATTACTGTCTTAGTTACCTTCAAAAGAAGCGCCTGTAGCCCAGGAAAGTCATTCCACTTGAGCTTGTGAAGGACTTTGTCAAGTTTCTCGCGAGAATCATGGTGGCTCAAATCCAATACTGACAACACCTAGAAACAAGAAACAGAAAATGCTGTCATACACAAATTGAAGACCTTGTGATCTCAGAACAAATTTGAACTTGATATGCTCTAACTAGTAACGTATCGGGAGTTCTTGACAAGGATAAAGTGATTATCTAAAAAAATAGTTCAGTTTCGCAGGACTCATTTGCGCAAGGTTAGCCTCGACCTAAGGTAAATATATTCACAAATTCCAGTCAGAAGAAGACCTGTGCACAACTGTGTCTACTGTTTTAAACTCAAATTCAGGCACCTCTTCGGCATTGGTGAATATTTTACTTTACGTCAAGGCCAACTCTGTACAATGAGTCTTTGACGCTTTTAATCAGCGGCCACTACGAATTCCAAACTGGACTATTAGAATATTCAAAACAGACGAACTATTTAATAATTAATAAAATTTAGCTAGAAGTGAAGCACATTTTCCGCGGTGAATAACGCATTTGTATCAGCGTCGCCTTAATCATTGTGGTATTCATAGTTCGCCGATGTCGTCATGTCATCCTAACCCTGGTCGTGAGCGTGGTGTCGTGGACATGACGCCAGTTGAAATTTGTTATCTCATTTATATTACTGCGAATGTCATCTATTGACATTCCAGTCATAGCAGTATGCAGAATGTTTGTTACATGAGCTTAGTTTAGTGACATTAGCTCCTACCAGGCTTCTGTAGCTCAGTGATAGAGCATCTCATTATTCTCAATATAAGCACAGTATACAAAGCCCAGTTTCTCAGCAGCAATTCTACAAGTCTAATACAACCCTTATTGTTCTTAAATCTAAGTCTGTTTTCCACACCAGGCGAGACAGAGGTCCTGCAGTCTGTTGCTGATTTTGTAATCTTGTGCAAACCAACCTTGTTAAGAAGGTGAATAGCCATAAGAAATTCATGTTCGTAGTCTGACTCGAGTAACGATACAGCGATCCAAAAAACACGAGTCACCATGTCAGCTTGGCTTTGAGGATTAAGGGCTTCTGACGGAGTTTTCAGGCACTGAACACTTACGCTGTAGAAAGAATCAAGAAATGCAGCCAATTAGATCTAATGTAAAAACAATCCAACATTTCAGTTAAAATAACACTAAAATGAAACATACTGCTGAAAAGGTTTCATTTGCATGAATGAATAAGAATTGAACGACAGACTCAAATGTTAGCGTCGAAACAAGTGGTACGATGCGAAAGAACTTTTAAGGAGATTCACTTGAAAGGTCTCAAGGCAGGATTTTATACAGACTCACACATGGCCGCGGAAAGAAAATACCATCCAAAAAGAAAGTACTGTTGAAGAGATTTCATTTGCTTGGTCACACAATGCTGGACATAGTTTTAAATACGAAGGAGTTACCTTCTTTCTCTAAGTTGTGGATCTTCCCTGCTGCCATTCAATCGTCCGAAGTGATTGAACAGGAATGAGTGCCTCTTCAACTCACACCCACTGCTCAATGACCGAAAATGGCCTCCCTGTCTGAACTTGGCCAGCGAACCAACTGAACCGTCCACGTGTACGTTATAATCATCCACCAAATCTTCCTTCTCATCCTCCAAGTAATAGCCAAGACCCAGCTCCAGGCCATTTGACAACTCGCTCGCAAGTGATTGGTCCGTGAGTGTCCAATCAGAAGCTGCTTCCAAGGTTAGCAGGATTTCCATGACGTAGCCCTGTGCAATAAAAGCAAGTTGGATCAATTTAGGTTTCTGGGAAACTATCCACCTACCCCTCCCCTAAGCTAACATTAACTCTTACTTCTCACTTACAGCAAAATGATGGCCTAGGGGAGGGGTCGGTGGGCAGTTTCCCATAAACCTAAACTGAGCCACCAAGTTAACATTCACAGAATAATCAATTATAGCCAGTGTATAGGGAAGACATGTACTATAATTTGTTTCTTTAAACGTTATTCTTGTTCTTAGCCTGTTCCGGGCTAAGAAATGTCCCAACCATAATTGGAAAAAACTATAAAGTTTGGATTGATGGAATTCATTTCTAGTATCTTCATCGTTATTAGCGTTAGCGTAACCATCATGGTCATCATTACAATTATCTGTACATTTTTATTTATTAATTTTTTTATTTATTTATAGTCATTATGGCACCATTAGCACTGAAAGGAGTCAAACGATTTCAGCTGCATGGCTGATGCACAGAAATGCCTATTATTTTACTCTAAATTACCTGTACATCTTCGCTTCCATCTCCAACGGACTCAACCAGCCTTGACAGCACATCAGAGAGCATGGACCAAGAAAGAGGTACCTTAAGGGCCCTGAACACCTGAAAGGACCTACCCGCGTAGTGCCTTGAGGAGCATGAGGTGGCCCACTGTAGCGCTACCTTGGCCATTTTTTCTTGAACTTGTGTTCCCGAATCAGACGCTTGGAATATCTTAACTACTGACGCTACAAACAACTCCAACTGTTCGGCGCTTTTAATCTTGTATGAACGGGGTGTGATCTCTTCGAAAGCCCACAGAGGTTTGCAGTCACTAAATGAAAAAGCAAGATGGATAGTTAACTTCACCAAGTGGTTGGTTACTAACTCTTGCTGAGCTCGAAATCTCTTATGTTTACTGCCACTTGAAAAGTTAAAACTCGATCCACGCTGACATCATCAAAGAAAAATGTTATCCTTTAGCGAACCTAACTTAGTTTCTTCTCCACAACGAGTTGGAAATAAGAAATGACTGACCAGCATTTTTATCTTTCCTTCACTACAACAGGCATAACACAACGGTATAGGCTCAATGTACTGCAAGTTGAGTGAGTCTGGTTTGCACCCTACTCTCGACAACGGCACACAAAAAGCTGGTAATCGAGTCCAATATAGATAAGTAGTAAAAGAAAAAATTAACCTAATGAGGGTGATGCGCTCTTTCTTTGACTGTCGATAACTTTTCACATGTTATTTTTCATTACAAATTAACCTATGTATTCACCTATTTGCAAGGAAGTCAATAAGTTCCTGGATCTGTTCCACAAGTCTGTTGGCGTTGTTTTCGTTTGGAGGTAAGGTCTGATCAAGAGAACTGCCGCCAGCAGCAGACCTAAAGACAAACATGAAATAACGAGTAAGTCAGGGGATACTAAAATAGCGAAATCCAAGAACCTGTTTATCTACACCTTTAATAATATTTTACGACTTGTGAGTGATCAGTATCAAATTTCTCCTCGTACTGTCAATGCTTTGTAACACAGAGTGGTCACGAGAATTAAGGACATGATCACACAAGATGAACTTGATAAAAATTTAAATAACTTCTCCCAACAAGTTTCATAGGAAATGGGTAGGGGTAGAAAATGAGAATTTAAATTTTGATACTCGAGTTTTGTTGAACTGCTACTTACTCTGATACGCCAGTGCCTGCACTGACAGCATCACGATCCACATTACTCCCCCCACCAACCCCAGCGCCTGCACCGGGACCAGCCACACCAACGATATTGCCAACATCAAGTGTCCAAGATGATTTCAACAAGCTATATTTACCCAAACCCTGCTCTGAAATGGTAATGAAGTTGGAGAGGGACTGGGCTAAGGCCACGTGATCGCCACGGCAAACCAGCACAACGATGAGGTTGACTAGCAATCTCTTGCTGTGTTCATAAACCAATGCTTTTCCGTGATCCAGAGCTGAGGGAATATATACATCGTATTAGTACACACTTCGTCAGTCTACTATGGAAGCAAACAAGTCAACAATTCGTCGGTCTATGCATTGATAAACGAGGTGGTTTACG
The DNA here is from genome assembly GCA_942486035.1 of Porites lobata. Lineage (NCBI taxonomy): Eukaryota > Metazoa > Cnidaria > Anthozoa > Scleractinia > Poritidae > Porites > Porites lobata. Next base: position 7,675,749 of record CALNXK010000004.1, read on the forward strand.
CTTTTTTTGTCCATAGTCTTTTGGAAAATACGACCAAGCTAGCCATACAATGCAATTTTCAGTCGAGAATCGCAAGTTGTTTCGTCATTGACTTGGTTTTGCATTGTTGCGCTTTCTGGCGATTGGATGAAAATTTGAATCGTACCAATTTCTCAACCAATCAAAAACGATTGTTAATTCCTCAGATTACGCGCTTGGCACAAAAGTTTCAATGTTTTCAAATCGGGTTAGTTTATCTGATTTCTGCGCGCATTCTGACTTTCATCCAAGAGAACACTTAACTCACCCAGGAAAATGACATGAAGCATAAGAGGAAGATGTTGTGCCCAGTCAACTGAAGCCTGATCAAGAACTAACTCCGCCAGCAGCATGAGGGCAAAGTTACATCTGAAAATACATCGCTCGATTAGACACAAACAACACCATAATTTCAACCGGAAAAGCACCAAAAGGACTCCATCGATGAATTACTAGAATAACGATCATGCACCTTTGAGAGGTGTAAACAAATTCTATAAGTTTTATAAGTGAGAAGTAAGTGTTAATGCTGGCTTAAGGGAGGGGTAGGTGGGCAGTTAACTAGAGAGCTCAATTGATCCAATTTTTTTTTACCTGTACAAAGAAGCCACGTGCGGTGCAAACGGGAGAATATCAGGAAGTGGCGCGAAATAGTTCTCTCCTTCGGGAACTGGTAACGAGAGTGTCATGCCGGCTCCCACAAGTCTGTGCGCCATGACGATCCATTCTTGTACCCAGGATTCTTCGGTCTTCTCTTCGATTTGATCAACTTCTTCTGGCTGTGCAAGAGGCACGGCAGGCTCGGCCAACTTCACTGGCTCGAGAGTAGGAGCTGCCACAAAACGTTACAATGGAAGAATTAGACCATGTATAACCATGCTTCGTCAAGCAACTTTACACTGTGGTGTGTATAAACTTTAAAACTTTCGAGACAAACTAGAAGGGGTTGTTCCGATGTCGCCGAAATGTAAATAGGAAATCGATCAAGCTTTTCTCAGATAGTATGGGGAAACGGACATCTTTTCATTAAACATTATGACCTTGCGAATTTCTAACGAAGGGAATTACGAATGGAAGTCATATGTCACTCCACTCTTCACTCAAGCTTTCAAACACACTAACACGTTTTCTGCGCGACAAATTCCGAACTTATATCAGGTGAATAATATGTAAATCACGAGACGTTAACTACCCTAGGGGAAAAAGATTTTCATGGGGTATTTCCGTGGTCGGTCAGGACTTTCTAGTGACCCGGCTTCGCCGCTCGTGGGTTCGGCTGTTAGCCGAAAATGTATCGGCCGCAAGCCAACACCGAAGCATCCCGCCGCAAGCGAGAAAACACGTCTGGTGTCCATAATAGACGTCATCCCACTACCTTCTATTCCTCTTGGAAGAGAATCTCCTTTCTCCCTCCTGTCGTCCTTGGCATCGCGTCTCTCCTCCCTCGACTCCTTCCGTTCATCTTTCGAATCTTTTCTTGAACCTTCTTCAATCTTCACGTCTTCTTTGGAAACGCTGTTCTGCTTAACCATGCCCATGCCCTTCTGGTTCAATACTCCCGTCCCCTCCACTGACGGTACTTCACTGACCGAGTCCCGACTAGTAGACGAAGTTTTCAGAGGTCGGAAATATGGTGGCTCGTCACAGCGCTCGAATTGAGAAGCTACTGTTTCTGTAAGCTGAAAAATGAAAACGCGATGAAGACTAAACGCACCAAATAAGCCGTTTTTCCTAGGCCAGGACGTCATCTTAAGATTTCCCTGACAACATTTGAACGGGTAACCATATACACTGACAGAAAAGAGGCACATCTCCGCTGGTGCCATCTATTAAGGTGATGTTACACGGGGCGATTCGCAGCAAAGAACAGCATTACAGTATTGTTGCGACATTGTTTCGAATGGTTGAACCATTGTTCCAACACCAACATTGCAACGCTGTGTTGCAAATTGTCCCGTGTAACATCAGCTTTAGTTATACAGGTAACACGGACGCGACTAATCTCAACGTGAAGAGGGGAAGGATTACCTAAAATCAGCAAGGGCTTTCATTTCTGGGCAAACGTATTCATGAGTTGGCATGCAATGTCCTCCACTGGCTTGTTCAATACCACTTAAGTACTAACCTGTGATTAAAGCATTTCAGTTACAGCTAAAAACAGTATAATACCTTGAGTTCTTCCATTAGCTCTTCAATGGTTTTTTGTTGGTTTGCACGACCTACATACACAGCAAGCTTTTTGGCCTTAAACAAGCAACAAAAACAACAAATTACTCAGTTGGAGATGTTACAGAGCTACAGTATTAAAATCATTATAGGTGAACGTTTGTTTGAAATCAACAAAATGCGGTCGTGTTTGAAACACTGTACAACGCAGCTGTAGTTGTTAACGAAAAAGTAAAAACCACTGAGCAGTAATTTCCTATGGTGCTGTTTACATTGATTAACTGGTTCTAATTCACATGAAGCTTATGAGCAATTTTTACCTGTAGTACGTTTAATTATGTCGCATAAGTGTGGTTCTACCATTTGACTCTGTGGATTAAACTCCTAAAGTATCTCCATTCACACAGCCTCTTCGGCAATTTGCTAGTGTAGTACTATTAATTATTTTGTACGAGTCAGTAAGAAGCTTAACTATTTTCATCACTATTACGAAAATGAGCACATGATTCTTGCTAGTGCAAGAGCAAACAAAACGGGCGTGACTTACATGGACAAGGACTTCCGAGCTGCCAATGACACCAGCGAGTGCTATTAGATATCCCAGGATCTCATGGATGTTGTTGACCCAACGACCACAAAGGCTGCCCCAGGCCTCTTCAATCTCTTTAGAAAACTGCACGTCATACTGAAAAGATAACGTCAGGTGAAGTAAGAAAACAAGGCCAAATACACTTAAACTGCTCAAACACTCCTACAAAACGTTACATACATCTTTAGAGACGGTGTTACTAATCATACCACTCGGAGGGTTAATGCAGAGGGTAACTCGGAGTCTTCACACTGTACCAATAGGCAGTACTACTTGTAAGATCATTGGTAATAGAGAGCTTTAGATTTGAGGACAAGAACGAGATTTTCTCAGTACTGAGTAGTGCGCGCGCTTGAACCAGCGTCATTTTGGCCGGAAATCGTGATAGCCGTCGTCATTCTACAGCGGGATTAAACGAGAATTTAGGCTGATTTAGCAACAGAACTGCCCTTTACCTTAACAGTGATGTAGAACAGGTTATTGAGGACCAATTGCGTGGCCTCAAGTGATCCCCACCCCTCCCCCTCTAATACCACAGGGGACATGGCATCCTTTTCTTCGTCTTCAGTTGTTTCTATATTTAACTCAGGGGGAGTGGGAGAGGCATTTGACAAATCCACCAGCTCAATGTTTGCTAGCCATGGGAGCATGTACTGCAAAATACACCGCTGACCCACCGGAGAAGTCATCTCAAATCGAGCGGTCATCTCTGTTGGTCAGAAAAGAGAGTAATTTCAAACTATAACATTGCATTTTCCTGTTTTTCTTTTTTTTGTCATACCTTGGCATGGCCCCTGGCAAACTCAAACTATGCTAAGTACACCTTCAATAAAAGAGACAAACTTCTCTCTCTGTAGTGGGTGCACGACTTTGGGAGAAAACTATACCATGATGTGGCTTTCAAAGCTTTTAATACACTAAAACCCCGCGACTAAGAAACTGGATTTAAAGAACCTATTAGGCTAAAATTTGCCGGTTCGAGTTATAGAGGATTCGAGTTACCGGGAGTCGACTGTATGCAAATTGTTATTGATTTGTTTAAATAATATCAGATAACCAACCTTCAAACATATGTATGGTGATTTCCGGGTGAGCTGTGGCCAGTGCTTGAGATAAGTTCCTCTGGCACTGAGAGTATGCACATCGTGATCCACAGGACAAACTTGGTGATGTGAAAGGGAAAAAACGCCTAGAAGAACAAAACATTCGAGAACAAAAGTGTCAAACTGAAAACGAATCTCAAATCGCTCCCAACAATTACCTTTCATCCATGAAATAGCTGCTCTTATCCCCTAAACCGATTCTCCTTGGAAAGGGATCGACATCTCGCGTTTTAATTCACGCCTAAGCTGGACTGTTCTCCTGGGCAGTTGGGCAAAATTTGCTTAAAAACTAACACTATGAAGTTACAAGAAGATAAGCCAGTCGCTAGCTAGTGAACATGTTACCGTACAAGTTGTTACAATGACCATTCATTCATTCTTTCATTCACTCAGACACTCAATCGTTCTCTCGATCACTTTATCTTTCTTTCATTCGATCGTTCATTCGATCATTCATTCATTCACCCACTCATTACCTCAACTTCACGATGCAAAAAAAAAAAACAGGTGAAGAGCCAATACCTCTCGAGAAGCTGTAGGAGCTGAGCCGCCTTTTCCCTGATGTCCAGCGTAGAATCTGCAGTCTTGAAGAGCACCACGTTTAGAATTGGAATCATATCACAAGGGTAGTCACTGAAAAAAAAGGATATGTTTATTATCAGTGAAACAAGCCCAACGCACGTTTGAACGGGATCCTATATCAAGACTTTCTCTAGCTGAAAAGGTTGTGTGGGGTGAGGAGGGGAGAAATTTGGCAATTTCAGGGAAAAACCAGGCTACCTCTTGGTGAAAACAGTAACCAGCGCCTTGAAGCAGCCACTGACCACCAGCCTCGCACCCGTGTAACACTTGTCTATAACCCACTGGAGTAGGGACGGGATGTTAGCGTTGTTTTCAAGCAAGTGGACTAGAGTATCATGTCCTAACTGATGAATCTGTTAAGACAAAAATCACAAACAGCAAAGTCAGTTTTAACGAAACCTATTTTGACATCAGAAAAAACGTTGCCGCCTATTTAATGACAAAACACACAAGACAACTTGCGGTAGTATATGTTCGAGATCCATATACCTCGAAAGTGGTATGAAAAAAACACTCGGTCGGTTTAGTTGCGCCACCTTCCTCGTGGCTGGACGATATATTACTGAACTTAAGCAACAGGACGGGAGAGGAAAGAAGACGGCAAGCTTTGTGTGACAAAGTTGACCTGTCCCGTTTGTCAGACACAAACGTTTCGCCGTCCTCGTCTTCTTGGCGTCCTGTTGCGTAAACTCACTCGGATGAAACGCTCCTCGCGTATGTTAAATTGCACCTCGAATAAAAAAAATCCTTTTCGTGTTTGGCCATCGGATCTTAATCATCAAGAAATTTTGCGACGTTTAGCTTTGAATTTCTTAAGAATAAGTGTTTATGTGTGAGGCTATATCAACACTCTATTCAATGTTTAGCCTGTGCTAGGCTCTCAGATAGTAGGGACGACGCGTACGTGAAACAATGCGAGCGCGTGATCCAGGAAAAACGGGCGGTGGCGGTTAAAAGGAATGGAGAGAGACATCCTCTACACTGTTTCCTCCCGTTTTACTCTCGTGTTCGAGCTTTCTCAATTTCGCGGACTGGACTATCTTGGAGCCTGAAACAGGCTACTCGATGTTTCAACCGATATTCAGACACTTCGAAGTCGGTCTTGAAAAACACTTAGCTTCGCCCCATTTCTCAACTCACTTCTCTAATATCTGGAAGCCAGATGAAACACTGCACGTCGTGATTAATACATTACTTATCGCACAATGTAAGAGACCAACCTTTTCTTTCGGTGAGTTGAGGACCGTCTGTAGCCACTTATAAAGGTATCCACCGGTGACTAGGCCATTTGGATCGAAAGAAGGACCACACTGCAACAAGCCACACATAGCCTGAAAATAAAGGAAGGACATACATTTTTTTTTTTTTTTTTAGAATGCCTTACAGAGTACCCTGGTTGATATCAACACCCAAAGTTAGATCTAATACTTACATGAAGAGAAGCCAGCTCCAAATCATTGCTCTGTGCACTTGGGACAAGCGGAGTTCTAAAAAAATAAAAGAGTTCAAGAAAACAATTTTGTTAATGCATATCGACTAAACGACCTGAAGAATGAGACTTACTGCCTTCACAAACTTATAAGCTAACGACTGTCCAAGCGGACAAAAACAATATTTACTAATCCATGTTCGATCTGAGCCTCTCTTGAGGTCTCTCACAAAAACACCCCATGACAGTCAGATTTATTGCATAAACATTTATTCATGTCAAAAGTAACGAATTTTAAATCTTGAGTCAAAAACACAGAAGTCTCTATCGCAAAACGTCCCCAGTGGCGAAGAGCGATTTGAGGCAGTGCTGTAATTGCAAGCTACAATTTGTACAAAGCATTAGAGACAGTTACTTTTCAAGTCTAGAAGCCTTCACTCCAAAGTGGGCACACCAACTGCTGAACAGGAAAAACAGGCTACAGCGCATGTCAGCAGGTAAAAGACTTCTTTGAAGAGAGGCTGCAGAAATAAAAATACATAAAAAAAGTAAATGTGACATTCTTATAAGGCAAACAAGTGGCCAGAAAAGAGCTACCAGACGAGCAGTGACTCTTTTTGCAAAAACTTTCCTGATTGCTCTCTGAGTGCAACAAAAACCTTTGTATTCGCTTCTCTCTGGCCCCGGTTGTTTTTGAACCCGGATAGCGCTATCCACCGGAAAAATTACTATCCAGCGGATAACGTTTCAACTGGATAGAAATTTATCTAGTGGATAGCGATAGCCACATTTTAAACAACTCGGGCCCGGGCCACAGTTCATGACTTGCTCAAGTCTTAACAGTGCATCTTTTTCGTACCCACGTGAGTACATCAGCCATGGATAACTCTCCCGACTCCGTGACTGTTGCCGTGTGTGACGTAACAGGTAACACTGCACTTTTGCATTCATGTCATTCCTTGTGGAAGACTACAAAAATATGAAAATACCCCGCGTTTAACAGCTCACGCAAGCTTGATTTTGAACAGCTCGAAAGGTTATGATTGCGGGCTTTTCTTGGCCGCCAGCAAATATAAGGTTTTGACTCACCAGGGACGGAGGTGATCATCTTGTAGATGAAGCGCGCGAAGTGAAGTCTAAGCTGCATCACAGCAGGCATGTCCTTGTCGCTTTCACTCTCAAGGTAACTCCTGTGTCAAAAACCGGAAACAGTAAGATTATTGTTATTGAAAAACGAAGATTATTTTTCTGCGCAAAAAAAACACAAAGCTTTCCACCTGATATCCAAACTAAAACTGGATTGGTAAATGAAACACTCTCACCAGTGTTTGGTAAAGCATCTGAAATAGCTTACAACTCCTCAAGATATCGCTCGTTGTGTAAGGGTCTTGTTGTCTGACCAAGGCTGAATCTCCTGGATCTCATGTTTGGACATCAGATGAAACACTCCTAATAGTGTTTTATATATCACTTCTCGGTGTTTGCATATCAGATAAAACACTCCTTCTCGTGTTTAAGTATAACGGTCCAGATATTATGTTTCGTGTATTAGAACTGTATCGCTTGGATCTCATGCCCTCTTTGTTGCAAAGTGTAAACAACAAAAGTTCTCACCTGGTTCCCTCGATGTACTCAATAAAGGTTGGGCTTAATCCATCCTCAGTCACAAGTTCACTGGCACTAACAAGAAACAAATAAAGGTTATTTTAATCATGATAATTCTTTTGCCGTCACTAAAGGGTTGGTGATCGCACATTCTTACCTGTCATTGAAACAGCCATGTTCAGCATTGAGCTCAAATATCCGCACCAAATGTGCTCTTAGCACATCTCGCTTTCTTCTTCTTCTCACACTCTGCAAGTAAAGGATAACGGGAGTACGTTTTCAGCTGACTGCCCTGATATGCAAATTCTTTTCTGCATTCGCTTGGAAAAGAAAATAGAGAGCTTTAGATGCTGAGACGGTGGAGGACGACTACGAGTAAGAGATTTTCTCAATACTGAGTATTGCTCACGCGTGAACTAGCCTCATTTCGGCGGGAAACGTGATAGCCATTACGAGTTTTAGCGAGAATGTCCTAGTGGCAGGAACAAGTTATTAAATGTAACAAGTTTTATCATTTTGCTATAGGGAGAGGGCTTAACCTCATTCAGTATAAATAACCGTACTGTTTTTTACGTGAAAAAAAAGTAAAATGAAGATTTCCGGGGTGTCTTTTTTTTTTTTTTGAGAACACGCGCGACAACTTCAAGTTAAATCTCGTTCTCGTCCCCAAATGTAAAGCTCTCTAATTTAACGACATTTTCCGGCCACAATATTGCCTTACCTCTGCTCGTCTGTCAAGAACCTCGCGGAGGACAGGGAATTGAAGTTCGTCAAGAAATTCTCTGCAAGTAATTAAAGATCTCGTTATTGACCTCGCCGTTTTATTCTCTGTTTTCGAATTCCCCATAATACACTCTGTTTGCCCCCCCAATTTTGCATAAACCATTGTTTTTAAATGCTCCTGGGAGTATTGCATTTTCCCAAGAGCATTTTAAGACAATAAGTTATGCAAAATTTGGGGGGCAAACAGAGTGTATTATGGGGAATTCGAAAATAGTCAATACAGCCAAATTTAAAGCAATTCCTTGTAAAATACTTCGATAAATATTCCTTCGACCTGATATAAAAGGTCTTAAGTTATGAAGATGAGCTATATTAAAATAAAGTCGTTATAGCAATGTTATTACCTGTAAGAACTGGGGCTAGTTCGTCCAAGCCCAACAATAACTGCCTCTCTGATGTCATAGCAATCGCTCTTGAGCAATGGTACGGCAAAACGGAACAAACTGTCCACCATGCTCGGAGAGGGTGGCTAGAAAAAAGATGAGTGCAAGTTGTAAGGTAACAAGTTGAAATGTTTTCTTCGCAAGTTGCTCCAAATTTAGTTGACTCTCGCAAACATAATGCTTATTCAAATAAGAGTAACAATATTTCTATCATGTCTGTTTCCTCCGCGCAAGTTGCCGACTTGGCCGGAATTTGCTTTTTTAAAAAAGAAAAAATTAATACTTTGCAGCTCGAACACATGCAGTTTTTTGTAAGAATCTTCTTCATGAATCACACATTCTGTGGAAGATACAACGAACAAGCTATCAACTCCACCTTAAACTCAGGTGACAACACTTACTCTGGAGTCTCCCTTGGTTTCAGAACCTTCAGACGATGTTCTAAAAATTAAAGTACAGTAAAAGAGACGTTAGCAACATGACATTTGCAGCGATATCAAACTCCATGTCCATATAGCCCGCCAAGTATTACCTGCAGTATGTCGGGCAATCCACAAAGGATTTTTTTGTCCCACTTTTAATAAATATTTCACCAATAAACGTTGAAACATCTAGATGCAACAAATTGTCTCCTTTTGATTTTTTGTTCGTGGTTTACCTGACAAGTTTTTCTTAGGGTAAGGGTGCAATTCGAGACCAGAGACAAAAACAACAACAACAACAATTTTATTCCACATAGTTCAATACAACAGTTATTAAATCGGAAAAATACTTTCCCACCGCTAATAGCATGAAAGGCTAATCGAGGTTGAGGAAAGATGAAGACAAACTTAAGGTAAAAAGGGATGCTAGGCCATCGTAGGGACACGCCCAGCAGTATGTTAATCCTGCCCAAATAGGTACTTTCCGAGGCCAGCGACAGCTTATCCTACCGACAAGAACTTCACTATGTGGTAATAAAAATAACGGTGAACTACTCACCCCCCATCCTGCTCTGAGGAATCGCTCCTCAATGGCGGAGACCGAGGATAAGCACAACAGGCAAAGATGAGATAATTTCTCCACAGACAAACATGGTTCAAGTTCATGGTTTTTTTCGTTGAACCTCTGCTGTAAACTGACGAAAGGCTGGTAATAGAATCTATTCCAGAAGCACTGCAAATAAGAAGAAGTTGTTTAGCACCACTGCAAAAGGAAAGTGGCTAGTTCACGGCATTTTCGATGATTTTGCTTATTTTGGTCAATAACGAGCTTTAAACTACAAATTGGGTGGGAAAAAGGTTTTTTTAATTTAAAAATCACGGCCACGTATCACCTAAACAAGACGTGATTTCCCAGCGCTTTACATCACATTTTCATTCAAACTTAACGAAAGTCGTGCCGCTATTTTTCAAGTCTACCTGAATGCAATGTGTTTTAATCTTTGCCAGTTTCGCCCAACGGTGCCACCTTTTAGCTTTTCTGTTTTGCGCTTCATTTCAGTACGTATTTGACATTTCAGTGAATTTTATCATCTTTCAGTAAGTTCTGAAATTACCTACATGTACAGTTGCACGATCTATCCCCTTTAGTACTGCTGAATCTCTCCACAAAGGCCACCTTGGGGACAGAAGAAAGTGGCCATTGTGGAGAGGTGGCCGTTAGTGGAGATTAACAACTGCATCGCTAAAATGGAGGTTGGATGCCTGGAGTATCCAAGGGCTTCCACTATCGCCAGCCAGCCCCTAGAGAACCTCATCGGCTGAAAAAACCCAGCACGAAGGAAACCTGAACGCGCCCAATGAATCACATGACCAATGTAGCGAGCTACTGGGCGTGCGCATACCAAAAGAACGCTGACCTCTGACACTTAAGGCGCTTTTAGCTGTTAATTCCTTTAAATTCAATTTAAATGCATTTAAACTGTATGACAAAACGTAAAAACAGAAGTAGCGTGCGCATACCCTGGATCAATAAACGAATACACAGTAATTAGACGATTGAAGACGTTAGGCCAACTATATTGTAAAGCAGACGGGCATAGTTCTGGGAGGTACCACTTGTTTAGTAGACCTGCCATGAGCGCTGACCAGAAAGAACTGTGTAAACCCACGTTCAACTGTTCCCCAGTCTCCTTGTCCATGTTCCCCGTCAGACGTTCATTCACGGTTAAGATGTCGACATTACCTACAGGTCCTGTGAAAAGCTGACAAAGGATTGATCGATTACTTAACGTGCAGGAACTTTATCGTTTTACACCAGAGGGCTTAGTGGCAAAACTAAACAAAAACTAAAGCGCAGAAAAGAAATCACTGCATGTGAGATGATTTACCTCAAAGGCAAAACATTGGATTTCATCCAAAAACTACCTTGTAAAGTATAATAAACAGCATCGCAAGGCGAAACGTTCTGTCCATTGCATTACTTTTGAATGGTCACAAGTAGTACCATGATAAAAGGTACTCAGAAGAGGTTTCATTTGAATCCAAAGGATTTGGTCCACAGACTCAAAAGTTAGAACTATTTCATTACCCAGACCAGAGTGAGTATCATACCTTCTCACTTTGTGGTATGGAATGAAGAACTTTCTCAAGAACGGTTGGAAACACCTGATCTATGACATCAAGCACAGGTTTCTCAGCTTTTTCCTACAAAAGAAAAAAACAGTACGACCATGAATGATTTTCTCGGGTTCCACCAAAGTTAACTAAGTTAACTTTATGTACAGATATCATCGTAGGTCGGACACCAATTTAACCCTTTAAGCCCTAGGAGTGATCAGGATCAAAGTTCTCCTTGTGATATCAATGTTTTATAACACAGATTGGTGATGAGAACAAAGAAGATGATCACACAAGATACAATGAGTTGATACTTCAACACCTTCTTGCTACTACTTTTACAGGAAACGTATAGGGATTTTTAGCGCAACACAGCGTTGTAATGTTGGAATAACGTTGCAACCATTCGACAAAATATCGCAACAATGTTGCAACGCTGTGTTGCGCTAAAAATCGTCCCTGCGAATCGTCTCGTGTAATATCACCTTTAGCCGCTGGATAGTGATTTATCTGGTGGATGGCGCTTTCCAACGTATGAACGACAGGGGCCAGAGTGATAACATCATGAAGTACAACGCAAAATAGTTAAATATCACGCAACATTCTCTTTTACCTTCTCACTCAGATCCATTAAACTGCACAAAGTTCGAACTTCCTTCAAGACAAGAAAGGCCAGCTTTCTTATCATGGGATGTATACTGCAATGAAACGCAAATAAGATAAGCTATTATCATGATAGATTATCATGTGAAGGTGTGCGCGCTAAATACGAAGCAAATCCTTAGCTAGGCCATCAGACCTTCCAAGCAGCAGAAGGGATCTTTCTTGCAATGTGAGTTTGTTGTTCCCTGACTTTAGCCCGCACGAAAGCTCTTTAGTTTGAGTAGCGAGCGTAGCGAGCCGTGCGGGAACGCCTCTTGCTGTCGCGTCTTTTTTCGCGTGCCGCTCGCAAGTGAATTCTCACGATCTACCCCAAATGGAGAGCTTGCTCGCAGGCTACCATGCTTTCGGCAAGGGAACCAGAAAAAAACGGGAAATGGAAAGGTGGAAGGCCAGAAAACAAAGAAGCCTTAGCGAAATTATAATGTTGACTTAAGATAAACCCCTACGCCATTTCAGTAATACGCCTAAAAATTGGCGTGTGGTTATGCTTAAATGTACCTGCAAAGCATTACAAGCGAGAAGCCTTCCACGCTGTGTAAGACTGTTATTCTGTCAACTTCTTTTTCATTTGGCAGGCTATGAGCGGAGAGCTCCAACTGTATATCTTGTCCAGACTGAAACATAACGAAAGCAATTGTCATAAAGGATCAAAGACTATACCTGTGAGATAGAAAAAAGGTTGTGTGCGACCTAGCATCTTTTTGCCCCAAAAGCACGCGCCATCATTGGCGACTTCGAGGTCACCTGACCTTTAACAATAAACCTGTTTCCCGCCAAAAGTCTCTGGGTGCGCAACTGACGTTACTTCATTGTTACCCGCGAATGCTGACCGACGGCCGCCGTGATCATCTTAGATCTACAACGCACTGATATCTTTGTTGCCTTAACAAGGGCGACTGGGGACTGCTACAAGCATAACCCTCGGCTACCTTTGTAGGAAACAAAAATAAAATTCGTAGCTGTTACCCACCTTAAAATCTCCGTGACCAGCGGAGAGAGCAGTCTTCCAATGACCTAACAGCTGAAGCAACATGCGCATTGCACCGTCCAGCAGCGACGGCAAGTTGTCTTGAATCTCACGCTGAATAGCATTGACAAAACCTACAAGAAGTAACGAGTCTTTAGTTAACATTTGTTTTTGACATTTCACTTAATTAGAAAGAAGTTTTTATCCGATATCTAGGCAACCGTAGGGAAGGGGCCGGGTAGGTGGGCAGTTTCCCAGAACTGTATAATGACCCCAAGTTCAAACGATATATCAGAGCGGGCTCTTGGTGGGTTTAGACCACAGAGTATCTGGATATGGGATGAATCAAAAGGAAACGCAGTTAGCGATTAGAATTCAATAGTCAAACGCCCTTCAAAGATTTCTCGTCATGAATTCGGTGTTAACGAGTAAGAAACAAAGATTCAGTCTTCTTGACAAAGAATAACAGATGTACTTCGCAATGAAAACAAAGGGAAAAACAGATATAATCCTCAGACAACATGCAACTGGCATTTAATGACGAATAACAAAATTAACACGCTGTGCATAAACGTACCTAGAATGGCGGTCTCCCTCCAGTCCGGAAAGTTAAGTACAAGAGATTGAAGAGCTGACAGGGCCAACCTACAAACAGCGCACAAAGCAAAGGCTTTAAGGGGCTGCCGGATTACACAACCCGGGCTAGCCCTGTTTGCCGGGCTGGCCTGGTTTGCCGAGGTCACTTTTATCCCGGCATTACATTAGACAATCAATCCTGAAGCAGCCACGTTTACAGAGAGACTGGAAGCAATGCGCATGAGCAGTGTCTTCCCCGCTGTCCTGTTGCCGGCGAGCGTTATTACATGGCAAACTTTTTTCAACCCGGTTCGCCGTGACCCGGCTAAAAAGAGGTTAAATTTTCCGCATAAAAAACGTTTGCGCTGACAAATTTTCGAAGCACACTTTTAAGTTCTTTGGAACATTCCTCGATTAGTAGCTCAAAGAAACAATCGTGTTACGAAAAACTAAAGTGAAACTTAAATTACAATGAAACTCTTACACTCGCAGTTCTTCATCTCTGTGAACAGTTAGACGGGAAAGAACATCCACAATTTCCACTTTCGTCATGCCTTCCGGAATACACCTTCAAAGAAAAGAGCTGTGAATAAGATTGACACGTGGAAGCTTTTCGATTTGTTCTCGGAATGCTTTCATTCGACAATTGATATTTTCAGTTCAAAGTTTCCAGCATAAAAACGTTTCAAAAGAAAACCCAAATACAAAGACATTCTAAAGCCAACATTCCACGAAAAGTGAATGTTTCCAATTTCATTTTTCTTTTTACACTTTCAACTATTATAATTAAGAATTAACACCTTGGAATTGCAGCAATGCATGTCCTAAAAAGTTCTATTTTAGGATCAACCTTTGGTTTTCTCTCACCCCTGCAAAAAAACAGAATAGCAGACATTCAGTTAGACTGAATTCTGGTAAAAAAATTTGATGAAAAAAGAGAAGAAAATAAGCCTCAGATGTAGGGTGAACAATTTCACTGACTCTTTCAGCCCAAAAACTAAAAATGCAAACGTAATGGTTAAAATCGATTCAATCGTGTCGACGTCAACTACTAAGAAGAACTTTCACGTGATGTTACTGAAAACTCTCCAAAAAAACATTCGCATTGAAAACATTTGAAAGTCTGCTTTTTACAGGATTTTACAAAATGAAAATGCTTGATTTTTAACACCTTGGCGTTAAGGCACTTTAAAGTTGATACTAACGCAGAAAATTCTTCCTGCTCCTTTTGCGAGCAATGTGAGTTCGTCATCATCATGGGCTTTCCAACTTGGACATCTAAGGCTCTTATGATGCTGTCCAATGCCCTCATGATGCTGTGAATTGAAAGACGTACTCACGTTTAACATCCTTTGCATTAGTTAGCCACGACCAAGTATTAGAGACCTTTAGATTCGAGGACTGACCAGAACGACAACATGGACGAGATTGACGTAAGTTTTTTTTCACGTATACTCAAAAAAGACGAACTTTCAGTTGGTAAATAAACGATTCCGGATCAGTTTACACGAAGTTTTACAGTAGTGATTGATCAAGTAATGATCCGTGTAAGGTGGATAGCAATTTCTTTTGTTATGCGGCAACGGTGCTTTCCCCAAATAGGATTGTTCTCATTTTTACACAGAGAATGCATAAACCTACATGAAGGCCGTTTACGCAATAAAATGTATTTACACTCCACTTTGAAAGAGTGTTTTTTTTGTGTTAAAAGATTTTGACCAATCACAAGAGTTGAAAACAATAGCTACGAAAAGTTTACAATTTTACATGTTCCCCACATAGGATTTCTTTGTTATTCAAACTGAGACCAGATTTTGTTATATGGAAGACGGTTGGAAAGTAAGGATGAATATATGTGACCCTCCACAGGAATTTGATGCTAAAGGTGAAAGCACGCGCACGACACGCTTGCACGACACGCCTAGCGTGCCGTAGATCACGGATATGCGCATATTAAATTGAAAAAACAAAGACGGACACACTTGCCTTTGTTTTCGCAAATTTAACACGCTAGACCTTTTGTTTTTTTGTAGCGTGCCATATGTCACGGTAAGTGTGCGAATTATAGCACGGTTAGCGTGCAATTTGGGTAAGACACGCTGAACACGCTTGATTACTAAAACCGCTAAGATAATAAAAATGGCTTGGGCTTTCAGCGGATTTAATCAGCATTGATAACTGGTCGAAGTGAATCAAATATACCAATTGAGACTGTTTTGGAACTTGATAGTAACCGTGGCCATTTGAAAATCACGACTTAATGGTGGTCTAGCCTGGAATTAACGCGAGATCAGTGTAAACCAATTCCTCCGGCTGTCGGCTGTTGACCGGAATCGCAAAGAGGCCTGCTATCGCATGCGAGGCACTGAAGTTATGTCGCCTGAAAATTATAGTTATGCCAGAAATGAAGTTGAATAAATAAGTTTAATATATTTCTTTAAGCCATGCTGAGACGAACGAAGGTAATTAAATCGGAGAAACAAAAACTGCCTAGAATTTTCTATAGGTTGAGGAAGGCTAAACATTTCTAGATGACCGTTCCATGCATGTACAATTTTCGAAGGTTATCTAATAAATTCCTTACGATTTTCTGAAGTTTAATTTTTTCCATTTCATTCCCCAGTTAAGCTATTTTTCATAGAGAATTAAGGAATCCTAAAATTTTCGGAACCGAAAATACGATAAAATTCTCACTTTCCTAAAACTTTCAATTGGAAGCTAAATTTTTCGGGAAGCTGAAGCCCTTGTAATTTCGAAAAGACTGAAGTTGTCCTAGGATGCTAGGATGCATTTAGGAGGAAATCGCCGTCAGGTGCCCCTGACGAACGAAGCGCTATCAATCATAATTTATGTAAAGATATCTCGTTACGCTATGCTAAGACGAATCAAGCGCTGTAAACGTGTTCTATATCTCGTTCTTCACAGGACAAAAAAAAAAAATCTGTGAACTAAAAACACTGTAGAATGAGGGAGGATTGCGGGCGACTTTTCTTTGAATTTTGGGCGACAAAACTCATATTATCAGGTTTTGGACGACATAACTTCAAACGACATCACTTTCGAGTAGCTTGACCGCCACCCCTTTAGATCGAGCTCGATGAATTAATTCAATGACCGAACTTTATGGAACAAATGATTGCCTTCAAGAATTTCACGCGGACTACTTTTAATTTAGTTCTTTTTCTCTTTTCTCAGTGTGTGACTGACAGAGATTTAATTCTCGGATCGAACTTTAGTACTCTAAACACGCCGTATTATCGTGGCAAAAACAAAGAATCAAACAAAAAAGCACCATACAATTTCGGAATTCTGTTAAAAAATACATTTTTTGCTTACTATTCAAAAAGCGGTGAAACAGTCATTAATTAACTGATGTTTCGCTTTTTGTGTTATTGTCGGCCGGATCAATTAATTATAGCAACGTTGGAAACGTTTTGGAATTTTGGTACATCTAGAAAAGCAGGCTGGTTTTTATTTGATCACTACTATCCTTGCAATCGCTAAAAAACAAATAGAATTTAGTGATCCTGGCACTTGATGATTTCTATTATATTTGATCGCGATTGCTGCGATCGGCAAGAAAGTGTCTTAAGTCCGAAAGATCACTGTTTCTGAGAAAATTGCAAATGTGTTTTAAATTAAAGAAAGTTAAGATAACCTTTGCACAGCTTCGTCAGTAAACATTTCTGGAAAGAACTTTGATTTTACAATGCTAATATAGTTCTACCCATAAATCCAGTAGGTCACACCTTTCACTGTTTATACTTTTCAAGCGACAACGTTTTTTCAATCCAATACTATCGCTGCGATCGCTGAGGTATAACTTTTTCTTTCTCGATAGTTACCAAAAAAGGGTGCCGTTCATAATCATTTACGGTTCCTTTTTGTAGAGGAAATTTATTTAGCTTATAGATAACACGCCTCGCGTGCTTTTGCGCACACTGAAAGCGTGTTGTGCTTTTTCGGACGGAGCTTTTGTTTTAAAACTTTAACACGCTCTTTTGTTCGACTTGCTCACGCTTAATTGTCTCAAGCGTGTCCTCTGAAACAAAAGAAATTGCTAATCAGCCAAGATTGCAAGCGTGCTAAAGCGTGTTTAAATAAATTCTTTTGTTTTAAAGTGAAAGCGTGTCGTGCGCGTGCTTTCACCTTTAGCATTAAAGTCCTGTGGAGGGTCACATATGTACCGCTTTATGAAGTTTTGTTAACTTTTGCGGTTTAAGCCAATCAGAAGTAAGTACAGACAATAGAAAAGTTAGCACCTTTTTTGCATTCCAATATGTTCGTTGCCGTTCAGTGCTATCGTTCTTATCTGGACCTTTTTTAAATACAGTCTCTCATTTACTAGGGAAGAATAATTAGGGGAGGGGAGGGCTTTTTAACCTTCTTCCCCTGAAAAGGAGGGGGGTTATTTGAGAGGGGGGCTAAATAAAGGCTTTACGGTATTACAAGAAGGAAATTTCATAGTGATCACTCGCACGGCTTTAAGGCTTAAACAACAGCACCTGTGATAGTAGTTTGCCAGTCCAATACTGCTTGCCTGGCTTTCAGTAAGATTTTTCATGGAGGCCACTCGCTTTACTCTCACGGTACTTCCCGAGGGTAGAGGGGTAGTGCTTGTTGGCATGGCAGGAGGCTCTCCACCCTTCAAAACAAAAAACATGTCAACACTCGAATACATGGAAAACTATAAACCTACGCAGCATCTGATTGGAGCTGGTGTTAAAAAGAGTTCTTATGAAGGCATACTGTTTACAGTACTCTATTTGTTTGCACAATTGCCACGAGAAAACGCATTATGGGCAGCCACCTCGGTTTCAAATCTACCGAGGAGGAGGGCATCGGAGTCTAGAGCTTTTATAAATTTAATGCCTGGTTACAGGCACATTTGAGACCAAGCTCATTTCATACCTTTCTTTGCAGACTATCAGCGATGACAAAAAATGCCCGAAGACCAATGTTCATTCTCTGAAAATAAAAACAGAGAACCACTATAAAAAATAATTCTCCATAAAATGCACCTGACAAAATGATAGGAATGTATTATGAGTAAAAATATAATTCTTCAGCTTAAAAATGCATGTACTGTTAACGGACGAAGTAATTCAGGTGTATCACTGATCTCACCTCAGGACTTATCTGCCGAGAGTTTCTTCCAATACTGAGCAAGTCAAAGATGATGTCATTCATAGCAAAGTCTAGCTTTTCCTGGAAATGAAAATCGGATACAACTTTTAGCAATAATTTACAACAAAAAAAAGACTCTGAAAGAATTGCCTGATCACCAAGTAAAGAAAAATTACTGATTGTTAAACAAATTCTCCTCACCAGTGCCATAGAAAACATATGGATTACAGTTTGGGGATTATCTGATCATCCCGATTTGTATGATTAGATAGCGTTTACTTACCTGGGCAATAAACTGGATGATCTTCACAAAGTAATTTAATGGGGCTTCCCTGGGAACAACGGCTCGTGATCCGCGAGGAAACAGGACATCAGTGATACTTCTCAAACGACTTAACAAAGAAAGAAGAACAAAAACAAATTGAATACATTAGTTTAGCTAATTAACACTTATGGACAGGAAATGAGTTGATTTACATGAAATAATTCTTGGTTATTAAAATGATTAATCAATACATGTACCTCACGGTTGCTGTGTTACTTTCACCTTTAATTCTCACCATGTAAACCCTACAAAAAGAAAAGTTGTTAAGCGATACATCCCCATAAAGGCTACTAAGGTCTCACATTAAAAAATAAGCAACCATCAGTTTTTGAATTTATGGAAAATGATAACCTATCAGAGGGCAATCAGCTCTACCCTACTGTTTAAAGACCTAACAAGGACATAAAACATTACTGTAAAGAGGAGAACTGGCCACAGGACACCACCCTGCAGGCCACCCAACACTACCCTTCTAGGACACCTGCAAGCCAGGATTCAATCTCACAGGCACTGCTTCCACAGCTAGGGGCTGATCAAAAAGGAATTATGGAGGGGCAACGAGAAGCAGAACCAACAGTTGAAGACAACACACAGGCTTCATACTCTTTTGAGGTCTTCAAAGACCTTTTTACGTTTTCCAGGACCTTAGGTTTAGCTGTCACTTTAACTTTCCTTTTTTGGTGTATTTTTGGACTTTAAACAGTTCAACAGACACAACTCTGGTGTCAACCACACTTTGTGCCGTTTGCGCTGGTTAATTACTCCTCTTTATCTTACATTGTCATTGTCTTGTCATCTATAGTAACTTATCTATCTACCAAACAAAACTTTAATTTTCCACGACCTTCCAGGGCTGGAAAGTGCAATGCTTAAATTCCATGACTTTCCGGGATTTCCATGACCTCTACGAACCCTGAACACAGAAAGCACAAAGCTGATTTAAGCCTCTATTCCACAGTCTAACTTTGACTGTAAAACCTGTGAAAGAGACTCTTATGCCTGCCAAACAACTACAAATGCTGCTCCCAGCAGGATTGATCTTGACCAATCTAAGCATCAACATTACGTATACCTCACAGGGTAGCTGGATGCCTACTGTACTGAGTTGCTGAAGTTCTTTCTGATACTAGGAACTAATGGATTACCATAATTACACATACATGTACTTACCACACTAATCTGTATAAACACTCCATTGCTACTTTATGCATTTTGACATCCCTTTGCTATAAGCACAAAGAAAAGACGAAAATAATGTAAAAAAAAAACCAGTCAGTTGCCTGATACATATAAAAAAAGATTCACAATTTAAGCACATTTCCTAAACAATCATTACTGCAACATCATTACTCTGTACTTTAAATAAATTTAAACGAATTGTTTCTTTTTTTCAGGGCTAAGTATATAGTTACCTTTAGAGTTCCCAGACACATACTAAGGAAACTTGGCCAGCTACTAAGGAAAAAGGCTTTCTGACTAACACAGAGTAACACAGTAACAAGTGGGTACATAAGCTGCAAACAAAAGAAAAAAAATTGAATGAAACTAAAACTTATATTTATGTGTAGCTATAATATAAGTCAACTTTTATTTACAGTACAGCTCTCATAAACAGCAAGGGCATTGCAACCATAATTCCGAAAAGGTAGAACACGAGCAACAGGTGCAACAGGTGGAATAGGAGAAACAAGTAAAAAAGGTGGAACAGGAGACACTGGTGAAAAAGGAGAAACAGGTGGAAAAGGACGAATAGGACAGAAGAAACAGGTAGAACAGGTAGAACAGGTGTTACAAGAGGAAGAGGCGGAACAGGAGGAACAGCTAAAACAGGGGGAACAGGATGAACAGGGGAAAAAGGTAGAACAGCTCGAACAGGAGGAATGAAAGGAGCACGTAAAACATGAGGAACAGGTGGAACAGGAAGAACAACTGGAACAGGTAAAACAAGAGGAACAGGTGGAAGAGGAGGAACACGACAAACAGGTGGAACAAGAGGAACAGGTGGAAGAGGTGGCACAGGAGAAACACGAGGAAGAGGTAAAACAGGTGCAACACGAGGGACAAGAGGAACAAGTGGAACACGTGGAACGGGTGGAAGAGAAGGAACAAGTGGAACAGTTGGAACAAGTGGAACAGGTGGAATAGGCAGAACAGGTGGAACAGTTGGTACAGGTGGAACAGGTGGAACAGGAGGAACAGGTGGAACACTTGGTACAAGTGCAACAGTTGGTACAGGTGGAACACTTGGTACACTTGGTAAAGGTGGAACATGTGGAACAGGTGGAACAGGTGGAACAGGTGGAACAGGAGGAACAGGTGGAACACTTGGTACAAGTGCAACAGTTGGTACGGGTGGAACAGTTGGTACACTTGGTAAAGGTGGAACACGTGGAACAGGTGGAACAGGAGGAACAGGTGGAACAGGAGGAACAGGTGGAACAGGAGGAACAGGTGGAACAGTTGGTACAGGTGGAACAGTTGGTACAGGTGGAACAGGAGGAACATTTAGTACAGGTGGAACAGGTGGTACAGGTGGAACAGTTGGTACAGGTGGAACAGGAGGGACAGTTGGTACAGGGTGAACAGGTGGAACAGTTGGTACAGGTGGAACAGGAGGAACAGTTGGTACAGATGGAACAGGTGGTACAGGTGGAACAGTTGGTACAGGTGGAACAGTTGGTACAGGTGGAACAGTTGGTACAGGTGGAACAGGTGGAACAGGAGGAACAGGTGGAACAGATGGAACAGGAGGAAGAGGTGGAACAGGTGGAACAGGACGAACAGGTGGAACAGGAGGAACAGTTGGTACAGGTGGAACAGGAGGAACAGGTGGAACACTTGGTTCAAGTGCAACAGTTGGTACAGGTGGAACAGTTGGTACACTTGGTAAAGGTGGAACAGGTGCAACAGGTGGAACAGTTGGTACAGGTGGAACAGGTTGAACAGGTGGAACAGGAGGAACAGTTGGTACAGGTGGAACAGGTGGAACAGTTGGTACAGGTGGAACAGTTGGTACAGGTGGAACAGGAGGAAAAGGTGGAACAGTTGGTACAAGTGGAACAGGTGGCACAGGTGGAACAGGTGGAACAGTTGGTACAAGTGGAACAGTTGGTACAGGTGGAATAGTTGGTACAGGTGGAACAGGTGGAACAGTTGGTACAGGTGCAACAGGAGGAACATTTGGTACAGGTGGAACAGGTGGTACAGGTGGAACAGTTGGTACAGGTAGAAGAGGAGGGACAGTTGGTACAGGGTGAACAGGTGGAAAAGTTGGTACAGTTGGTACAGGTGGAACAGGAGGAACAGTTGGTACAGGTGGAACAGGTGGTACAGGTGGAACAGTTGGTACAGGTGGAACAGGTGGTACAGGTGGAACAGGTGGAACAGGTGGAACAGGAGGAACAGTTGGTACAGGTGGAACAGTTGGTACAGTTGGTACAGGTGGAACAGGTGGAACAGTTGGTACAGGTGGAACAGGTGGTACAGGTGGAACAGTTGGTACAGGTAGAAGAGGAGGGACAGTTGGTACAGGTGGAACAGGTGGAACAGGTGGAAAAGTTGGTACAGGTGGAACAGTTGGTACAGTTGGTACAGGTGGAACAGGTGGAACAGTTGGTACAGGTGGAACAGGTGGTACAGGTGGAACAGTTGGTACAGGTAGAAGAGGAGGGACAGTTGGTACAGGGTGAACAAGTGGAACAGTTGGTACGGGTGGAACAGGAGGAACAGTTGGTACAGGTGGAAAAGGTGGTACGGGTGGAACAGGTGGAACACTTGGTACAAGTGCAACAGTTGGTACAGGTGGAACAGTTGGTACACTTGGTAAAGGTGGAACACGTGGAACAGGTGGAACAGGTGGAACAGGTGGAACAGGAGGAACAGGTGGAACACTTGGTACAAGTGCAACAGTTGGTACGGGTGGAACAGTTGGTACACTTGGTAAAGGTGGAACACGTGGAACAGGTGGAACAGTTGGTACAGGTGGAACAGGAGGAACAGGTGGAACAGGAGGAACAGGTAGAACAGGAGGAACAGGTGGAACAGTTGGTACAGGTGGAACAGTTGGTACAGGTGGAACAGGAGGAACATTTAGTACAGGTGGAACAGGTGGTACAGGTGGAACAGTTGGTACAGGTGGAACAGGAGGGACAGTTGGTACAGGGTGAACAGGTGGAACAGTTGGTACAGGTGGAACAGGAGGAACAGTTGGTACAGATGGAACAGGTGGTACAGGTGGAACAGTTGGTACAGGTGGAACAGGTGGTACAGGTGGAACAGTTGGTACAGGTGGAACAGGTGGAACAGGAGGAACAGGTGGAACAGATGGAACAGGAGGAAGAGGTGGAACAGGTGGAACAGGACTAACAGGTGGAACAGGAGGAACAGTTGGTACAGGTGGAACAGGAGGAACAGGTGGAACACTTGGTTCAAGTGCAACAGTTGGTACAGGTGGAACAGTTGGTACACTTGGTAAAGGTGGAACAGGTGCAACAGGTGGAACAGTTGGTACAGGTGGAACAGGTTGAACAGGTGGAACAGGTGGAACAGTTGGTACAGGTGGAACAGGTGGAACAGTTGGTACAGGTGGAACAGTTGGTACAGGTGGAACAGGTGGTACAGGTGGAACAGGTGGAACAGTTGGTACAGGTGGAACAGGTGGAACAGTTGGTACAGGTGGAACAGTTGGTACAGGTGGAACAGGAGGAAAAGGTGGAACAGTTGGTACAAGTGGAACAGGTGGCACAGGTGGAACAGGTGGAACAGTTGGTACGGGTGGAACAGGTGGAACACTTGGTACAAGTGTAACAGTTGGTACAGGTGGAACAGTTGGTACAGGTGGAACAGGTGGAACAGTTGGTACAGGTGGAACAGGAGGAACATTTGGTACAGGTGGAACAGGTGGTACAGGTGGTACAGGTGGAACAGTTGGTACAGGTAGAAGAGGAGGGACAGTTGGTACAGGGTGAACAGGTGGGAAAGTTGGTACAGTTGGTACAGGTGGAACAGGAGGAACAGTTGGTACAGGTGGAACAGGTGGTACAGGTGGAACAGTTGGTACAGGTGGAACAGTTGGTACAGGTGGAACAGGTGGAACAGGAGGAACAGGAGGAACAGTTGGTACAGGTGGAACAGTTGGTACAGTTGGTACAGGTGGAACAGTTGGTACAGGTGGAACAGGTGGAACAGGTGGAACAGTTGGTACAGGTGGAAGAGGAGGGACAGTTGGTACAGGTGGAACAGGTGGAACAGGTGGAACAGTTGGTACAGGTGGAACAGTTGGTACAGGTGGAACAGGAGGGACAGTTGGTACAGGGGGAACAAGTGGAACAGTTGGTACAGGTGGAACAGGAGGAACAGTTGGTACAGGTGGAACAGGTGGTACAGGTGGAACACTTGGTACAGGTGGAACAGTTGGTACAGGTGGAACAGGAGGAACAGGAGGAACAGTTGGTACAGGTGGAACAGTTGGTACAGGTGGAACAGGCGGAACAGGTGGAACAGGAGAAACAGGAGGAACAGTTGGTACAGGTGGAACAGGTGGAACAGTTGGTACAGGTGGAACAGTTGGTACAGGTGGAACAGGTGGAACAGGAGGAACAGGAGGAACAGTTGGTACAGGTGGAACAGGTGGAACAGTTGGTACAGGTGGAACAGTTGGTACAGGTGGAACAGGAGGAAAAGGTGGAACAGTTGGTACAAGTGGAACAGGTGGCACAGGTGGAACAGGTGGAACACTTGGTACGGGTGGAACAGGTGGAACAGTTGGTACAAGTGTAACAGTTGGTACAGGTGGAACAGTTGGTACAGGTGGAACAGGTGGAACAGTTGGTACAGGTGGAACAGGAGGAACAGTTGGTACAGGTGGAACAGGTGGTACAGGTGGAACAGTTGGTACAGGTAGAAGAGGAGGGACAGTTGGTACAGGGTGAACAGGTGGGAAAGTTGGTACAGTTGGTACAGGTTGAACAGGAGGAACAGTTGGTACAGGGGGAACAGTTGGTACAAGTGGAACAGTTGGTACAGGTGGAACAGTTGGTACAGGTGGAACAGGTGGAACAGGTGGAACAAGTGGAACAGTTGGTACAGGTGGAACAGTTGGTACAGTTGGTACAGGTGGAACAGGTGGAACAGTTGGTACAGGTGGAACAGGTGGTACAGGTGGAACAGTTGGTACAGGTAGAACAGGAGGAACAGTTGGTACAGGTGGAACAGGTGGAACAGGTGGAACAGTTGGTACAGGTGGAACAGTTGGTACAGGTGGAACAGGAGGGACAGTTGGTACAGGGTGAACAGGTGGAACAGTTGGTACGGGTGGAACAGGAGGAACAGTTGGTACAGGTGGAACAGGTGGTACAGGTGGAACAGTTGGTACAGGTGGAACAGTTGGTACAGGTGGAACAGGAGGAACAGGAGGAACAGTTGGTACAGGTGGAACAGGTGGTACAGGTGGAACAGGCGGAACAGGTGGAACAGGAGGAACAGGAGGAACAGTTGGTACAGGTGGAACAGGTGGAACAGGTGGAACAGAGTGGAACAGGTGGAACAGGAGGAACAGGTGGAACAGGACGAACAGGTGGAACAGGAGGAACAGTTGGTACAGGTGGAACAGGAGGAACAGGTGGAACACTTGGTACAAGTGCAACAGTTGGTACAGGTGGAACAGTTGGTACACTTGGTAAAGGTGGAACAGGTGGAACAGGTGGAACAGTTGGTACAGGTGGAACAGGTGGAACAGGTGGAACAGGAGGAACAGTTGGTACAGGTGGAACAGGTGGAACAGTTGGTACAGGTGGAACAGTTAATACGGGTGAAACAGGAGGAACAGGTGGAACAGTTGGTACAAGTGGAACAGTTGGTACAGGTGGAACAGTTGGTACAGGTGGAACAGTTGGTACAGTTGGTACAGGTGGAACAGGTGGAACAGTTGGTACAGGTGGAACAGGTGGTACAGGTGGAACAGTTGGTACAGGTGGAACAGGAGGAACAGTTGGTACAGGTGGAACAGGTGGAACAGGTGGAACAGTTGGTACAGGTGGAACAGTTGGTACAGGTGGAACAGGAGGGACAGTTGGTACAGGGTGAACAAGTGGAACAGTTGGTACGGGTGGAACAGGAGGAACAGTTGGTACAGGTGGAACAGGTGGTACAGGTGGAACACTTGGTACAGGTGGAACAGTTGGTACAGGTGGAACAGGAGGAACAGGAGGAACAGTTGGTACAGGTGGAACAGTTGGTACAGGTGGAACAGGCGGAACAGGTGGAACAGGAGAAACAGGAGGAACAGTTGGTACAGGTGGAACAGGTGCAACAGGTGGAACGAGTGGAACAGGTGCAACAGGAGGAACAGGTGGAACAGGACTAACAGGTGGAACAGGAGGAACAGTTGGTACAGGTGGAACAGGAGGAACAGGTGGAGCACTTGGTACAAGTGCAACAGTTGGTACAGGTGGAACAGTTGGTACACTTGGTAAAGGTGGAAAAGGTGGAACAGGTGGAACAGTTGGTACAGGTGGAACAGGTGGAACAGGTGGAACAGGAGGAACAGTTGGTACAGGAGGAACAGGTGGAACAGTTGGTACAGGTGGAACAGTTGGTACAGGTGGAACAGGTGGAACAGGTGGAACAGTTGGTACAAGTGGAACAGGTGGAACAGGTGGAACAGTTGGTACGGGTGGAACAGGTGGAACACTTGGTACAAGTGAAACAGTTGGTACAGGTGGAACAGTTGGTACAGGTGGAACAGGTGGAACAGTTGGTACAGGTGGAACAGGAGGAACATTTGGTACAGGTGGAACAGGTGGTACAGGTGGAACAGTTGGTACAGGTGGAAAAGGAGGGACAGTTGGTACAGGGTGAACAGGTGGAACAGTGGGTACAGTTGGTACAGGTGGAACA